>OZ018308.1:28769335-29264335 GCA_963969455.1 Arge pagana | reverse complement strand
AAATGCTTGAAACGACGCTTATATACACTGACTGTTATCGACGATCGTTTGTCTGTCGCGAGTGGTTACGGCGTGTTTTCAGTTACTTGAAAATCATTATTTTCGCGGCTATCATGACGTTTCACGGGCACACGGAGGGGTACGCGTTTGAAATGAGTGAGACACAGAGGGAGCGAGAGACTGCGATCTGTCCGTCGGCGTTCGGGTTTGCAGAGGAGCGAGTATCGAGAGAGTCAGCAGCAATGGCAGCCCCGTCGAATTTTTTGACAAGACGAAAACACAAAGAGATTATTTGCAATGGAGGATTTTCGGATGATAGACACTGCCGGTATTGGCTAATCGACGATATAGATCCGTTCCCGACGTATATATATCGCGTAAAGATGATAAAAGAGTTCCGAAATCGCGTTGTTGAACACCGAGGCGGGGACGATTTGGGGGTCGGGGTAGACGCTCTAGGTAATACCTACGCGGAAATCCGCAACTCACACTCGCGATACTTTCATCCGTCACCTATTACGTCGCGAATCGGGTGTCGTTCGTTAAACTAAAACTAAATACACTATTCACAAGTATTTACAATACCGACGGAGGTTTTGGCACGCGTGATGCGGCATTCGCGTGCGACGATGCACCGCGATTTCAGCCAGATCGCTGTCGGTCTTCTCGCCTATAAACGGCGCCTGCCAACTGCCGACATCTTTGCTTTTCCCCAATGCGCATGGGCAACCGTACGTCCAATCGCAATGCACTTCGGGGAACCAATCGCGAAGCGACCCGCGAAGACGGGACACGGCGTTTGAACGTAAAACCGTTCGACGCGCATTTCTCTCGCGTTACGATCGTATCCTTTACCGATGGCCGCGTAATTGATACCGATCGTTCGTAGGAAAAATATCGATACAAATATAATCTTACGAATCGAATGCCGAGCAGCGGAAATGAGGAATATGCAAGTAGGGATGGAGAATGAAACAGGAATAACTACATATATTTCGGTATATTCAAACGTAGAAACCTACTATAGATAATGGTTTTTCAAAATACGGATTTGGAGCTGGTTAATAGAAAGAATAGATAGATGAGAAAATTGAAATTTACTGCATGAGATGTAGGGATAATGGAAAAGACATTGCGATAGAAATAGATGCTGTACGTAGAACACGTCGAAGCGAAATACAGATTCGGTGATGCGTAGTGTCGTGCAAACTCTTTTTAACATTTTTTTTTGCTATTCAGGATAGGACGAAATTTTATCTAGGATGAAGAAATACGTAGCTCGTTCGTTTGCATCACGTTACACAAGGTTATATTTCATAACTTTCTGTTTGGGTATCGAAATTAGGATCTAGAGATCCAACATTCCCTTACACCGGCTGCTTCATACAATTTGGCATACCATGCTATGCAGTTCACAGAAATCGATCGCCACAGTCTGTTTGTAGCCAGTTAACTAACAACGCGCGCAAAATCTTGAGAAACTTACTTATATATATATCTGGTCCTCGATCTTGCGCCACAGTTTACCAGCAACGAACGATATCGTGGATAATAAAATATAAGTAGGTATATATAAAAAGGATGGTACTCGACACCACGACTCCTCGCCTGTTCCTCAAACTGTCATTACACTCGTCCGTTCGCCTAATTTTGATACAAGGAAAAAATGTCTTGCATCGTTCATGCTTCTAAAATGAAAATTGATGCTAAATTTTTTTTTTTGCCTAGCTGCAAAATAAAAGCCCAACAGATCGTCATATAATGTACCTTACAGTCTGACCGAGACATTAAAATTGTATTAAGTACGTTTCGTTGGTATTCTATCTGAATGGTTTGTACGGGACAATCTCCTGGTTCGATTTATGTAATAAAACACACATTACGAATTGAACATTATTAACTTTAAATTTCAACCGCAACCTGACTTCTATTGGCTCGAGTTCCTTCGTGACGATCAGAAGATACAACTTCGATACAGCGAGATCGCAACGGAGTCAAGACTCTACAACGAATTATTATTCGTAACACTCTGCACAAAAAGTTGTTGCGCTAATGTTTATTTTTTTTTTCTCTCTCTCATTTTCAAGGTTTTCATCGGATTTCTTTTTCCACAAGTTCTCGTATTATTTCAGTCTATTTCGCGAATTCTCATCTCTTTGACGCAGTTTTTCCTTACATTTCATCATTCCCTTATCAGCTAATTTGACCGGAGTGTAACTATTTTCATTGCCAGTTTTGTTAGCAATCTAGACTCGGTTGCAATTACGCGATGGTAGGAAGGATATCGTACGATAAAATTTGGTTAAATAATGTGTTCAATCCGTCACGAAGACGGTTTCATGCTGAATATTTGTGAGGCATCGTTACGCATTCTGTTCATTCCGCGACGCTTGCTAGATTTATTTCAGTTCTATCGTTCCTTCTCTTTAACATAGCACCGTTCATATCGACGGGTGTGCATTTTGTCTCGTTATCATTCGAATACATTGGAAATACAATATTTGTAACTATATAAACTAACATTTGTTGAAAATCAATAATGACCATAATAATTAAAAAGTAACTAATTCATTCATACATACATACATATATATATACATACATACATATATATATACACACACATATATATATATATACACGTATACATATACATACATATACCCTATTTTATATTCGTACGAAGAGTCGACTGTTTTATCTCTGTTGCGACGTTGGTATATACGTAACTATTTACAATCTGAGAAATGTGTGATAATTATGTAGGCACTATGGCTTGGGCGCACGCTAACGTCAGTGTTAGCCTGCGCCCTTAAGACACTTCTATAGACGATGTTTCTGCCAGTTATGGACGCTAACGATCCAAAAATATTTACCTCGTGCGCGAAGGCAGGGAACGGGAGTACACATTACTAATGCAGAACAGGAATAAAATAAGATACTTCAGAAATTTGTCGTTTCGATAAGAAAAATCGACGTGCATTCGAACAAATTCTTCGGCATACACCTTTGAAAGAAAATCTCCTGTTCTTATTTTTGGATCGGTGTAGAAACATCTACTGCAGAAGCTTCTCGTTCGGGCTCCAGAATAATTGCATATCCTGGCAATAATATCTTAGACAATATAATAATAATTTTTAATAATAATAATAATAATAATAATAATAATAATAATATTAAATATGCGTTTACACGAGACAATAGCCTAAGGGATTTCTTGTACGATGCGCGAGTCCGTCTCCTATGGTAACAGATTATAGTCGAGGGTAGCCGAGGATCAGTACACGAACAAGTCGAAATGTTACCATTTTCCATTGTCCTTCCTCTTGTGACGGTTCGTTGAATGTTGCTATTACCTGTTTTTTCGTTTTTTTTGTGTTTTTTTTTATTTCCACGGGAAACGTGTTATTTTTTCCCACGAGACGCGTCATAAAAGTTCACCAGATAACAGGGACAGATTGTTAATTCATTCGCGCAATTCCCATAACAACGTAAGTTGCAAAAATGCGTTGCATTACTAAATATTCTATACAAAACAAAACAGAACGTCGTAGGCTGGGAGCGTACGACGCGATCGAAACGGTTGCGGTAAGGAAAAATTTATATAAAAGAAAAACAAACAAAAATAAACACGGTAGGGATCTATGTTACGTTTCTTTCAGAATTTCGATATCCGGCACTCTCAATCAAGCTTTCGCACGCTCTCAATCATTCTTTCACACAATCGCTCGTTCGTTCTCTTACTACTGTACATTGTGTTTTTTTCTTTCTTTGTGTTACTTTATTAGCTCTGTAACGGAGAACCAAAGAGGTCCAATTCCACTCTCTATGTGTTTTCCTTTTTTTTTGTTCTTTCTTTCGTTTTTTCTTTTTCTTCGCATATAGTCAAAATACTTTTCGAAGAAGAAAAAGTCACTAAAAAGGGAAAGCCAAATCAATTTTTCGAATCCTGTTATCTCACTATACCGTCTTTTATTTTTCGCTATTTTCATCGATTCACTTTGCTTCGTCGGAGTATAACTAGAATTTTTCATGCAATTATATCTTAAGACTCGTATGAACTTTGTTTTTGGATCCAGTATAAGGAACATTCCACGACAAATCGACTGATTCGACAATCTCCCGTTGAGCGAAATTCGATAGCCAATTTTTCCCATATTTTCACGCAAGTTCGAAAAGTTCGGGGCATTTTTTTGCTCACAATATATCATCGAAGCATCCCACATTTATATATTCTTTGAACACAACAAACAAAATTATAAAAAACGAAGTACATCTTTAACAATGTTGAAAAAAATCCGCAAACTTTTGCACGCAGAAAAATATGAGAAAAAACTGTAAATCAAGTTTTATGGTTGCGAGATTGTATCGGAACAATTTCATATCGAACGAACCGTAAACTCTT
Source organism: Arge pagana (assembly GCA_963969455.1). Classification (NCBI taxonomy): domain Eukaryota; kingdom Metazoa; phylum Arthropoda; class Insecta; order Hymenoptera; family Argidae; genus Arge; species Arge pagana. The sequence goes on along the minus strand of OZ018308.1, from coordinate 29,259,930 downwards.
CAGACTCGATTTGGTTGACGTAAGTGGAGTTAGAACTCCGTGGTTATCAGGTACAGGATCATATTTAAATTATTTCTAAATTTCACTCGGAGACGAACCAAGAATAAAAAATTGTAATGATAGGGGCGTTCCTAGAACTGGAAATCGAAGAGATCTGACAATCCCTCCTCCGTGTCTAATGAGAACGAGTAATCGTTTTCCGACAGAGGTGGTTCCAGTGAGAGCAATGGTCCGTCAAAGTCTAGCATACTCACATCTGGAACAGAGATAGAATTTTTCACATCATCTAATACTCGAACATTTTCGTTACTGCCATTAAAAAAAACTGCATTTTTTTTACAGATACAATTTTTTACATCATCTAATGCGCGAACATTTGTCGTTACTCGGTTGAAAAGAAGGAAAAAAAACTGTACTTTTTTTTCTACACTCGGTTGGAAATAGTTTGACGATCGAAACCGTTACCTAACTAGAACTCAGCCTGTGATGTGATTTTCATAATTCGACACAAGTCACAGCCAGAGCTCCAACAGGGCACGGTTATCACTGCTTCTTCGAGTTCTCTGCTCCCACAAAATTCACCTTTTACTGAATTGTAAGATATTTCGCTTCGACAAAATTGAATAATGGAATTTTGACGTAAGGGAGAAATAAAAAAGATAAAAAAAGAATTGCTACATCAAAATATTCGCTCTAAAATCAATGTTTGGAACGACACGAAATTACCGCCCAAGAGATTCTAGAAATGGCTTAATTGACTTTAAAATGAGCTATTTTACTTGAACCGAAACTTGGAAGGAAAGGGATCCTTTGGCGTGATGGTATGTTTTGCAAATACTTTTACAATTCACCGGTATAGAGAATATATCGATGCACGAGAATTATCTATACCTGCAGAAGTAAATTGGATAACAGAGTATTCTAATGACGATGTCTGCACAATCAGGATTTATAATTGTCCTAGTTAGCGACAGTATTATATTATTTCAGAAATAGTAGATGTAAGTCGCGTTGCCATCCGTCAAAATGATATAGTTATTGCAATTATTGATCGCCGGATACAACGGTGAGAATAAATCGACATTTGGGTACAACAAAGAAGAGCGATGCTGAAATGGAACTAGAATAAAATATGGAAGTATTCTTCGATCATTCGTTCCAAGGAAATTAAAATTTCAATACCGTAACATTGATAATTAACGTCCCGTGATGTGAATTTTCATTTGATTTAAACCTCTAACATTTCTAGGTTTTCTAAGGATGTCAAGGTTATCGCAATCCAGTTTTATCACCCAGCTACCGATATATCACCAAGACCACAAACACAGCCAACCGTGATATCATTTCTCGACCGTACAACTTCAGTGAAATTCGTTATTAAGGGTATAATTCCAAATGAACCCTGAGATTTAGCTTCGACACGAGTGATAATATATTCCTGAGGATAACAATATAATAACAATAACAATAATAATGATAATAATGTATTATTATCTCTTGAAAATAAAATATGTATGTCTGACCAAAATATGTTTAGATTTTTTGAATGAAATGAATTCCTCAGTAGTTACTATCCTTATATTTATTCTGTTAATTTTCAACGACTATTGTTATGCGCAAGAGTCCATCTCGTCACAGATCAGCAACATCATCGTTATTGTTGTTAAGATAAATATGATTCCTAACAACCATGATCTGCTCTACGACCGACACTCGAATAAAGACTGTCGAGGAAACATTTTTTGTGAGATACATAAGTCTCGTAACAGTCCTAGAAATTTACTACGATGAAAGCAATAAAAGAAACTTTGATGTAATTGATGAATTATTTACATTACGAATACTTCGTGGCGATGCTGAAAAGGGGAAAAAGAAAACTGAACAGGAGAAAGAAAAAAATAATGGAAAAGAAAACAACAAATGAAAATGGAACGAACAGTCGAAGATAAGAATAATGATGGAAAAATACGTGGACAACAGATGGACGAGAAAAAATAAGTACGTAATACAATGGAAGGATAGACCAGTACAGAGATAACAACAACAACGTTGAAGTTGGAAAGCATGTATTTGTGCGTACCTGGCCCAGCATTCTGGTCTTCTGTTTGAAGTTGGAATCTGCCACCTCCCATCGGTCCATAGTCGTCGGATTCGCAGAGTAGGGCATCCCTGAGTCCCGTGGAAGTAGTAGGCGATTCGCATGGAGGCTTTAGGTTGATAGTTTGTCGGGTTGGTACCGGTACTGGTACGGCATCTACTTGCGGTTCACTTCTGCTCACCAGAAGTTCCGGTGGTAAGCAGGGTATTTCAGGTATTTTTTGTTGAGGATTCGTCGTCGGACGCATAGGGCTACTAGACGTTTTTGTACCAGGGTCATGCGGGCACAAGAACACTTCGATTTCCCCATCGGACGACTTCATGTACATTTGCAGCTGAAAGTAGGAGAAAAATGATTTCGCTGAACGAGATACATTTCAATTCCGCGGCTGACGAACCGTTCTAGATGATTATCGAATATATGGGAAATGATTTTTTCAATAGGAAACAAAATTTACCCTTGGTTCTCCGAACGTATTGATGGGCTGCGGTACATGGAGCTTGGCTTCGGGTGGTGCTTTCACTGCCATTATCGCTTGGTCTCGATAAGCGTTCACGGAACGCAAATCATGATACGTTACATACGCATACTGTCTGTCGGCGCACAATTCGCGCAGATTTTTTTCAGCACCTCGTATCAGACGGTCCAACGTGTTTTCTTTTGCTTCTAAGTCTGCTGCTTCTCTTCTCAAGTTCACCGCGTCGGGTTGCTCACCTGGCATTTGACCTCCCCTAGAAAACAAACATGATTCGAAATTTTATTCAAAAATTACTGCGAATTATTCGACAGCCTTGTCGTGGATTTAGATTCGATATTCTGAATGACCTTCGTCGACAAATTTCAAAGTTCAGCTTGCCATTTGTTCGCCGAACGAAGCTTCAAATGTTTTCTCAAATTGTAACGACGAGCAATTTTTATTGCAAAATTTGACTCACAATTTTGTTTCAACATTTGATTGGCAATTTTAATCGAGAATCGTTTTGGGATTCCATTTGCAACCGTTACGAAATTTTGTGAAAAAGAAATTATTTCACGATACTATGAAAAAGGTTTATTTAGGAATCACATGAAGAGTTTGATTCAGGATTGGATATACAATTCTGTTCAACACTTCGCTTCAGAATTTCGGTTTCAAGTTACGTGCAAGTTGTTTGAAAATCGTGAATTCGATGGAAGTAACATCGAAGCGGAAGGAGTTCCACGAACAATCAACTCACTTCCATTGAATATTATTTTTGCTCTTCTTCTCTAGTATACCGATGCCTTCCAAAACGTTCGTGATGTCATAGATACGTCGTTTCTGAACCTCCAGCCTCTCGGAGGCAACATTCAAATCAACGACACCGTCGTGACTGCTTTCAACCAAGTGAATAAATTTTTTCGTCAACAAGCTCAAAGACGTATCGTATCTCGTCCTTTCAACAGTCTTATCTGCATGAAAAAAGTGAATATCATTTGAAATCAAGGGGCGCTTGAGAATTGAGTACGTAAAACAGTCAGCTCGAGCGACCACTTACTTTTAGTCGGTGTGTGTCCAGCTAGCGAACTAGATCCGGACCGCCTACGTTTACCACGTGGTGTTTTGAATGCGGACTGACTCGTGCCCGTCGATCCCACTTCCAAATTGAGTCTTCTTTTGACTGCTTGAACTGAGATCTGTTAACAATAAAAGGGACAAAAAAATAAGCACCAATTTATTTCAGCTTTTCGAACGAATCATCGTTTACCATGGTGTTTTGGTGGCATTTGGAATATTTCACAAGGGCGTTTGGACACTCACCCCTGAGACGCAAAAATACTTTGCTGATACTCGTATATCCTCGGCTCGAAATAGCATAAATTTTGTTTTCGCAAACGTGGTATTTTGGTGGAGAAGAGAAGTTAGCGAAAGAGAATAAAATTTTCTCGTGAACAACCCAATTCGAGGGGGTCGATGTGGACGCAGGATTGTTTCGCGAATCACGTACGTACGTATGAGCCGGACAACGTTACCTCTGCACGTGGTGGTGGCTGCGGAGGTTTCCTTGTAATTTGATAACTAGGGGTTTGACCATATTGATGATCTTGGAGATGCGGACTGGGCGTTTCTTCCGCTATCCTCTGTGTGTGGACTTCGTCCATAGAGCCTTCGTCTATGAACAATGGCTCGGACTTCACTAAAGTAGGAAGAAAGGAGTCCGTTACAAAATGAATTATAGCAAAAGACTGCTTTATCATCATTTTTTATTCTGGCTTTGGTTTATGGCTTCATTATAATAATATGAACGGGAACAAAAACTAAGAAGACGAAAAAATGAATCTATACAATTGCAATTTTTAGAATACAAATATTAACACATCTATCAGTAAAAATAGCACTCGAAATGTCTTTGCTGTGTTGATACTTGATTCGATATCTTCAAGAAAAATTACAAGTCATTAGTTATACCGCTGAGGCCGGTGTGGTGAAAAAAAAAATGTGGTCCGAGACTACTTTCTACCAACAATATTTGCAGTGAACGTTTGCCCATGAGCAATTCTTATACTAATTAAAAAAAAGCCTAACAAATGTAAAATGCCCGGCACTCATTTTAACTATAAGTGATCTGAATACAATGGGAGTAGCAAAAATGAACAAATGAAAATTGAAGACTACGCGTTGAAAAAATCTCACCCAAACAAACAAAAGACGAAACAAAACCACACTAAAACAAAATGATTTGAATAAATCAAGAATTGAACGAATAAACCAATGTAAATTGGTGCAACAAGTAAAAGATAACCAAGAAAAATGGGGAAGAAATAAACGAGGAATTTTGGAGACAAAGTCGCAATTAATGTAGGGCTAATAAAAAAAATGAAAAATAAAGGTAGACACAGAGATCTAAGACTGAACAAATAAATGAACAGCTCAAGGAGGACGTACAGAAAACAAACGAAAGTCGTTGACCACATGCTGGAATAAACAGATACAAATGGAATATTGTACGACCGAATGGACGTAGGAAAGGAAAGAAATACAAAAAAGTTCAGTTATCCTGTACGAAAAATATTCCAGGCTAAATTAATCGACGATACGAAAATTTCATGATGCGTATGTCTTTTGAACGAGAGCCGAAGTGCAATCCTGCAAGTTTCTGAAAGCCAAAGCTATTCAGCGTCAACCACATTCAACAAGGATATCCTTGCAAATTTTTGTTGCAAAAATTAAAGCATAGTTTTCAAAGTCTATGTAAATTTTGATTCCATACAGAAAAACAAATCAGATCGAGGCAAAATAGATTCACAGACAAGAAGAAACGACAAATAATTGAAAAATAATAAATCGGCAACGATCCTATATTCATAAAACTCCTGCTGAAAATCTGCAAGCCTTTGGTACACAGAATTAAAAGAAACCTTACCGAATTTTGTGTGAGCCATATCAGGCGTAACAGAGCCAGCCTGATCGTCGAGAACGACCTGTCTTCTGGCACGCGGCATCTCGAATTTAATTCTGCCGGTAGAAAAAAAATGAACTATAAGAAAAATGCAGGGCAATATCAATGACGAAAGATCGGATCATTCTCGGGTATCCTGTGCCTGGTCGTTCGAATCGTTCCATGGCCGAAAAATAATTACGAAAAAGAGGAGCGCAAGTATGGTTTTAGCCCGGCGATCCTCTGGTATTTTCAATTCTGTTTTTTTTTTATTTTATAAATAATTCTAGGAGAAGGAAAATTTGGCAAACATTGTCTCTCTAGAATCGCCTGATGTTAACCATGCTGAATTTAATTGTGAAAAAAAAATTGCCAAAATATTTATTGCAGACGGAGGAAATTTGCTGGTGAGCATTGGAAAGCTCAGATATTTTGGTCGTGTCTGAATATCCGTGAAATTTAAATGGTTAGATCGTGTTGTGTGCGAGGAGACACGTATTAAAGGGCGGCTGCCCGTGATAAATGGTATTTGTAAAGCTATAGAATTTTCCGAATCTCGCCTACGTTGTTCGTCATTTGTTTTTTTCGTTGATCATAGAAGAATTGTTAATCCGTTTTGTTTGCTGGTTAATCGGCTCGTAAAACGGTTGAAAGACGTGTCCAGAAGGGATTTTACTTACTTGTATTCCCGAGACGTGTGACAATAATAATTCTTCTCACCGAATCCTCCTCTTCCGGGTGCTCGCCTTTCTGAGTGTTTAACGGTTATTTGAAAAAAGTCATGTTCTCAGATACTTGGCTATCGTTGGTACATGGGAAAACAATTGAAAATCGACGATGCGATTGCGAGAATTCGGGAGGATATAGTATCTCGATGAAAAGCCGTACGGCTCGCAGCCAGGCTCGCTCTCTCTCTCTCTCTTTCTCTCTCTCTCGCTCGCTCTCTCTCTCTCTCTCGCGCTGTCTCTCTACTACCGCATTCGAGCGGTATCCATTTTCTCCCGAGCTTCACACGTCCTTCGATATTGTCCTGTAACTTTTGATCTCGGTCCTCTATTATGTTGAAAAAAATCTGAGGCTACGCGGGATACAACGAGCTTCAATTCGAGCCCGAAACGGTCATGTTTGATCCACCGTAAGGGAAGAAATTTAATTCTTAGAGAGTTCGCACACGAGGCCGGCTCGTGAGCTGGGTCGCGCTGGCAACTGGCTAAGCTAAGAAACTAGACGGACGCGCGGTATTGCGTCCATGTGTCTCTGCGCGTATGCATGTAAGGCAAGGGCCATCTGCTGGCCGAGGAGAAAGCGAATGCGCGCCAAAACACCAACTCGTATTTCCCGCAATGTTCGTTGCCAACACACTTTGCGAATGTCCCTTGATAAGGGAATCGTAACGCGACGTATGAATAGTCTTTCGTCAATTTTTTCGCGATAACGTTACCCGACAGGGAGAGAACGAGGGACCTCGATGATTCTCCCATCTGTACGATCGCAGGGATCTACGATTAATCGCTCCGAAATGAACGCACCGCCACTCGACGTCAGAGGTTGGCACTTGTGGTTTACCGCATATTATATACTATATATCATCATCAACACCGGACGGGCGAACAACGCGAAACGGTTTATCGGAGGAGACCGAACTACAACGATGTCCGATTCTTACATTCCACGATTTGTATTATTACGTCGCGAGAGCATAGATAACACGAGACACTCGGGGTACCCGGTTGCCCAACGGGGTGCAGTAGGCTGCGGTCCCTTGACTCGACTACCGAGCAGTTACTACTCTTCCTTCGGGGTAGGGATACTACGATCAGGAGCGTGTGCTAACAAGCTATTTTTAAGCGTTCTCATGGGGCTCCCCGAACTATAACGTTTATCGTTCTGTACCCCAACTAGGAACACGATCGGTGGCCAAATTCGAAGATACGTCGCGTTCTTTGTTTTTATTCTCGTCCAACAAGCGACACGTAGATTTTCTACGACCTATAAGAAAATGTATCCTCGAACAGATGTAAATGTAAATCCCACGTAGCTATTTCCCTGCACCTTACGACCAGATTGCAAGCATATCGCTATTATTTACAAAGAAATTTGCAACTTCGGGCTGATAAACAAATTGAGAGGATGATGTAACGATATTCGATATATAGATATATATTTCAGATTTTACGAAACGTTTTTAACTTTTGCATAATCATGCGACCTATCGTCCATGTCTCCGCGTCATCGGTGCTTATTTTTCATCCAACCTACAAGCTATTCTCATTTAGAATATCACGTGTAATTCGTTTTTGCAGTACTCCATTTGTAATTTAAAAATTAATCGTCGATTCGTCGTACGAATGTGATTTTTCTTATTGAAAATATATTTCTACGTTTCCAGTGAACTCATTGATTTCCAAACATCAGGTTTTGCTAATTTTACTTCTGTTGTTTTTTCTCCCAAGTATCATTATACTGAAATTAACTTCAGGATGCTTACGAGATTATTTTATTTTTTTCGGTTTGTGTGTAAATTATGAACAATCGAGGAAAATATTTTTCCAACGGGAGGTTCATCAGCCTGATCGTTAATGAGATGTTTGTACGAATCGTGATCCGTGATTTTATGATTTTTTTATTAAAAATACAAAACGTACGGAGATAAACGATGGATCGTCGTTTTTCACGTGGATGTGTACCCTATACAAACGTGGTTTGTATTCAATCCGAAATTATAGACGAGTGAAGAAAAGACCGGCTAGCAAGTTTTCGGAAGTTAAACGTATTCTAAATGAAACATGTGAATAAAAAAAAGCTTTCGTATCGTTGAATCGAAATGTGGTTGTGTGGAGTGGGGATCGCGAACGACGGTACGATGAACCGAGTTGACACGGCCCTGGGGATGCCACGGCGAAGGAGGGGGCCCTTGGTGGGCCCGGTGTTCTTTCCTAACGTATTTATTCGAACCCTACACGCTACAAAAGGCCTCCGGAGGAGAGGTATCTCCCTCTCTCTCTCTCTCCCCCATTCTCATTTTCCTTCTCGGTCGCGCCCGAAGTCTCCCTTGAAATTAACGTATATACACATATTTCTCTCGCGGCAAGCCGTGGCAAGGGGTCCGAACGTCTTGACGGTGCCTTGCGCCGATCTATCTAGCATCGCGGCTAGATATCGATGATCACGAAGACCTCGGCTCTCTCCGCATCTGGTTTATCCAATATTTGCATCGCCGAATATGTGATAGCTTTGACTTCTGTCCCTTGAGGATGTTTACCGATTGTAAATTCTTCACCGAACGCCTTAGCTCTGATCTTGAAGTTATCCTCGTCCGTGCTCATTTCTGTGATCGTCACTTTCTAATACGACAAAAATAATATACATGATATGATTGAAAAAGGGTAATGCCTCGCATCAAAAATTAATCCAGTTGGTCGTTTTAGGTTATTATTAAGATGGCGTATCGCCGATTGTTTCACGGCTCGCAATTCGTTTCGGCAACGAAGGCGGACAATTTTCTACGTTTTCCACGAAAAACGTGGAATGTTGGGGCCGAGAAAGGTCTAAAGTGGAGACACATGTTCTACAATGTCGCGTATGTTCACGGGGGTTCAGATTAACGTGATACACATTTCTTTTCCGCGATGAATCGAGTATGTGTATGCGTACGTGTATATATAAACATAGTCGCGGAGTCGCATATGGTGGTGGAAAGATGGAAAGACCGGTGGGCGTCGCCATTAACATTCAAAAGATGGAATGAAATATCCGTTACAGAGGTGCAAGTTGTCCAATTGTACGGGCGTCTGTCCTTCGTCTCGTCGCGTCGTTAATTTGTCAATTTTTCACGAGCCTACGATACGTCGAGCAGGGAAATTGAGGACGGGCATGGGTTTTCAGACGTGTAGAAGCGAGAGGACGCACCCTGGCGATGATATAAGGCTCAGCACTGAACAGAAAAAGTAGTTCGTCCAAGAAATGATAGAGCAGGCTGGGGAGGTCGTGGCCCTCCGCTTCCACGTGGTGCATCTGCGTCATTTCCACTTGATTCAGGTCCGTCATGTAGCCGAACATGGCCATCGCACATTGTTCGAATGCTTCGTTCAGGTCGTCACCCCACGCGTGTAACCTACAATAACGTAACGAATTGCGTGTGACGTTCGTGTGTTTAAATTGCAGGGTTCAACGACTGTTTGCCTCCGGGATTGCGACGATTTCCAATTTTTTTTCGTCATACGGCGAAAGATAACGGATATCATTTCGATTATCGTAAACATTTGCACATTATACTGCACGACTATTTTAGCGAAATTAAGCATCGTTGCGCTGAATTTTCAACATTATCGTATCGCGGCGATCAACTTTGTCACGAATCTATCAAACCCCGACGTTCAATTGTTTTCTGTATATTCGCATCGCGATGTTCGATTGTTTCCGAGCGACGATTAGGTTACATGGAAATTAGACTTTTTATTATACTCACTGGACGTCGGCCGTGTGGTCTAAATCTGAAACAGTAACGACGAAGATCAAACGTGATAGTAATCGTTGTTCTGCCAACGAGACGACGCTTCACTATATTATCCCGGTGCAACGAACTTTCCCGCCAAAATTTTCGTGAAAATCGAGAAAATCTGACAGTCGCGATAACGGTACTCGCTTGCGTCACATGTCAGTGCAGAAATTATACTTACATTCATACTTGATTGGCGGAATCGACAAGTCTTCTGCTGATAAGTCGTCCATGGCTGCTCACAGCTGATTGCCCACGTGAAACGATAATCAGCTGTTCGTTACTCAGCCTGACAGACAGCCGGCAGCGCGACACTAGCGCCATCTGCCTTTCAAAAAAAGTTACCTAGATAGCGCCACCGGGAAGCCATCATATTGCTTCGAGATTCCTCCGCGACTCCAGATTTGGCAGCACCAAGCAGCTGAAACTTGTTTACCGACGTGCTAATCGCGTATGAAATTTGCGCGGAAAATTTCGTTTTCCCTCGACAAAACATTAAATTTTGCGGACGTTCGCAGTTTTTTGACATTTATTTTCAATCAGACGATCTTAGCACAGCTATATGAAAGCAAATGCGTGCGAATTACTCGAGCGCATTATTTTTCACGCAATTATTTGTTTAAAATTCACATTTGACTAGCATAGTTTTTCTACATGGATGGGATTTATTACCTTGATATGGCTGCAATTTTGCATATTTTTATGCGATGGGCACGATATTTGTTCGTACGAAATATTGAAACGCACCTTTCTCTATCTTTGCATTGAATTACGTACAAAACGAGATTTACAACTGTATGAGTTTTTATTTATAGACTTGATATTGTATTTTATGACATAAGACTTTGCCACTTGCTAGAAAGATTCTTTTCTTTCAGATCATTTTTTAACGGCCACGGAATCATCTTTCCGATAGAAGTTCGCGGAGTCTCCGCCGTTCGCTTTCCGTAGCAAAATCCGGTACGTCGAAACCGGAAGTTTGGAATCCAACGCTGAATACACGGTTCACTCTTATTCCGTCGATCGCAAACGTTTGCATCATGGCGATATGTAAAATCTCCTTGTTCATTTGTCGCATCATCTTGATTTTGTTCTGATGAAATCTTCGCCGACAAACGACGTTGCTAACAACGAAGTAACAAAAAATAATAATTTAGCCAATTAGAGCGGAAAGCAGAAATTCCGCGCGGTCCATCTGATCGTTAGGTAATTTCGTGAAATTTTCACGAAGCTTTTCGAAAAAAGCTCAAAACTGATAACATTTCAACACAATTGTCGCAATGTAATCGTAAGTCTATTAAGATATTGACAACAAATAAATATAGCTAAATGAACATTTCGTGAAATATTTCCTGTAACATTCGAACTGAAATGTGAAAAATTCGTGAAATATTTCAGTACAAATTAAAATTGAGACAAATTTTATCGTGAAGTTTGCTAATTGTTCTGGTTTCGAGATATTCCTACTCGAATATCGATAAATAACGCGGAACCTCTTAAAACGCAAGGAATCGCAACACGAGTATCACAAATGTATTCGGAGTTGCTTGTCGCCAGGCGTTAGCTTCGGACCCGCTACCTCGAAGATTTGTCAATATATTCGAAGCGATCTGCATACGAATACAGCTTCTTTCCTTGAGCATTGTAATTTTCTGAAGCGAAGAAAACTAAAAAAGCAGAACGAAATAAGATTCTTACTACGGAAAATTCCGGAGGCTCGTATAACTCGGATTGATCGTGATGTCATTTTGTCTCGCGCGTTTTCGAATAATTTTACTATTCTCCGTCTGCAAATATTCGCCAAATTCGTCTTCCACACTCGTACCCATCAATTTTTCTACCGATCTGGTAACCTCAATGGATTCCACTGTCGATTTATCGCTGGTAGATTTTTCTACGAATTTTTCCATCTTCGACGATGCTGCTCGATATCTGCCGAAATTCCGTTTTCTTTTTTCTTTCTATTTAACTATCGAAATCAGATTTTCTTTTTTTTTCACGTTACAACGGTGAGGCGTCACGAACATAATCCATCGATCTGGTTATTTTACGCGTTCTTACACATTTCTTTTCATTTTTCTTCAATAACCGCTCCAAATCGGATACGCAAATGTAAACGAAACGCCCGACTGTTTGCGAAGGATTTAAAAGACCGAGCGAACCGGATGCGTGCGATATTACGTCTGGTCTGTTGATTTGATAAAGTTACGTGATCTGTAACGAAGCGAAGTCCCGTACCTCGCACGGATATCGATTCCGTTTCTAGGACAATCAATAGATTAAGCTTATTCTTATTTGAATACATGCCAGACCCACTCATCACTTGTTGAACCTCTTGTCGATATTGTATACCCTCTCATAAAAGACTTCTCGAACTATTCAGCTCGACTGTAGCGCAGCGATTTACATGGACGAAACAGCGCGTTAACATGCGATCTACAGCTATACATACATATATATATATAATGTGGCTGTATACACTAACATACGTGTTAGTGTATATATACAATGGTGTAACTGACATCGAATAACTGATGCTACGATGTAGATATATTTTAATTTTTTAAATGTTGATCGTTCAGAAAATTTGAATACGTCACAAACAACACGTGGGAAACGATTGTTCGACGAGGATTGTCATCAAATTAACATCCTCGCGTCGAACGAACAGCGATGTTATTTCTTCTCTTCGAGTTGTAATTTCATGCGTTATCATTGCGTATATCTGGATTGGACAGACGAGTCTGATCACAAAATTGTTATGGTAATGAATACTCGTACTACTCGATACCATAGATTTAAATTTCGTTGATCTTAGATATACATGAATGAGGTCGAACGCGTTTCGGCTGATTCTAATCTGTGAATAAATCTAATTCTAGTTTATCAATCGTCAAACTGAGTCTCTATACTTGGAATGAAAGGCGTACGGCCTTAAATGCGTATTGAATATACCTGATTAGGGATTATATTCACATCTTAATTAATTGTAGGATGCGAATTTGATAATTCAGTGAAATAGTATCGATGACAATGGTCAAGTGATAGTATAGCATAATCGAAAAAAGAGAATTTAGAATTCTGAAGTTGTGCAAGCCTACGTGGAATGATCTATGCACGGTTATCTCCCCGGTTAAATTATGGACTATCAAATTCACTTACTATCTTTCCTCGACGGCAGATAAAAGTTTTTCTATTCATATCACTCGAGATGTTGATTTAACCAAAGAAGGTTAAGCGTAGGGGAAAAATATAAATAACAAAATAATAATAATAACTAAAAATGATACTTCGCAAATGTTATCCTAATTTCCGACCGAAATAAGATTTTACAATACACTTGGAAGTTCGATGAAGTCCAGAGATATGGGTGATGAAAGAAAATGATTGAAGATGAAATATGAACAAAATCTGAGTCGAATACATCACAGTTCGTATGAAAACTCATGTCGTTCAAAGGGAAGCTATAGGTGCTAAAAAGCTTGACGTTAATGAGATAATCTTTTGATTTCGTTATAGCAAAGTATATTATTTTAGAGTTTAAATATAAATTATGCGATAACCTAACCAAACAGTGATTTGAGAAAATCTGTTCGGTCATCAGGTTTTTCATTTTCTTTCTTTTTCAGTCTTATTTCCATATCCGTATCACGCTGTTTGATATTTGGAATCTCAAAGTTTGTACTTTCACCCTGTTCTTGCTTTTTGCGCAGTTTTTTGCTCCTCTCAACGTTATAGGAGAAGAAGTTTGCTTCTCGTTTTGCTTGAGCGATTTCTGTGCGTAGACGTTGCTTGTGAACCGCACGTTCGTACGCTAGTCGTTCGCTCAGATGAATCCATTTGAATCTGAGCGAAAAACAAAAAGGATATAAGTAACTAGAACCAATGAAATGACAAACGAATTTAAAAAATGGATCGGTGACAATAGTCCTTTACCTGGGAAGGTACTTTATGTTCCACATCAAGTCAAAAAATTTACTCTTCTTCCGGGTAGCAATTTGCTTGTTGTTCAGTGTCGCCGCGACGTACTTAGCAACTTTCTTACTCTCAAATTCGACCCATCCTTCCGTAAAATGTTTGGCTGGTGTCTTTTTCTTCTTTAACTTCTTCCCTTCTTCCGCTTCTGGAAATACATACAATGAAGCTTACGTGATAAATGCTAAGCAAGTGCAAAAATCAGTTGAGTTTGAGGTTATGTTACTTTTTTCTTACCAATTTTCTGGTTTTTTTCTCTTGGCACACAGGCAACGAATGATACTCACTTATTTCGGCTGGCTGCAGGTAAACTCTTCCCAATTGTCCGTACGCCCCGAAAATTTCGCGAATCATTGTCACGTTCATGTATTTTGGTATCGTCGATAAATATATGATACCGCGTTTCTTTTGTTTCTTGCCATTTATGGTTGTTAATGGATTTGTCACCGCACCTTCGTCACCATCAATTTCCTCAGCATCGGAATTCTCTACAGATTTTATTGCTTCGCTTTCGTTGTCACTGGACTCGACACGTGTGTCGTTAGCCATTTTTATCTATGTTATGATTATCAGTCATCTGGCACCCGCGAAAATAATTTGCAATGCTGATTTGACGTTTGTACTGGACAACGCACTGTTGAATTTCCGAATTATGTAAAAACAATTGATAACGACGGTGTATTATGTCACAACGATGCGCCACTAGTTAAAACGTAATAATACAAACGTACTATCGCGATACAACGGAACTCATTCATAAAATATATACAAATAAGGCGCGCGCGTTCTCGTTTATTTATGACGGTTATCTCTTGAGTCAACAACAAACGTACGAACAACACACAAGAGGTGTGATTTTAGTCGGACGGTCGAAATAGCCGAATTTATATGGGCAGCGCCAGTTTTATACCGTCAGCAAATGCGCGGGAGAAAAACGATGATAACGTTTCATACATCACTTCCATATTTGATTTAGAATTTGTTTGTGCAACCAGCGACACCTACGGTGGCATGGTGTAGTATCTGAACTCGGGAGTCTCGGAGATCCCCGCTAGAGCGCGCTGCCTGTCACTTCCGACGTGTCGTAAATGAAATAGTTACATGTCATCGTCGACCTTGGAAATTATGCCTCTTATGGTATCGTTTTCAAGTTAAGAGAGATTCCTACAGCGTGTATCGATGTGCTTACACCAATCTAGGAAATATCCCAGGAAGTGGGATAAAATCGTTGAAACATTTCACGAAATGATGGATCAAATATTAGCGGGAAATGAAAGTTTCGTTAATCAGAAATTTCCGAACACGTCGTAAGTGTATGTTACATCCGTGAGCGCTCTAAAAATGTAGTAAATGACAATGTGCACTTTTCGTGACCGATGGAAGGTAGTAAGAAGCTCGGTCACTGATTTGAAACACACTCGCATGAGCGTTGTATGTCACTGCATCTGCATAATCGAACTTCTCCTTGGGAAATTATTTTTTCGATCAAATCATCATAGTATAAACATCAACGAAACGTTTTTCACGCGTACATACGTTATTGATGTCTAGTTGGGTAACATCAAAGAAGCCTAACCTACCTTACCTCGTTCTGTTCTCTTCCATAAGCGAAACTTGAAATTTTAAAGTCTATCGTAAGGCTGAAACTTGAGAGAGAAGTCGATGATATCGTTATGCGTTTTTGAAAAAATATTCCTGGTTGGAAAGTTGCGCGCGCATCATTGGCTGCGTTCGATCGGTGTGATGCGAGAGTCCGTAAAAAAGAAGCGCGGGCGCGATGACCCGTTCGGCGCGCCATGCGCGTGATAGCTGCGCGTAAGATAAACGCGTCCATGCGCAGGAGCAGGAACGTCGTATCGCAACTTGTAGCGCGATGTTCCGCTAGAAATACGCGGATGCCCGCAAAAAAGTGACAAATGTTTTGATGAAATTAACGACAAACAACGTTACCTTTGCTAAAGGTACGTCGATCGGAGTTGTTCGAGGGTTGGAGCCGCTTCCAGCGGGTAAGTAAATAACCTTACGTCCACGTCGCCTCGTACGCCTCTTCTTGTCCGCGATACAGAAAACAAGATGGCTACAGTCCGTTTATGGCGGCTCTATTTATTTATGTCGACGATCTCGCGACTCTCGTAAATCCAGCCGTTCTATTCACCCACAAATTCCCACTTATCTCTCAGAATTTTCGAATAGCTCGATACCACAAACACTAATGACTATCCTCGTTTCTACACTTTTGTAAACATTCGTAATCGGCATCATAGCAGCCCGACGCTCCGTTTATCGTTCTCAAACGCTTATACGGTCACGTTGTTTTTTACACTACTGCGATTTTTGCTCTTCCACTCCATTTAAGGACCTCACACCTTCGTTGTCACGTATGATGATTCTTGGATATTAGTTCTTGTTGCATGTTGTTTCCTTGACCTCGCAGATCTTTCTATCGAGCTAACGAAATCATTGCTGCCGACTTATCATCTCTTCACCATTTCTGGACCTGTCACTGATATCAACACAGTTTTTCCTAATTGTATCCCAACGGCATTCTCGATGCTGCAATATATTTAACTTTGGCTAACAACAACGATCCATTAGCAAACATACACGAGGACAAGATTACGGGCGACGTGAAAATATATTATTACTTTTCTACGAGTAAACAAACTTCTACACTTCGATAGTACTTCGTTAGTTCGTATTAGTAAATTCTAGATGAGCGATGTTTAGTATTTGTAATAATCGTCTAATGTACTCGGGTGCCAATTGTATTTTGAATAAATTGTATCCTAGTTACATCGATTACAAAACCAATGGAACTAGATTAAAATCATGTCGCGCTAGAGTTGTGAAAGTTTCTATCCTAGAAAATTGACAAGTTATCGATTGTTGATTGTCAATGATTCTGTTCTCAGGCAACAACAACGGGATATCAACTGATCCAGAACGGACAAGATGTCTAGCTCATTCATAGTGGAACCAAAAGAAAAGTCCAAGAAGGATGATACGCTTATTATAGTAGTAAACGACGACGGAACTATTTCCGTTGACCATGAAACTTTACAGAACATAATAAGTGAGATATCATACGTAACGCGTTGATCTTTGGATAAAAATTGGTTTTAATATCTACATTCTCTTTTCAGTTAATCAAGCGAATGCAAATGTCAGTGTAGTGAGATTAGGACAAGGTGATGCTGATACAGCCAACGGTGACATTACTTTGACGGTTGATCCACCAGCTTACGTACCTTCGGAAGCTGCTGCTTCTGGTACGACGCCGACGAGCACAGATCCAGGAGTTGGTGGTTTGGTTGATCCATTTATGGAAATGGATCCGGAACAGTTGGAAAGGCTAGAAACGGCTCTTCAGAGCGAAGAGGCCAAACAAATACTTGGTGAAAACGTGACCGCTATGCTGGGTAAAGTTGCAACGACATCAATAAAAGTTGCTCGTATTTTTGTATTTTCATAAAAACTTATCATCAAATGCAGTTCTTCTAAATATATTAATGCATAATATATCAAAAAAATTAGCAAGCAAAGACGAATTTTCATTCAGAATAATCAATGTGTAGACTTTATTTTTCAAATCACGGAATAGTATTCATTTGTATTGTGGTTATTTTCGTTTAACATATTTCTACAGCAGAAGTCGAGATTTATTCACACGTCTATAAGCACATTTTTTATTCAATCATGAAACAGTAGGTTGGAAAGTCATTTGGTATTTGATGTTTTTTTTTCTTATTTTTTTCAGACATGTTGTCTGTCGAAGAAGAGCAGAGCTCTTTGAAGTACAGTATCCAGCTGGATCATTGTTATACGAGCTTAAAATCCCCATCAGATCCAAAACCTAGTGATCCATTACCTATTGCAGAATCCCCCGAAACACATGATATGCCATATAGCCCCCTATCCTCATCGTCGATCGCGCCTCTTCCCCCATCTTCCATACCAGGTACTCCGACATCTGCCTTGTCAGCAAAATCCAAGGTGTCAAGGATGGTAAGCTTATTGTTTTCGTTAAATGGAAAAAATCTCGCCATAAATTCGAAATATTCAATTATATGTATTCGATAGGTGCGAGGTTCAGGTCGAACCAGAAGAGATAACCGACTTGCCAATGTTGGATCCAATGCTACAAAGATGCCTGTGTCCAGAACCGCCAATGTTTTCCAACAGGGAGCGAACAAAGGTGCACTTTTCATCATTAAGCTTGTTCGGCACAATTATCAAATTCTTTTATTCTTTACTTGTTGCGCACCGTTGATTCTTGATGAATGAATCGGCCTCGAATCATGCTTGCCCTTCCTTACATCTAATCATCTCATACCGGATTGTGGATTTACCTGCGCAGCCGCTTCAAACACTCACCAAGACGCGGAAGCCGACACGTTGGAATCTTCGTCTACAGAATCTTCCGAATCAGAACCGCCATCTGACAATGATTCAGATTTCGGTCCACGTGGACCAAGGCGCAGCGGAGTTAGAGCGAGAGGAGGACGTAAAGGACTCACCACAAGAGGGGGGAGTCTTGCAGCTTCGCGGCGACGCGGCAATAATAAACATATGGACATGGAGCAAGTGCGACGACTCGATATGGAAATGGCAGCAGCGGTTGACGCGATGAAGAGTCCCGAAAAGGAAGAAAAACATGGTGGGTAGAGACATCTCTTTAAGGAAACTCGATCATAGGTTATCGCAGAAAAATATAAACTTGAAAATTAAAACGGGAATACAAATATTCTCAAGAAGTCTTGCCAATCCTTCTCAAATTCCAAAAACTGGTAGTAGACATTGAATTTTTTGTGAAGATTACTAAGGAATTTTAATTTCCTCTCTACGTAGGTGAGAAATTCAATCCAGCTAAGAATAAAAAAGGCTTGAAGACACTTAATGCAAAGAAAAAAGAAGAACCGCCACCACCGGTGCAACCAATCATAGAATCTCAAGTTTCCACTCCAGAAAAGCCATTGATAACGACGAATCAAGTGAAAGCAAATCTGATAAACGCGAATACTATCAAAGGTGACATGATACTGACAAAACCTGGCCAAATGAAGAACAACCAGAAAGTTATATTCGTGCAAAAACAAGTCATGATGAAAGCTACGGAGCTGAAAAATTTGAACGCTAAGAAAATACCAACGGTCACAAAGACATCTCCGACAAATCCAGTCAATGTTAAGACTATTGTTGCCAAGGAACAAAAAATGACGCAGTCCGTTATTACAACAAAAGTTGCATCAACGCCACCACCAATTAAAGCTGTTATTGCTCAGGCTATACCGCAACACATGACGCCCGTTCAGCCAAGCTTACCCTTACAAACGCCACAAAAAGTAGCTCCAACGCAGCCGCCAGTCAAAATTAAACCAGTGGAGGTCAAGAAAGAGAAGAAGAAACCTGAAAATCTCGCAGATTTGTCTTTGAAAATCGAAGCCGAACCAGTCAAACCACCTGAACCAAAAACACCAGACAGTTAGTATATGCATTTCACATATTCCCAGAGTTAATTTTGTGAGCGGACCAGTTGATTCAGCCAGAATAATTTATTGGACACACATTTTACCTCAAAATGGTGAGAAACAGCAACATTTTTTTCATTATAGGTACTAAAAAGCACCAGAAACGCGAGCATCGAAAGTCGCCATCGCATTTCGCAGACGCTCTTGGTCCAGCATTGTTTTCGACTCCGGATATAATTCGTCGAGTGGGTTCTGATGCCAAAACACCCGAAGCTTCACCCAATATGGGTACCGGTAACGTGAACGCACCGACAACCCTCCCTCTTACTTCTGGGAGTGGTGCAAAAATGGGTATTGATGATTCCATGGAAATGCACGTAGACAATCCATCTGAACCGAAACAAATGGTAGAATCACAAGGCGAAGCAAAACCTACGCTTGCCGAGGAACTCCAGCTCTCGTTGGATACCGGTGAGTCGACGCTGCTCCTAAAATTTTGTTGATTTATTGTATAGTTTTCCCAAAGGTCATTTTCTTCCCGATTACTATTGGCCTTGTTATTTTTCTTCTGTTTCTATTATTTGATATTCTCTTATAGTTCTGTATGCAACGTTACGTTATTTTTCTTAGCTTCGCACGTTGATCCACCTGCGGAGGTCCCATCATCTGTTAGCCAACCACTTGTTCCCGAGAGTATTGTTTCTGTACCAAGTAAGTTTTATTTTCTTCTTTTTAGTTTCAAAAAAATAACTATTATCGGTTTTCTGAACATTGGATGTACTTTCAAAAATTGTATAATTTTACCCTGAATCCTCATAATTTTTCCCCAGTCTTCTGTGTTACGTGAACAATTTTGCAGAATACCAGTATATTTCTGTGTTATAAATAGCTTCAAATAGCTTTTCGTGCAACATAAAGCTCGGTTTCTTCGATACTTATCGAAAAGTTGTTTACATTTTTGTTCCTGTTTCTATCAAAAAACTTTCCTCGCTCCTTTATGTTTATGAGTTTGAAAAAATTCTTAGGTGGTATCGAGAACGAAGAACACTTGCTAGCCACTCTGGAAATGGAGGCCCGTAAGCATGAGGAAGAATTGCTCGTCGAAGCGCTACTCTTGCAGGAAGAATTGGGTGTTGATTTGGCAGATCATGTACGTTTTTGTTTTTATTCAATATGGATTGATCATTAATTTATTGATTACCCATTCGTGTATTGTAATTGATAATGACCTTGAGGATCGCTCTTCTATTTATGTTTTTTACAGGCGGCTTTGGTTGACCAGTCATCAACAGTACCAGATTCTTTACTGCCACCAACGTCTTTCAGCCCTGCATTGGTGGAAACACAGTCACGACAGCAAACGACATCACCAATTGGCCCGATACCATCCACAGTACCCAGCAGTGGGTCAGAAGCAAATAAAAAAGTCGTAAAAGATGCTAAAGAACCCATTCAGATCGTACGTGGTGGCCGAGTTATTACTTTACCACCTATCGAGGCTCCGGCTACTAGAAGTAAAAGATTGCAAGCGAAGGGAGACGTCACGCCGCGACGCAGTGACGTGGAAAAGAAAATAGAAATCAAAACGCCGTACGTATGCACCGTCCACAGTAGAGAGTACGAATTGACTCGTTGCAATTGATACTTATTGATGGATTTCCTTGCAGAAAACACGTGACACTGCAACTGGAACCGCCACCAAGAATGGAAATGGACTCGGAGATGGATGATGATGACGAGGATGTAGATAATTCAGATTCCGAAGACGATCCTGATAGGCTGTGGTGTATCTGCAAGCGACCTCATAACAATCGATTCATGATATGTTGCGACGTTTGCGAGGACTGGTTTCATGGAAAATGCGTTCATGTTAGCAAAGCTATGGGTAAGTTTTCCGGATGAAAAAAAAGCATGTTTTGCATAAAGTACAGTCATTTATAAATCATCGGTCGAACCAACATCCGAAGTCAATTCTTCGATCGTCGACATAAAAGCTGAAGTTCTCATTTATCATTGCAACCATAAATTAACAGGACAACAAATGGAGGAAAAGGGTATAGAATGGGTATGCCCAAATTGCACGAAGAAAAAATCTGACGACTCGAAGGATGTGTCTGGACAATCGCCAATAGATTATATCGGTTCGCCGGAAACTCAGTCGCAAGTTGCATCTCCTGTGATCGCTACGCATCCAACAGTTCACTCCCCGTCGCAACATTCTCCGCTAGTGAGCCCCTCTCCAGTTCCAAACCTCGGATCACCGGCAGTCACGCAATGTATTGTGTGCAAGAAAGAAGCTCGAAATTCGAGCATCTACTGTTCGGACGCTTGTATCTTGACTCACGCTCAGGAATCTCTCACCAAAGATAAACCGGCAGCTGGGTCACCCGTACTAACAAAGAACACTAATAAAACCCCGGAGCCGGGAAAGTCTAAGTCCGAGGCCAGAGTTATTGTTTTCGAGAGAAGATCTGGAAAAGTTTTAACTGGTAATAACAATTATACCAAGTACAAACCAAACTACGCTCACGGTCTTATCAATCTTGTTTTTAAAAGAATTCTTTTCAATTCAGGTGCGGATGCTCCGACGACGTCAAATTTGAAAACGTGGCTGAAAGAAAATCCGACGTACGAAGTTGTACGACCGAATAATCTCAACACGTTACAAATAGCTGGCAAAACAGTTACTACTATACAAACGATGACAACAGGGAAAGTGGTATGAAATATTGATTTAAATATTGATTTAAATAATTTTTGAATTGGTATTTGTGTAACTCTAACATTTCCAGTTTTTCCTCAATTCTGATTTTACATATTAGTCCAATGTAGTTTACACTGGTACGTTGTCTTTGCAAAGCGTTAAATTTCGTTATCCTTGTAACTGGAGAGATGAAAAGAAAAATTGATTGTAAACCTGTCGATGATAATTATATTGCTGTCATCGAGCTATGGTCTCTTTATTGTTATGGAATCTAGTAAAAACAGTGCACATGTTTATGTCGAATCATATTGATGTTTATATGTACTTGTATTTCAGACAAAAGCTATGCCACCAATTGGCAAGAATCAAATGCAGCCGAAGATGGTTTACGCTAAAGTTGCTGGTTCGAAGCAAACTGTTCTAGCTCCGAGTACGAAGAAAATGACGGCAGTGTCATTGGGACAGCAGGCTAATTCGCCTCAGATGAAAAATCCTCAGTCCCGACAGACAATGTTGACGCCTACATTAAAAAATCCTACAATTGCCGCGAAGCCGAGTGTCGTGAAACAGGGTCAACAGAAGCTTCAATTTCCCCCAGCCTCGCCAAAGCTACAAAACAAGAAGCAAGAAGTGAAAGCGTCGACGTCGCAACAAAAAGTCGTGGTGAAATCGCCAGTGTCTCGAAAACCGGAAACAGAACCGATTAGATTGAACATTCGTAAAACTTTGACGGAGTTGTTAACGAGTCGTATAAAAGAGACGGATGATTTGAAGCTGAGCATCGAAGAAATATCAGAGCTTGCTTTGAACATCGAATTAGAAATGTACAAATTTTTCAAGGACACGGGAGCAAAGTATAAAGCCAAGTATCGAAGCCTGGTCTTCAACATAAAGGACACGAAGAATTTGACTCTGTTTAGAAAAATTGCTGACCGTTCGCTCTTGCCTGACGCACTCGTTAGATTAAGCCCGGACGAAATGGCGAGCCAAGAGCTCGCAGAGTGGCGAGAAAAGGAGACAAAACATCAGCTGGAAATGATAAAGAAAAATGAACTTGATTTGATGGCTCAAGCGAAATCGATCGTCGTCAAAACGCACAAAGGTGAACAAATCATCGAAAATAACGGAGCGATCGATCGAGTTGATCCTAAGACGCCGGTTCAGGATATCGTCACAGCCTTGAACAGCGGAGACAACATCAGTTCAACCGTAGTGGACGACAAGGTCGAAAAGTGGGATGGTAAATTATTTTCTCTATACTTGAATGATTTTTCTACTTTTTTTTGTTTATTATACCTCGATGTGCATGAATTTTTTCTGAAACGTGATTGATGATTTTTTTCACTCGTTAAGAGTAACTGCCTTGGTTTAAGTAGACAAATATAGTAGAAAGTAATGATTTTATTCGTGGCAGGTGGCAAAGACGACGAGAAGACTTCAAAATTAATTGGTGATCGGAAGAAAGATAAAGAGCGTGGTAGCAAGGAGAAGGAGAAAAAGAAACGTGGTAGAAGTCGAAGTAGAAGTCGTCGGCATCATAGTAGAGACGACGAGCACGTTAAGACGCGGGAGCATAGTCGAGAGAGACGATCCTCTCGTAACAAAGAAAGCAAGCGAGAGAAGGAGCGCGATCGTGAAAGGGAGAAGGAGCGCGAGCGTGAGAAGGAAAAGGAGCGAGAAAGAGATAAGCAAAAGGATAAAGAAAAGGATAAGTACAAGAAGAACCGTACCAACACAAGGAATCGCAGTCGAGGTCGACACAGAGATTACAAAGATAAAGATAAGAAGGAAGAGGAGCGAAAGAAAGAGGATGAGATGAAGGAGCCAACGCCTACTCCGGCTGATAAACCAATCGAAGACAGACTGTGGCGTCATATCGAAGATGAAACTACGTTAAACATGCTCGACGGTAACGAGTCTGATGTCTCCGATCGAGAGCCCAGCTCAACGGTGACCATAAAGACACCGGACATAAACGAAGATACTTCGGAGAAGGATAAAGAAGTGCAGCCCATCGCTGAAGCTTCTCGAGGTAGTCTTCAAACGGTGTGGCGAGGATTTGTGAATATGGTCGACGTAGCAAAGTTCTTTATCACCGCGCAAGAAGTTAGCGGTCATGCTCGCGATTTAATGGAAGATTTACCCGACACAGTTGACGTCGTTGGTAGAATAAGCCACGAAACAGTCTGGGATTATATATCAAAAATGAAGAGAACCGGATCGAAAGAAATACTCGTGATACGATTGACCGCGGCGAACGACGAGGAGAAAATTCCTTACATCACACTTTACAGCTACCTGAACAGTCGCAGTCGCTTGGGTGTGGTGGGAAACGTATCGAAGAATATAAAAGATTTTTACATCATGCCTTTCTCCAGCCAAAGTATCGTACCACCGGTACTTCTACCTCTGGACGGTCCCGGTTTCGAGGAGCACCGACCTCACCTGTTGCTTGGAATAATCGTGCGAAACAAGAGAAAAAGATTATCCGTTCTGCCACCTGCAATCCCTTCAAAATTGGCGAAAAAAGATTCGGATCGCAGCTACACTCCACCGCTGAGCGATACGTCGAAGGAAAAAATTTCTTCGCCTCCATCGTCTCCGGGTTCTCTGGCGAAATCCGCCTCGGAAAGCCTGAAGGAAAAACAGATCATGATGAAAGATAAGCAAAACGTAACGCAGATGACCTTAGACAGTTTGAACAAAGCCCACGTCGGCATGTCTCGAAGTGCGATCGAAAGTGCAAAAATGTCTAAGATCGTTCCTGAGCTGTCGGCTAAAATTGGTTTAGCATCGTCGTCACCCACGCGAAAGATCATCGCAAGAGTCGAGACTCCACCACCTTTGTCGTCTGTTATCGACGATGGAGACGAACCTTACAGTCCTGGTGGCATGGACGACGAAGTCAACGACGAATCTGACAGCAATCTAGATAATCGAATAATCTCGCTGTCACCTACCAAAAACTCGACAGAATTGCAGCGAAAAATGGATGAACTCAACAGGCAAATCGAAGAACAGAAGCAACAGATACAAAGCATAAGCTCTTCCTTTCTTGGAGATACCACAACTACTCTCCCGGTGAGAATTATCTCCCAGTTGTTTAACGAAGCTGCGATCTATCGATATCTCTCATGTTTTCCTTTTGCTGCTGGATTTAATAAACGCTTATTAGAACGCATCCTATCCCCACCTGTTCATCGATCCTGGAGCTGCTCAAATTATCTCTATCTCCGAATCCAGCCTTGAAAATTATTCAGAACCTTGAGTCGCGTAACGTTTCGTTAGATCGATCAAAAATTCCTCGAAGACTAAAACTGCCTTTCTCGAAGGAACTGATCTATTTTCTTATTAATTTTACATGAATTCTAATATTTCCATTTTCGACATCTTAATTCGATCGGTCGGTACCAATCATGAATAGAATTGATGGTCCAGTCATCGTCGAAGACAAAAAAAATTCTTGTTGTACTGTAAAAAGTAAGCAGTTTTCTGGTGTTGTCTTTTGGCAAGATAAGATTGATGGAACTAATATTATAGTAGTTCTTCTGGTGCTGCGAAGTATATGGAAAAAAAATCAGGATGATTAGAAAAACTGCCAACAAACAGCAAATTTTTTCTTTCTTTTTATTTGACTATCCAGAAACTAAAGGGCACGGTAGTTAGTATCTATTCCATCCAAGCTGTAACTGTATGTCGCTATTTTTACCGACTTTTTATACTCGAATTAATTTACTGTTCGTTTCACAAATGGAAATCAATTGATTCTTGTCCAGAAAAAAAAACAAGATAATTTCAGCAGAACTCCAGGAACTGTTCGACGAGCAAATGATCAATTTTGAAAAAAAAAAAACATCGTAATGTGTTACTAAAGCTTGATTTTACCGTTTTCAGGGTCTCGGCTTGGATCCTCCGTGTATGAATGATTCGGAAGAAGCTTACAGCCCATCGGATACTCGTTCTTTTACGCCTCCACCACCCGGCATACCGTCGATATCGCAACCCATTTTGGATAAAGTATCTAACATCACAATTCCTGCTAATTTACAAGAAATCTTGGCAAACGTGAAGCGCCAAGAAATTTCTAAGGTCGATCCATACCTGCCATCGAAGCCCAGTGCAACGTTTTTGCCATCGGCCAACGCTTCGGGATACCAGAAGACAGAAAAATATACGCCGACGATCTACCCGAAGAACATAAATGCCCAAGAATTGGAGAAGCCACGAACATTCGAGTCTCAGCCGAAAGAAACTAAAAGTACGCTGCGCTCTCTCAGCGATATGGATCTCATTAAAAAAGCCGAAGAAGAGTTGGCCGCAGTCGCTGCAGCGACCGCGGCTGCTTCGGTTCCTCCAGTCTTAACGAGGCTTCCGCCACCAATAATGCCTATCGCCCCACCTCAAGTCCCTCACATTCCTCCAACGCCGTTGATTCCTAACGTACCCCCACCGACGGTGTCGTTCCCAACGATGAGCGAGTCTTTCGAAGCAGGGCCGACAAAAATATCAGAACCTAGCAAGAAAAATCTCTCCTTCGATCAGCCAAAACCACCAGGTCTGGAGGACGAAGATTTCACGTTGTCGTTCCCCATGAAAACCCCACCGCCACTAATCGACACTGTCGCCACGCCAACCAGCAATCCAACGAAATTTGTACCGAAGAGCGGTGTTGTGTTAAGTGTTAAACGGAAAATTGGCGAAGATCCTTCGTCCAATTCGAGTAAGGCACCAAGAACAAAGTCACGGTGGGGCCAAGGACCAGCCGAATAATTATATATATTTTTTTTTCTAATAGGCGTAAATATAGTTTATTTTGTAAGACAAGAAGACGTTAAATTTATAACATTTCGAGTTCTAAGAACCTAGAATAGGGGGTTGGTGCTCTAGATGCTCGATGAAAAATCACACGTAAATGATCGAAAGACTAGTCGTTGATCCATTGAAATAGAAAATTCTGAATCTAGGATGTAGCAGATTTCAAGAATGCGACGCAGAAAAGTTTAGCTAATCTAAGTAAAGTGTCAGCGTTAACGAAGCTTCGACACTGTTGAATATTTTATCAATGCGCAATCTTTACAGTGTAAACATCGAACAAAGTTTGACTCGCGCGAGCTTTTTTCCATGGGATCAAGTGAACCGTCGACTTCGTGAAATGAAACATAACTTTCTTGAAATGTCATATCGAACAGGGATATTTTATCAAAATTGAAACAAATATTTCAGTGCAATGAAAATTGTGAGCAACGATAATTTTCATTGCCTCGGAACTCAAAGGCTGTTGAGGCGACTCCGATCGTACTTCATTATTTCTTCCATATCACTGGCCAAGTCTTTGAAACTATCCAATGCTGATTTTACAAACAGGCGAGCATCCAAGTATCACTTTTTGTAAATACCAAAGCGAACGACGAGCGAAAAGGGCAGGCTGCATGCAGACTTATCATGTCTATTATTAAAAATAAGGAAACGCGAAGCAAAATGTTTTGTACATAGCCGAAGAGAAACGAGGGTGTAAAATAATTTTGCATCAAATTGAAGATGAAAAAGTGAAGAAAAAAATATGTGTACCTAAGGTATATAAAGAAGCTTTGTTACATTCAGGCGTAACTCTGTAAATAATGTTAGTAATATTTTGGTAAAGCTTGTTTGATATGGCTGTAAGAAATGGTATCTCTGCATGTAGCGCGCTCGATATTTAATAGATAACAATTTTATAATTTCCATTTATCATATAATATCACCCTCATGGTTTTTAGCGAGCACTATACACCCGTGTGAATGCCGAGTACTAAACTATAGTGTATAACAATAATAATATTAATAATAATGATAATGATAATGATAATAATAAGCTAACATTAAACTAGTATTAATTAGAAATGAAAACTAACAAAATACAAACAGAGAAGATATGTATAGTTTATTATTAGCGTATAACGTGTATACAAATGTGTAATATTCTACATAATATTATGCTAGAACATTTGCGAATGGAACAACTTTCCCTCAACAGCAGCGCGGTGTGAAATACATTTCTAGCCTGCGAAACATTTGATTTTCGACATGAAATTCCGTTGTATTCCCTTCGATTTTCTATTATCATATCAATGTTTTCATGGAATGACTCGTACACGTGTTTCAATATCAAATCTGTAAATTAAACGCTCGTTTTCATCGGTATTTAGGACAAGCTCTCGGGCTTCGTTTCGTTATATTTTCATTGTCCAAACATTTGGAAGATTAAGGTTGAGTATGCTTCGTTGAAGATGCAATATGAAGACCGATCGGTAAAGCGAGAGATATTTCTCTCCGAAACGGGAATAAAAACATTCATAAACATCAGGAGAGAATTTATTATTTCTACCATCACCCTTGAAATAATTTCTTTTAGACCTACAGAGTTCTGGATAGAAATGTTCGATTTTTGAAAAATTACCCAAAAACTCGTTTGGTTTGTTAATTTTTCAAGACTGTGACACTTCGACGTGCTTTATTTTTATCGCCATTGGAGAACTAGATTTTTTAAGGAAATTTTCAAATACGCGTATCGATTCGTTGTTACGATCTTCTTTCGTTTCGAACGAGTCGTTCGAAATACGTTAAATTTGAAATTTCAAATTCAAACCGCGACGTTACGATTCGATCGGTATACGATAGCCACTTCCGGCCGAGACTCGAATATCGATGAAAAACGAACGCGTAGTGTGGTGCCAGCGATTTCCGGCTTTCTTGGCGCCCAACGGTTGGCTAAACGCGTTCCATTTTCTTTCGAACACGCGCAATGGCAGCGCATACGTCGAATGAGCCATCTTGTTTTCACCGCCAGACGTGGCGGCCGGTTCCGCTAAAATTTCACCGCAAAAATGAGGCATCGTAAGTAATCTTTATCTAAAAACGTTGATAAATCTCCGTCGTGCTTGAATTGCGAAGAATTTTTCGGCCAAAAGCCAGATTCTCGTCGCATTCGATACGCGGGGTCGAAATAATGGTCGGCGATCGGCATTTGTTCGCCACGTTGTACGACGTTATATACAACATGCGTTATTCACTTATTACATACATCAGAATGTATTACTAACAATCGTCGTTGTACGAAGCGTGATTATTTTCCAAATATTCCAGTCATGTGTTCCTTGCTCTTGGGAGTTCTCACCCTCTGTACTCTCGCCGCCTCGTTGGGACCTTCGTCAACCAGTTCGTACTTGTCTATCGCTGACAAAACTCGCTTGAAAAAAGTACTCGAATCCGGGTTCGAATTAAAGGATCTCGCTTCCTTGCATTACGCCGTCATTGGCTACAAGCTCCTCGGTGAACACGTACCCAATACCGCTGTGAGTACTTCTCGTGCTATTTATAACCTCGACCATATATACAGCATGTTGGTGTAGGCTGTGAGATCGATCGTGAATATCCAAACCTGGTTAATACCTGACCGATGTATCGTACATTTTTTAGGATGTGTGCAAGTTCCTGTCCACTTCTGTCGGAGATGGAAGTAGCGTCACGCCAGAGTCCGCGTATTACGCCGCGACGGCCTGGAAAACTATTGGCACCTGCCAACCGTTACCCGCAACTGCTATAGCAAAGGTAAATGATTGGACGTCTCTTCATAACCGTGCGTTTCTGTTATCGCTCTTCGTGATGTTTTCATATACTTTCGTTCTACTGGAAAAGAACATTGAAGACAATTTTTTTCTGAATTTTATGAAGTCTCAATAAGTTGATACGACGTGTCTCGCTGTTGTTATAATTTAGATTTTCTGTCCTCTATGATAGGTGCTGCAAAATGTCGTCGATAAGGAATCGTCTAGTATTCCAGAAATCTTCTACAGCGTTACTGCTCTTTCGTCTCTCTCTCAGAAATTGTCGGAAGCTACCACTAGCAAGTTGGTAAAAACGCTGCAGGCGGCTCTTAAAAAGGACGACAGCCTTTTGAAGTAAGTTGATGTTTGTGCCTTTGTATTGTCTCGTCCGATAAATTTATTTATGATGAGAAACAAGTGGAAATGATTAGCCATGATCGTATGATTAGTCTTACTGATGCTGCTTTGCATATAAAGTAGAAACGCATCATAGGTGACGTGAAAATTCATCAATCGTTTTATTCTACAGCCTTGGATACGTTTTCCATACTGCCTCCGAGCTCGGACCAGCTGGTGCATTTGCTTTTGATCGAATCGAAGATGCCGTGGTCCAAGCTGACGAAGTCGACGGACAATACTTGCAATTTGAGGGTGGTCTCACCGTAACGAGTACGTACAATCTTTCGGAAATATGAAAAGAGTCCAAATATTCCAAAGGAAACTGAGAAAAGGCATTGAAAGACAACCAACGAACACCATTAGAATAATCATCAACAAACTTGATGAAAATTTCAAAAGATATTAATGAAGCTTACAAAAAAAATAGAAGTAGGAATAAATAAAAATTGAAGTAAATAAAAAAAAGACCATTAAACATTTTGATTCTGAGAACGAGAAGGAAAAAAGATAGTAAACAGATAAATAGCAGGAAAATTAATACTAGAATGATGCTATTAATACTTTCGTTCTACTGCAAGAACATTGAAGATAAACGTCAACTGACATGATTTAAGGAAAAAGTTTGATCGAACTGGGCTGCGATTAATATATGCTGAACTAATGTATCGGTTTGTCGTTTTCAGGTCTCGTGATCAACGGAGCATTTAAGTTGTCGGAAAGTTTGAAGAAAAAACCCCCAATAAATTCGGAACAAAACGTGAAATTGGCAAATTATTTGCTATCTCGGCGTTCAGTTCAAACTAATAAGGGAGTGTGGGGCTTGCTTTCCGCTTTGACGATACTAGCTAACAATCAGTTCGAGAACCCAATCGCTATCACGTTAGCCGAAAGTAGCGTAGCTGTATCTACCGAACAACCGTTACTTCGCGTCAAGGTCTGCGATATCTTGGGCAGACCTTTGAAGACGATTCCAGCTGTCATGGCTAACTCGGCTACACGAGTTGGAGACGACGTTGTCGTCATCAGCAAAAAGGCATTCACTGCATCTCCGAACGACAAGTAAGTCCGGATTCCTTGGGACCGATTAAACATTTTCCCCCGATTTCTTACTGATTTGACATTTTCCTATCAACTTCGGTTATACGCTCGGGGAAAAATAATCGTTGGCCTCGAGTTATCAGACCCTGTTGTATTGATCACAGAGTTTTTTGCAGCTGACGTACAACGTACAAAAATATTGCAAAATATGGGAAACAGATGAAAACTCTGGCATGCTTGAAGGGAACAGTATTTTCCAATTTTAACAATTTTTTTTTCCATTTCATTTTCAGGACTTTGTTTACTTTGAACTTGATGGAAATCAAGCCTGAGCGCGGTGTGTACAAGGTGTCTGTCTCTGCTGGCTCCGTGTCCAATTCTGTGACGATCAAGGTGCTTTCCGATGCTTCTGTAGAATATTTGGAAATAGGAACGGCTGACGCAGATCAAACGACGCCACCGAAACTGACTCGGTATGCCGATATTTAAATCTCCGATGGAGTTCCTTTGCGAGTTGTCTTAATCGCTACAATGATGTTTGTTCCAACAGTGTAACTTATCCTGATAAGCTTGCTAGCAAGATCGAAGCAGATTCGCAGCAGAAACTTGTCATCAGATTCCTGCTGAAAGATTCGACCACCAAAAAACCAATGCGTGTTCATCAGGCTTTCGTCCGAATTTATTCTCCATCTAATCGTGGTCAGGAAATTATTTTTGTTGCGGAACCGGATTCCGCGCACATCTACAAATTCGATATGGTAAGCCTGGATATATACGTTTGCATTCTTCGCTCTTCTCAAACTTTGATATCAATTCCATATTTTCTTGAATTCCAATGACCATATTTTCTTTTCACCGGCAGGACGTTTCCGCAGCTTCTGCAGACTTCGGTCATCAAAGCGGTGACTATGAGATCGAGCTTATCGTCGGTGATGCGGTTTTGACCAAATCTTTCCAATGGAACGTGGCCAAAGTAACTCTCGAGTTCCCTGAATTGCAAAGTGCCAGTCCAACGACAAATGAAAAGTTATATCTCTACAAACCAAAACCTGAAATCAAGGTACGTTACTGTTCTCTTCGAATTGCCAGCCAGTGCTCGTTAGCGACGGGGTGCTTCGTATCGCTCCGTCACCTCCAAAACACTGGCAAAGTAACGATTGAAGCGTATTGCATCGTCCAAATGTATCGATCGTTTGAAAATGATTGCGCGTTGATCGACAATTACTTCGACCAATTACCTCGTAAGCAACAAAAAATTTGTTCTAATGATTGATTATTTTTCATCTTTAGCATATGTT
This sequence comes from Arge pagana, assembly GCA_963969455.1. Lineage (NCBI taxonomy): Eukaryota > Metazoa > Arthropoda > Insecta > Hymenoptera > Argidae > Arge > Arge pagana. Next base: position 29,227,471 of record OZ018308.1, on the reverse strand, counting down.
CAGAGAGCCTGAAGTAAGACCACCGTTGTTAGTGTCCAACCTTTTCACCGGATTGTGCTTAACTCCGCTGTTGATCTTATTCATTTTGTGGGCTAAACTCGGTGTGAACATTTCCAACTTCCCACTTTCGTTCAGCGCTATAATTTTCCATCTCGGTCTTGGAGGTAAGATTTACCGCATTCATATTGTATATGTATTAAGATTAATTCCGATCTGTTATGCCTGATGCTTGACATCTAACTTGCAAATGAGTTATCGGTGTTTTCTATCAGGCAGATATTAAAATGGTGAATTTTTCACAAACGCAACATTAATATCTGTTGCATTTGCAGCCCGATATTCACAACAAACTCACAATAATTTGAAAAACAGAAAAAAAACATTCGATTCCATTAATTGAATACATATATATTTTTTAAATTACGTAAATTTCGTAGCTTTCTTTGAACTTCCGTAAGACTATACCATTCTGTCGTTTCCTTCCAGGGATCTTCGTACTCTTTGCTATCTTCTGGCTACAGTTGAATATGTTCGAAACGTTGAGGTACCTTCTCGGCATCGGCGTTGTCACTTTTCTCGCTGGAAACAAATTACTGTCCCAAATTGCGAGCCGGAAAGGTCGCTAACTTCTTCGTATTGAAATTGCACCTGCTATTTCACACCTGATGAGAATCACAGTTGACATCGACGTTTGCGAACGTAATTCTACCATAAGACATAAAACCTTGTCGTTTGGAACAACATAACGATGATCACCCACGTTTGTCGAAAACATTATATTGCTTTTAATGTTAACTTAGTAAATTCTACACTCATAGAGTCAGACATACACAGGCGATGATACGCTATCATGACATTCGATCTTGCCATCGTTGTTTAATTTAACATATATTTTCGTTGCGGTAGCTTTCTTGTTCGATCGCTGCATTTGTACACGTATCACCCTGTGTCAATAATTTTCAACATCTGCAAGAAGTTTTTGCAAATGCTGCATATATTTAAGACGGAATGTCACTGTATAAAAGGTGATAATGGTAATTCGACGACGTTAGACTATATTTTATTTGTTGCGTTCAGCTCGCGGGTGGAAAAGGTAGGTCGTATGTGATAAAACAGCGGTTTGTTCGATAACATTTCAAATCGTCATCGAAGCTTTCAAATAATTCATAAGCGTTTCACAGAAGCTACACACAGTTGTGGGACACTCGACACATTCCTAGACAATATCACGAGCCCACTATAAATAATAAGTTATATTTGTAGCAATATGGTTTTCTACTTGTACAGTAATTGAAATAGAATTGACTACCAATTACGGTAGAAAATATCTTTTCTGTCCGCATCGAATTTTTTACTCTTCACCATACTCTCGAGTTCCCTAATTCCTTCCAAAATTTGGTACAAAAACAAGCGATATATATTTGAAGAAAGAACCAAAAACTGTTGAGCAAAGAGGACTTTGGTAGTTTTAAGAATTTAAATAATTTTGTTCAATCAGGAACGATTTTCCAAGTGTTATCCAAAAAAACATATTCTACTGAACTTATACTTTTATCAACAAACCCGTTACGTTCACCTAGCAAACTATTGAGAGGTATCACAAAAAGCCACCGAAGTATCAGAAGAAATATGCCATTCGTAGATGATCTGGTATCAAAATACGAAAAGCAAAAACTTGTTTATCCGCGTACTACAATGAAAATTTAAAATCATTTTATAGCGAATAGCTCTTTGTTATCCTTCCTGTATATTCGTGTACACAAGAATATTTTTTCCTGTATATTCATTATATTTACAAATAAATATTATCCACATAACTACGTCAGATATATGATAACTAAAACTATGACTAAACACGTAAAAAGCATGCCACATATCAAAATGAATCCATCTTGACGGGCTCGATTCTCAATTAGTCTCATTGTGGTATTGGAAAGTCCTAAAGTATTTCCAATATCGATCAGTCGTTTGTGTGCACCTTTTAGCGTCGATCGCTGTGATCTCAATCCTTCCAAGATTCCGGAACCGTGTTGAATGAGTTCGTCCATGCCCTGATTAGCGTTTCGCATACTCGAGTTATGCTGCAAGTTGTGATCTATCATTATGTCAATGTGGTCGTTGGGTGCGAATCGTTGCGATAACAAAGCTTCGCGTTCCGTCTCTTCTTTCTGTCGACGAAGCATCTGCGCGCGCCACGAGACCAAAGCAGCGCTCATGTGACGCGAATCGTATTTCAGCTGGTCGACTCGCATCTTTGCATTTTGGCGCTGCGATACTGATCCCTTCATACACAGTACATCTAATCGTTCGCAGTTGCTGAAAGAGAGTATTCATTTTTCGTAACTGACACGAGTTTGGATATAGATGGGTAGATAGTTGTTAATCCAAGTGTTAGAATATTTGAAAATGAGGTATCGTCTGGAATAATCTGCCAAAATGTTCTCCGCTCTGTTCGTTGCTTAGACATATGTTTGTAGAAACATTTGGATCGTACGAGGCGAACGTCGACTGTTTTTTCGTTTGGGAACGAAAATTCCAGGAATTACCTTTAACGTAGTTATTTTAGGTTGGCATAAGTTGACCTACCTGTTGATGACATCGATCTTTGATTGAATATCCTGCTCGATAGCTTGTAGATTAATATCCGCATGTTTCTTATCCAGCTGCGAGAATAGGTGTTGAGTTTCTTGTACGAGTTTGTTCGTCTGATGATAAAGCGTCTCCATATTTCTAACAGTTGTACGAGTAGACAGCTAGCATTTGTTGCCCGGCGCCTATCAACGAGGCGAATGACGTGTAACAATCGACGATCGTCGTCGTGGAACTTTCGTATTGTTATTATACGTGCACGTTATTATCATACCACATCGCATAAAGTACAAACAATGTTGATTCCGATTAAATATTGCATCAATTTCACTTGCAAAGTTTATTCTTAACACATGATTCCCAGCGAAAGAATACTTTCACGCTCTTCTCACTGTTCCCAACGCTTATTCCCACTAACGCTGAAACAACCGAGACCCGAAATCACGTTTACAATAATTCGTCTATCTAAACAACGTAGGTAGATATAGAAAAACCACCAAATGTAATGATAACGCAAAATCGACTGCATAAGAGAACCCAAGGTCATCTAATTGGAGTATATAGTAAAATTTCATCATACATTTCACGTGTAGACGAGTTTATTAAATTTTCGTCAAAAATCGATTCGACAATTCGATTAGGAAATTTACCGGCAGTGTTCCGAAACTACGTACTAGGCGCCAATTTCGCCTTCAAGGTCACGCGGTGGTCTCGTATTATCCCGCGTACCGTGAACCATCCTGTTAGGGATTGTCGACTCGCGTGGCTGTATATCATCGGAACACAAAATACCCGGCTAAGTACGTGATATTCCTTCGGACGATTGAGGTAGCATTTTATCGACAACCCTTATATAGCGACGACAGCGCCGTAAATTAATTCTTGGCAGCCACCCCGCAGCGCCAGTAGCGTGATCTTGTCAGATGACCGATTAGACGCCACCGGAGTGCATATTGGGTGGCCTAGGAACAGGCGTGACTGTGAGCCGAATCGAATACGAATAAAGTGTTGAAATACGGTGACTACAAATCTCAAAATAAGATTACCCAAAGGATTATTGAACAAACAAACAGAAAACACACGCCAAGGAAGATAATATCAGCGTGAAGGTAGGTGAAATCGTGCGAAGGCGTGATAGACAGATGTGAGATGCAAGATCGTGACAAGTATTTGCGAAATAATTGTGTTTTTATAGTAGGCATATTATATCCGACGAAGCGTGTATAATGCTTATACGCAGTTTATTAAAGTATTATTACAGACAGGGACGCCTGTGTGTCGGATAAAAATAGGAACGCTAAAAGCGTAAATATGAAATAGTAAGTAAACGTATCGCGACGAGTTTGTTTAACCATAAGGCATAGGACACATAGCGTATAGCAACGTGTCGCTCGGATCAATATATTACTTGATACTCGCTCTCTATTTCCTTTCGCGAATCCGCACCGATGACTCATTTCAAACTTACATCACGCATAAAACTACCTTCCTGAGAAAATGTTATCAAAAGTTCGCGCAATTTTCTCGGAAAATTAACAATACGAGCTTATTCGTAAAACTTGATGCTGTGTCCTTCGAAGTAATTCCCGTGGACTGCAACGCATTTGTGCAGTTTGAATTGAAAATCGGACGAATAAATTTGTATTTTTCATTTTTTGAGATAGTTTATCGACAAATTACGGATCGTAGAACGTTACGTTGTTAAGATCTGTGGAAAAACAATTGAATTCGAATTTCTATGGCAGCTATGGGCGTTGAACGAAAGAAGAGACGACGCACGTTGCTTACGATATGCGGTTGCGAAAAATTACTATTCATCAATTAAATTTAATTAGCACGTTCACATAGCGGCTAATGAATTGATCGTAATTATCTGGAAATGACCTTGAATAATCGACCATTGTAATATCGTTAATCTTTTCTTTCCTCGTTCGCATGACCTATAACATCCCACTCGCAATTTCGAACATTTGGCTAACATTTTAATGCTCAGTCGCCATATTTATCAGAAATATTTCTGGAATGTGGAAAAGATGCTGAAACATTACTAAAAATTCTACAGACATAGCTGCTAAAAATTCAGCCATTTAGCGTTCGTTTGATTTTCAAGAAAGGGATGAAATGATGAATTGGGTCTCTGGATTCTAGTTTTTAAAAATTCGTTATTCACATGCAATAAATTTTCAGCAGGCAAACGTGATTTTGAAAGTAAATTCATGAACTGCTAGAACTAAGACAGTCGAAGAAAAAATTTGGTACCAGAATTATAATTTCAATGAAAATTCATGTTCATATAGTAGCACCAAGATCCTGATAATTGTAACAATGGGAAAACAATGATTTGGAAAAATTAAACATCACAGATGCACAATTTGGAAAGAAATATTCGGTGAACTCTTGTCTCTAGGACCATTCGTTCGGACAAACTTTCGTTTATTTCTTCTCGGCTGCTGCATATTAGTTTCCAACGGCTTGCCATAGCGAATCAATTATTTCCTCGTTTGTTGGTCGTTTAATTGTATGTTTATGTGATCTTGACCAAGGTCAACCGATGCTAATATATAACTCACTGTTTACAGATGTGGGGGAAAAGAACTCTGAGTCGGTACGAAGCAAGAACTTGGTGGCTAGAAAAGACTGACAGAATTTGGTCACGTTGTTTAGATATTATTTGCAATATGTGCGATGTGCCGAGCAATGCTTCGAAATAACTCTGCACTTGAGAAGAAAGTTGAGCAAGAGGAGAGACAGAATAATTAAACGAGAAAAGCTTTCGTCGCTGATATGATCGACTCGATCATAATGATAGAATTATCCAGCGGCACACCAAGACTATACCTCCGCTACGTGTACAAATCTGCTAAAAAAGAATTGAAGTTGTTAAATAAGAATAAAAAATAATATATATTCTCATATAAACAGGTATTTATATATACGCTGTATATTTACATATAACGATTAAGTAGCGAACAACATTGAACTACACTTCACGAAGGATATTGCTCCATTGCACCAAAACTACAAAGGAAAGCAAATAAAGAAAGTACCAATGAATACTCTGACTCGAGACCTGAGAGTCGAGGAACTTCGAGACACAAAATCCTAAATTTGATAAGAATAAAATCTGAGTAACGCCAAGAGATCCGAAGTTGAAGACCGGTATAACGAACGATAGCGAAGAAAAATCAAAGAGAATAGTTCTTCGAAATAGAAGAAACCAACAAGAAATTGATAGTTGATAACTCAGTTTGGGGTTCGCTTCGAATGTGCTAACTGTGAAGCACGAGGTCTGAGATATAGGAAAACGAGGGAGCAGTAGTTGATGAAAATTATATCTAAACGAGTCATTTATGAATGGTGAGAAAAATCAGAAAGGGTAAAAATTACAACTAAATAAATTGTAGCTTAAAAGGGTAGTCAACAATGATCGTGCCATACGAAACGAGCCTCGTATGGCTCGTTGTAGTTGGATTCATCGTAGCATTTATATTGGCATTCGGTATCGGTGCTAACGACGTTGCGAACAGTTTTGGAACGAGCGTCGGCGCTGGCGTCTTGACGATAGTCCAGGCTTGCATATTGGCAACGATATTCGAAATAGCCGGAGCTGTACTGATAGGATACAAGGTGAGTCACATTTGTTTGGAAAGTAATTTGTTCCAACATTGTTCCAATCCTAAATTTTTTTGTATGGCAGGTATCGGACACGATGCGAAAAGGTATATTGGACGTGTCGCTCTACGAGGGACACGAGATGGAACTGATGCTAGGAGCGCTGTCGAGTCTCGCTGGTTCTGGTATTTGGTTGATATTAGCAACAGCTCTACGTCTTCCCATATCTGGGACTCATTCCATCGTCGGTGCCACTGTAGGTTTTTCCTTAGTATGCCGAGGTACCGCAGGGGTGAGTGGATAACACCATATAGCTGGCAAAATCAGGTTACAAAATTATTAACTGTGAATAATTTTCAGGTACGGTGGGTCGCACTGGCCAGTATAGCCGCATCTTGGTTCGCTAGTCCCGTCCTTAGCGGTGTGGTATCAGTTTCTATTTTCGTATTATTGAGGAGATCGATTTTGATGGCCAGCAAGCCTCTGGAGCAGGGTCTTCGAGTCCTTCCATTAGCTTACGGCCTAACTATCGCCACCAATGTACTCTCAGTAGTGCACGATGGTCCAAAGCGTAAGAGAGAGAGAGTGTGAGAATTCGCCCCAAGAAGAATGAGAACTGAAGATGTTATACGTTGGATTATTTCTTTTCAGTCTTGAAGCTGGACAACATACCATGGTGGGGTAGCGTGATAGCTGCACTGGGTAGTGGCTTGGTATCAGCATTTATAGTCTACATATTCATAGTTCCTTGGCAAAAGAAGCGTATATTGCTGTCGATCGAGAGCAATGGTAGAGCTGGAGACTTTGGAGTTTGCGACAAGAAGGAGATGACCGCGTTGTCGGTGATATCTGAAGTGCCAACTGGCAGCACGAACCCAGAGGAGACACCGAAGCTGCGTGGGAATACAAGTGCCAGCCCACTGCTGTTGACCGGTGGTGGCGACGCTGAAAGTCCCAACGTGGAAACGACGAGGGAAGAGGAGGAGCCTGTGGAAGTCTCTAAACTCTTCTCTTTTCTCCAAGTCCTGACCGCAGCGTTTGGAAGTTTTGCTCATGGAGGAAATGACGTGAGCAACGCCATCGGGCCACTGATCGCATTGTGGGCTGTCTATGCGGATGGTTCAGTTAGACAAGAGACGGAAACTCCATTACCAATTCTTCTCTACGGTGGCCTGGGAATATCAGCTGGACTTTGGGTTTGGGGACGCAGGGTTATTCGGACGTTGGGCGAAGACTTGGCACGAATCACTCCGACCAGTGGATTTACTATCGAGGTGAACTGCCTGTTTCCACCGTATCCAACAAACTAATGCTGCTTTCTAATTTTAATACTGTCTTACAGATTGGCGCAGCGTTGACTGTATTGTTAGCAAGTAAAGTCGGGCTTCCAGTCTCGACGACGCATTGTAAAGTTGGATCTATAGTCTGCGTCGGTTGGGCATCTCGAGGTGGCGGAGGTGTTTCGTGGGCTTTGTTTCGAAACATTGCGTTTGCTTGGTTGATCACTGTACCGGTCGCAGGTCTTCTGTCAGCCGGTTGCATGGCTGTATTTAAACAAGTGATCACCGTATGAAGCGAACGGCGAGCTAGTCGATGCTAACTCTGGATCATCCGATACAGATATTATTAAAACCGAATAAGTGAAAAGACGGAGAATAACAGACGGGAATAAAGTCAATAGATAGTCATTGAAGATATGAAAAAGTGATAAATAATATTTATCGAATACACGACACTGCAGTTGCTCGGCTTTATCATTTTTCAGCTGTGGAAATAAAAGCTGCGAGAGGAAAATAGCTAGATTTATGTTTTGGCAAGATTTAGAGAATGTCGTATAGGATAGCCTGCTCAAAAATCTGTAAGCTTAGGTTGATAGAATTACAAAAATGTTCGTTGCTGAAAAATTGCGAAATTTCTGTTACGCCAATTTTGGTCAACTGTAGCTGCATGTAAGATTGGCAAAATTTCCAGATAAATCTTAAACATACTTTGAACGAAATTTCAGCAATGTTTTCTTGATACAAATCTAAGTATCCTGCTGAGTAATTTGTTCAGAGAATTGTCAAATGTTTAGGTAGTAGAATATTGGCAAAAATTGCTGAATTCACATTCAGAGAATTTCAGGAATAACCTGTGACAAATTTCTGAATTTCCGTTGTACGGAATATTTGGAATATCGTGATAAAAAGAGGGAAAAAAATGACGCTGAATTTACGTTTCAGTAAGATTTGGTCAATTTGGGAAGAGTCGTGCGGACAAATTTGCAAGACCTTGTTGAATCTGATTGAGAAAGGATTTGAAATAAATATTACTGAAATGATCTGAAATTCGTTGATTTTCAGAAACTATTCTCCTCCAAATGTTACTAATATTTTCGTGGATTTGTGTTACTATCGTCATCTACATTTTCCCCAATTCCACGGTGTTAACTGTTATCGATATACAACAAGCGAACATGACTACGGTAACAAAGATCATTCATTTAAAATTTTAAAATGTTTATCGAATGAAATTGATGAACATTCTGTACCAGTTAGAGATCTCACAAGTAACACGAATTTTGGAACATTTTTCGAACTACTTTTTTTCATCCAATCTTTTTTACTTCCTAAAATTTCTACCCAGACAAATATTTTTGATAACGTTTCAAAATAGTTCATTCCACTTTAGTATTTGTAATAAAAATTCCAAGAGGAACGAAATGTGTAAGCATTTGTTGTATTGATTTTTTCGTTTTGTTTTTGTTTGTTTTTTCAAAAAAACGTCATGAATAAAAAATTATCTCAAATATTTCTCAAAGTGTTTTGTACACCTTCTTCAGGCCTGACTGATGAGCACATCATAATTTTTAGTGTGAATTAATTTTTTCTTCATCGATTCAATAATTACTAAGAAATTATTACTGTTTATCACTCTTGCAGGAGCTGCATTGGATAATTTATTCGATCTGAAGGAAAAATATTTATGAAAAGTCCTAAAAACAGTTATCATTAGCAGGTAGCATTAAATCAATATGACTGAGCTCAGTTGTTATGGATACGAGAAGATTTGTTTGACACGCGTTGCTGCGAAGTAATCGTTTCCTACACGTGATTATGATTCTATCATCAGAATTATATCTACATAGATAAGATTTAGGTGTAGGGATGGAAGGTTTGCCTTTGGTCCCAGGTTACACGTTTCACAACCCAACGGCAAGTACACAAACATATATTCATGTTATAGAGACCCGAGGTTAAACGTGACTATTGAGAACAATATGAAATCTAAAGAAAGCCTTATGATTTACAAAGTAACTGATGCATCGTTGTATCATTACAGATCCAAAATTACAAATTGAAGAGCAAACTCGATTTTCTAAATGGATTTAGAGTTCTGCGAGACTCCAACATTGGTATCGGGGGAAGACCGATCGATGCTGCTTCGATAGCTTTCGCTGGTGAACCCGATGCTGGACAGTGAGTATATTCCGCCATGAATAAAACAACGTTAGATCAGTTGACATTTCTAAGGAGAGATTTTCGATACAGATTCGATCCATCCTTGACTTATGGACGTGTGAAAGAATACAGATATCAACGAGTGGTTCCACATTATGCTTTGTTCGCTCAGAAATGCTTGAACTTCAAAGCCTTTTATCGCCAAAGAGTCTACAACTCTCCGGATGAACAGTTTCGCATTCGTCACGTGAATATTATTTATTACCTGGAAGACGATACAATGTCAGTTATGGAACCACCGGTGGACAATTCTGGTCTTCAGCATGGTAGAATTGTGAGAAGAGATAAGATTGCAAAGAATGAGAGAGGTGACGTCTACCATTGGAAGGATCTAAACGTTGGCATCGACATCGGTACGACTTTTTCCTCCTCTCTTGTCAACGACAATGCACGACTGTTTGTATCTGATTGGGAAAAATGAAGAAATGACAAATATTAAACGATGTTCGTGCAGGTATATATGGAGTCGTGTACCACGTGGTAGGGTGCGATGCCTTCACCAGAGAATTTTTGACCAGCCAAGGTATCGATGTAGGTGACAAGGAAGAACTACCTCCAGATCCTTACACTGAATATAGGCGAGAAAAAAATCGAGCTCCTAGTCGCCTAATTCCAGCGCTGGGAGATAGTCGACGTCGTTTTCTGGAGTACGACAGTATGGTGTTGAAGTTCGAGGCCACGTGGAACGACGACGATTACCAAATATTGTATTTTCTCACCGATGACACGATAGCTGTTCGAGAAGTGCATAAATTGAACGACGGTAAAGACCCTGTCGCGATGCTGCTAAAGCGTATGCGGGTTCCAAAGAATGGGAAGGATTCTTCCTTGAATCATCCAACGATCTACATGGAAGTTGGGGACTCCGACGCGAGGGAATATTACACCTCGAAAGATCTTCGCGTCGGAGAAACTATCTCCATCTTCGGTCGAGCCTTTTTGTTGGTCGATTGTGATGCTTTTACTAGAAAATACTATGAGAGTATGCTGGGCATTAAACAGGGAGGACGTCTGAAGACGAGGATGAATGATACGTGTGGATCTGGGTTTCGAGTACCTCCACCGCACATTCTGTTCGGTACACCGAAAGACACACTTGCTGGTTGTCTCAGCTTGGTTCCGAAGCCACCTAGAAAAGATGTGATTCGTCAGCTGTTAAATTTCCCTAAGAAATTGAGGTATTCGATGAAAATGGAAGCTGTTCATCCGGAAGATGAAGACCGCAATTTTGTATTGGAATATAATCTGGGTGAGGGTACGATCTTGATCGTGGAACTGGAGAAACGGAATTCAGGACGACGTGGTGGAACTTTTTTGAGTTCCATGTTCGTCCCGAAGCCAGAAACGAACAGAGATGATCCTGAGTATTACACAGCGGAGGATTTCTTTATTGGAGCAAAAATTAACGTGTTCAATCACAGATTCATCGTAACTGGTGCCGATCTCTTTGTTTATCGATACGTAAAAGCTAATCCAGAGAAATTCAGCGACGAGCTTCGAGACAACTTGAGAAATTATTTCGCAAAGGAAGAACTTCTTCCTGAAGCTGAAGAGCGGAAGCAGAAGGAGAAATCTGATACGAATAGGGATTTTAATCCTGTTATGGGAGAACCTTTAGAAGATCGTTTAGATACTGGACCTCGTTTGGATGCTTTGAGAGATGAGAACCAACGAAAATACGAAGGCGAACACGAGGAATTGCGACCGATTACACAGTCGCCCGATACTACGTATCGCCAACTCGTCACAATTGAAGAACCGTTGCAAATGGAGATTAAACGTTGTTACGAGCGCGAAAAATTGACGCCACGGCAAGACAGAAACGAGATTACGTGGACAGATCGGGTAAAAAGACCTTGAACTTCCTAACTCTTCCTGGAAAAAAAAATTAAAATGAGAATGGGCATACAGTCCAAGTGAAGTCTAAGTAACCAAAGAATTATTCATACTTTTCACAACTTGTAATCGAAGTTACTGATTTTTTTGTTCGCAAGCTTTGAGTGTGAAAAGTAGAATCGATGCTGGAACTAACACCGTGAAAATAATGGTTCGATGAACTAATATTTATGTGTTCTTATAATTTCAAAACCTCACTTCATCAACAGATCAATGAGGATTGTGCCGGGCATCCGATCATCTCATGCCAAAAAGAATTCCCAGAATTCCAGCCAATTGCAGCACGCGAATGCGAACCACCTCGATATTTAAAAAAACGCGATCGCAGGTTCGAGGTAAGTTAACAGTTCATAATAATATAGAAATCACATCAATAATGCAACGATGCTGCAAATTAAAAGAATAATTAGTATTCAAACTAGTTAATATTACTAGTTAATATTTACTCGAGTTAACAATTCTTAAACGTACGACAAAACCTTCCGATCATTTGGATCCGAGCAAAGATTTGTGTCGCTTCATAATTCTTTACGGTGTGTGTCAAGCTTGCTTCGTTGTTCCTACATAGTTCTTTTCTCTTCATCATATCGCTTTCTTGTCAACTGCCATGCATTCCTTGTCTGCATTTGCCTTTTAGGTTGGACAAATGATGCACGGAAATTCAACAGAACTCGGTAAATTTAGAACTCCTCGAGAAGTGCCGATGGTCCATCTAGATCCCGGAGAACGTACCGTCACCATGCTTCGCGAAGACTGTCGAAGTCCGTATCGCCATTGAGGCTCGGTCTTACGTTCCTGAAATTGTTTTCCTCACAAAGAAACCAATGAGCGAATGAAAAAAAAAGATAATAAAACCTCTCATTGCCATCTTTTGTTTGCATCTCTTCATTCTAATGATAAATTCATTTAGCGGCAATGATAACAGGGTGTCTAGCCACAAATTATCATGTATGAAATTTCCTTATTATTTTCCCAGTTTCCTTACATAGAATATTTTCTCAGGCTATTCTGTCTTCGTTCGTTGAATCTATTTGAATATGTAGAAAATTCAACGAAGCTTTGATATTTGATTGTTGTATAAGTAAAAAATAGAAATCGATATTCTTGGACTCCGTAAATCTTTAACAATCTGTATGCAAAATGAAAACTGCTGTACAGTTAAAGAGAGGAAGCTGAAGAATTCAACGAAGAGGCATTATTATCAAAGGTTTGATGAAAAGATAAATGATTCCCGGTGCCGAGCACTTTGAATAAGGTCGAGATGAATAATGCATGAACGACGCTATTGTCGCATCACTTCGTTTCATTAATTCTAAATAATGTTTATATCTCTCCCAAATGATCCAACCGATAATTTTGATAATAGGTCATGTGTGTGTGTGTGTATGTATGTGTGTGTGTGTACGCGCGCGCGCGCGCGTACGTGTGTGTGTGTGTATATACATAGTTTGGCAATCGACAATAGAATATTTGTAAAATAACCAGCTGACAATAATTTGTTATTATCCATCGATCGAGCATGATTACATATAGAAACATAAAACCTGGCGGCGTTACAAACTTTAATTCATCTTCGTCGAGATTAGGGCATAGCTTCCCGATCGCAGGCACCAGATTAAAACGTTTATCGTAGTTATCGAAAAGGTAATTCAAACCGGCACTAAATCCATGGTCCTTTCTTGATTTTAGTTTTGTTTCCGTTTGTTTCTTTCTTCTTTTCTTTCTTTTCAACAAAAGTACATTTAAGCATTTTACATTAGTTAGTCCACAATATCATAGTTTTTGGTTGTTCTCTCTATATCTCTCCCTCTCTCTCTTTCTCTCTCCCTCGTTCTCCGCCTGTTTGTTTATTATCAGTTCTGCATTTGTTTTTCAGTTTGTCATATTTCTTTTAAATGTATTTTTATTTACTCTACAGTCCAACGTCGATCATTTTTTTCTCTTTATATTCTTTTTTACAACGGAGATTTAAGAAACACCTTTCGTCCACGACGCACGACACTCAACGTTCTCTCACATGATATTTATATTGGATCTTTTACGCGACGCTAATTAAATGTTCAACGATAGGGGTAGCGGATCACCGCTGGTCCGACGGTTAAAGAAACCCTTTCGAAGTCCAGGGAAAAAAGCTGGGGAGTAATTTATAATATTGTTCGATTTGTCGGTGCGCCCTTCTCTCGACATAGTTATGCCTCTCATGTAATGTTCGCTACTGGCGTGGTCCACCACGACCTCGTCCTCGGCCACCATCGCGGTCCTAGAGGGAAAGAGCAAAACAATGATTACAAACCGAAATAAAAATAATACATTCAGTAAAATAAATCTCTACGTTTTCTTTTTTACGTTTGGAGAATGATGGTGAGCCGATAATACGAATCGTCCGAGATAAGACACGCTGCGAACTTACTTTGCGCGGATGCTGTTGCGAGTGCTGATGCGAATGTTGATGATGCTGTTGTTGCGGCTGGTGCTGTTGATGCGGTTGATGTTGCTGTTGCATTTGTTGTTGTTGGACTTGTTGTTGATGATGCGGAGGTTCACTAGGATTTCCTCTGCCCCTATGGTTGTTGGGAGGATGATGATGCTGTACGGGAGTAGGGGGGACTTTGCGCTGATCCTCTTCCGCTTGCCTCCGTTCGTAATGCCCGAAGTCGTCGAAGATGCTCGTAGAGTGTCGATAGGTGTGGAGTATGCGTAAGACTTGTAGTCCTCGCGCGTGTGGCACTTCTTGAGCGTCTCGAGAGTTGGTTACAGGTTTGTTTTCGTTATTTTCCAATCTGATGTGTCGCAATTGTACGTTTGGTACATCCTTAACGTAGATCCAGCGAACTCTGAATTGTCCCTTCCATTTGTCTTGAGACCAAACGGAACTGTTGCTCTGATAATCGACGGCAGAGACCATCTGCGCCATACCGCAAAAATGCCCAGAACCGTTCACCGAGAAGAAAAGATACAAAGGTGCGCCATCGCGGGTCGCGTCTCTGTAAGCCTGATCCAGCCTCTTGTTACCATGCTCGGTACTGCACCAGATCTCATACTTGATAGATCTGTGGATGTCGTCTTCGGAATACGACTTGATCACGAAGAACTTTGCTCCAGGAGCCGACTGATCAAATTCCGTTGGATTATAGTCATTTTTCACCTTAAGCTCGTCTAGTACGGGGTGCGATAGCAACGGTGGAACCGGCTGTGGTGGCATCTGCATTTGCGCAGGCGGTGGAGGGCTCGTCGGTTGTCTTACCCAGCATGGCTGCGGAGGTGGTCTTTGACGTTGGACTGGAGGGGGTGGTGGCGGAACGGGAGGCTGCACTTGGGGTGGTGGCGGAGCTTTCGGTGGGATCGCCGCGGCAGATTTACCTTCTCCCCAAGTACCGATATCCATGTTGTGCTTTCCTGGTACCATCGGAGGAGGAGGCATTCCTGCCTTTTTCTTCATTCCTTGAGAAGTCGACAACGGCGGTACAGGCTTTGCGGGTTGGCTCGCGACGCTGGCCCACGTCATTTTCTTCGGCTCTTTCAAATCATTTTTATTGGATTGCAAATTGGGTTGCTGCTGTTGCTGCTGCTGCTGCTGCAATTGTTGCTGTTGTTCTTGTCTAGAGGTTTCCGCGCCGATCGATAAGCCTTGCACGCTCTGCTCGATGGTCTTCATTTCCGCGCTACCACCTGTCGGATAATTCTCGTTACCGCGCGGAGGCTGGTAGTAGTCCTCGTATCGGGTCTTTCGCGGGGTGCCCCATGTGCTGTAGTCCCCGTTACCGTGGAAGTAATTGAATGGCTGACCGAACGTGCTGAAGCCCCCACCGCCGCTAGCGGAGAACATTCCATCCATGCCGTAGGAATCATGGCCCATTTGGCCTCCGTAACCGGACAGGAATGCCACCGGGTCTGTACCATTCGACCACGTGCCGTCGCCCGCACCGAATGCTTGGTAGGGGAAAGAATTTCCGTAATAGGATGTGTATGGGTCTCCTGTACCGATCGGATAGCTCGAATGATGCTGTACGTTATTTCCTCCTCGCCATGACTCGAAACCCGCGTCTTCACCGCCCACATGTTCCGCTTGTTGCTGTTGTTGTTGCTGGTGCTCTTTCGGACCATTGCTTACTGTCGGATACAGGATAATAACATTATTACATCCGAATCTACGGTGATACACAGAACGCAGAATCAGCAGGAACCAACATAATTCAATGCAACTTATTGGCTATTGCAAGGAAAGTTTTCCAATGGCATCGTCATTCAAACGACAAACCAAAGGCATTCTTCCTTTATACGTGTAAACTATATCATTGTTATATGAGAACCAAAATGACAAGGGATTGTTCATTGTTTCTTGTTTTGTAAGTTTCTTGTTACCGGGAAACAGTGAAACCTCGGCTTACGTAACTCTCGTTAAATTTCATTGAATACATAAGGCAATAACACCTGTTGCAACGCAAACAAAAAACATGAATTTCAGAATCTAAAAAAAGTATTACTAGCACTGATGTTCGGTTTCCCAAAAGAAATCACGCGCAGTCGTAAAAGCAAATAAATATTCATGAAGTAAGATAGATAATTTGATAATGCTAGGGATTTCTCGTCCATGAGTTAATACTGTGCAGCATTTTCACAAAATATTGCCACAAATCGATTTGATTTGGCTAATGAAAATGTAGCATAACGGAAAAAACGTTACTTTTATGGAATGGAAATGGGAAAACAACAGCATAACGGAATCCTGTGTGAAAAAAAAAAACAGTCGACGGTGAAAAGAGCTGGTCGCAAGCAAATCAAAATACATATAAGACGAAGACAATATCATCGAGTCTGTGGCGAGATGAATGAAAATAATTCAATACGAGGAAAATGCAATGGTCAAAAGGCGGACAATGCGGAGGCTAAACCGAGAAATACTAGATTATAAATGAAAAGTTAGCGGAACCATCGCTATGGGAATGCATTGTGACAGATAAAACAATCCAAAGAGGAATAAAACAGTAGACAGTGCGAAAAAGAATGTAAGGAGGCGGCAAAGAACGACAGGAGGTACTCACCCTGACTGTTGGCTTGTCCTTTCATCCGCTGCATTCCGTGGCATGGAAAAATACACGAAACAATCGTTTAAATCGTCTGTCGCGGGGTAAATAATGGTCAAATGATCGGAATGGGGAATAAGTTGGTATCGCGTCAACAGACTGACCTGATCTGAAACAGCTCCTGCCAATCCAGCTGACATAACCTGACGTGCGGTCAAAAATATAATGTTGTTACAGGATTCAGTGGTTGTCGCGTGTGGTAAGTTTCGATCGTTCGTTAGAATCGTAGAGTCAAGGGTCCGATGAACGACACCGCACAGTATAATAGAACACACAGATGATCGCGAAAGATGTAGTTATAATCCGGGATAAACGTAAATGTTTGCCGTAACGTCGTGTCACAGGTGAAATACGTTCCGTTTTTCATCTGAGGCAATGCCTCGGCACACTCAGACGCGATATTATATCGGTAATATCACGTATTTTAACCCCGAATTAATATATTTCTCCACGAATTCCTTGCTCCCTGATAATAACTGCGTGACGTTCACTGACCTCCGTGAGCCGTCAGGCCTGTAAACCGCCTCGCGATGATGCCGATACGATGCAACTTGGTACCATTACGACATGGATAACCTTCTATCAAGCGCGGCTACGTTCGTGTTTGATCTACGAGACGTATACCTTTCACGAACGCATCCTAATTGACGTGTGAATAGGCCGTGTATACCAACCTCGACCAACAACCAAAGCAACCAATCACGTGCCAGGGCAAATTTAGTCGCTCATCTCCGTTGATTGGTTGACTTGGTACTTGGTTCGCGTCAAATCGGCTCGGTGATTGGCCGATGTACGTATAGTGACGTATACGTGGCCAATCACCGAGCCGATTTCATACGAGCAAATATCGAACAATCAATCAACGGAGATGATCTAATAAATTTCTCTCAGAGCTTTGCACGTGATTGGTTGCTTTGGTACAGAAGTACAAGATACTCGTGTGATCGCCCGGCAAAAAAACAAACATTTTCGTTAAATATTACAGAAGCTTGAAACATTTCAAAAAGATTCGTGCGAGATTTCAAGTCGCGTTATACAAGATCTGTAAGATTTGAGAGTTTGTGAGATCTTACGACGTCACTGGAGAGATTTGCGAAGACGTGACGTTGCATGAACTTTGGTTAGTGCTGTGACGTGTGAATGCGAGTGCATCAACGGTCAACGATAGATTAACGAACAGCGGGAGTTTCGAAAACGACGTAAGAATAACTACAACATATATCATTCTAAATATCAGGCAACGGCAAACAATAACAATCGAAAGTTCATTGTTGATTGATTGCTACTTCAATAAACGAAATTATAATTCATAGTTTCGTAACTGTATTCGTATGTTTATTGTGTGTCGTTGCTGTCAGGGAGCAACATTGATCGACGAGCTGTTGCAGACAGCAGGTATGGAGTTGACAATCATAAACCGACGACTAGATCAGACTAGATTTTCATTTGCATGATTCCATACATTGCAATAGTATAGGTTGGTTTTATTTTGTTTCTTTACAAGTTGTACATATCTGATTATTTCATTACTCTTTTCAAATCATACATTATACGTCCACAAAATTAAATTGTAGAATTGCTTTGGAACGCTAAATAATTCACGATCAAACTAAATATTTATAATGGCAGTGTCTTTACATAATTATTTATCGAAGAGACTGAGAGTCGTGTAAATGCGTGGCTTATTACACGTATCCCAGAAACGATAAATATCTGCAAATATAATACATTGAGATAATTATTATTTTGTGAAATTCTATATACTGAATTCATATCATTATCCAAGATTTTTAATAAATCTTCATAGGACACGTAGTATATTGGAAATTAATAATAATTCTATATACGTCATAAGCTACATTTGCATCTAGCGAACTAATTTACTCGGAAAAACGACCAGACATCTGACATATATTACGCGCACGAGTATTTCCATTGGTAAATGGTCAGGTGCAATAAATTTTACTGACTTCCGAGTCGATTGTGTTTGTCAATCGCGTTACTTGATAGCACGATCGTAGCTCTGGTAACATCAGAAATTTTGGTATGTTATATCAGATACAAACACTGACAATCCGCTCGAAAATCGAGGAATGTTTATTTGGTAAATGGCAACGTAAGGCAGGTTTCGTACGTGAAACCAAATGAAGAGAAATACATTGTTAGAAAAATTCTATAAGATATCACTCGATTCTATTCATGACATTATTCCAACTATCCATATTTCTGGAATAGATGCTAAATATATTGCTGTATTGCAGCATCATTGCTAGAAACTAGTTTAGGCAATAGTACTGTTAACAAAACAATTATCTGAAAATCGAATAACAAGATACCATACGTAATAAGAGGCACATGCATATGATTTCAACCGTACATTATCGGAACAAGATTTGCAAATTATATTTGCAAATTGAATCTTCATCCAGCGCCAATGGATCAAATCATCAGAATACTTTGAGAAAACGAAATCATTTATAAATCAATAGCCCAGTAACGAATCGTAAACAATTCTTCAGTCTTCATTCTCTGGTGATTAGATATCAGCGTAAACAAATTGTTAGTCATATGTCATCTCTAGACATTTGCTATCTGTTATTTTGGTCAAATGCAATGTTACAAATTCGCAATTCTTACAGTTTTCGCGTCTACAGTAAACTACGATTGTTCGATCGTTGCACGTTACTGTTCGATCAGAGATTGGTCCAGAACACTAAAAATGAAGTCGGAAGTTGTACTGGTTCATGTTCTATTAGAATCCCCACTGATTTTAAATACTCAACTTGTTTCGTCATTCGAAAATTGCCTCTAAGGCAGTACTCATCCTCTCAACCATTTGAATATGATGATTTAACATAACGTGACCAAATCTGGCGCGATTCACCAAGTTAAACTGGTAATTCTAGTATGAAAAATTTACGTGTTCAACGTACATATTGCTGATCAATATGCTTCTGCAAAATCTTCAGCTTTCAACATTGCACATCACCAGGACGTGGTGTTATGAAAATAGCAGAAACAACTCAAACCCAGACGCCGTGTGGATTTTTACTAGTGGGAACTGCAGTTTCGAGCTGCCGAGGAGAACCGATCATTTTTCTTGTACTTCCAGGTTTTAGCGCACCTAAATTGAATTACGAATTAGGTGCATGCGTTGACTGATAAATTTTAGCTGGAAAATAGTAAGCTAGAAAATAGTCTACCTTCGAGCAAGTGCTTGATTTGATCATCCTGCGAAGCGACGGCAAGACTTTGCAAATTGGCTTCCTTCATATCAGCGACTAAACGCTCGACTTGTACTTTTTTGTCAACGATAGTAGATTCCAAACTGGCGACCTCCAATTTTAAAGATTCGGCGCACTGGGTTACGAGTTCGGCGGAGCGCTTAGCTTGCTCAACTTCGCATTGTAAATGTTCGACCTCGCTAATTATTTTTCTCTCCATTATTTTTCTTTCGTCCATTTCACGACCCATCGCGTGTTGTTCCGAAGCAAGCTCTTCTATAACGAGTCTATGTGAACAAAAATCAATATTCGCCCATATACCATCAAACATGATATTGTCGTTAATCAGCAAAATCATTTTCAAGGAGTACCTGATTTTATTTTTGCATTGTAATAACTCGGTTTCGCAATTTGCCAACTTTGATCTCAACAAAGTTATTTCAGACTTCAATGTTTTCTCCTGCTGCCTTACGATTTCGCTTTCCTCTTCGACGTGAGCCAGTTCTTTAAGCTACAATTTTCAAAATATTGAAATAAAATAAATCTATGGCTCGTAGAGGTGTCTGCGATAAATTTTGATTCGTTACCTGCTCTTCGATCATTCGACCTGTTGTTTCGAATCGATTGACTTCGTGCGATATAAAATCCATTTGATGCATTTGTTCTTTATTTCTAGTTTCTAAATACAGTATTTCCGCGTCGTACTGAAAACCAAGAAGTAATCCGTCATAAGATCGATTCTGCGCAATAGTAGTAATGTCCTCTTACAAATCGTACAACTTGTATAACATTCATAATCACCTTGGTTAGATCTGCTTGTTGCGTATTGATGGTGTCTCGTTGTCTGTTTACTAATCTGACCAGTTCGACGTAACGTTGCGTGTACGCGACAGTTACCATGTTTTGAGATTGTCCAGCAACCTGATTGCTTGCTGGTGTTTGGTGCTTTTGCTCGTGAAATTCCTAGTTGGTTCATAATCATATTGATTAAGTTTTTAATCAGTTTGTCGCAAGATCAAACGACACTTTCAATCAATCGACTTGTTAGCAGCAAGTCTCACCTTAAACAAATTCCGTTTCAATTTTGTTGAGCTGTTTGGCGATGATTGATCTTCATTATGCAGCTGTGGGCTACCACCGCTGGATAAAGGTAACAATTGAGATCTACTAGGACTGCTAAGATTAGGGGGCGGTGGGTCTCTGTACGGTGGGAGTGTTCTCGGCAATGGAGAGACGAGTCCAGGTGGTTCTCTGTACGGAGGAACATCTCGTACCTGCTTCCGTTGCTGTATGTATATTTTATCTGAAGAACGGTATCTACCATATAGTACGCCTGCCAAGTGAAAAAATACAAGTATTCGCAATGCATACATACGTTCACTGCTATTTGTTCTATTGGGTGATTGAGCAGGTTTTTGCGCGGTTCTTTGACTACTCGATTCTTTTGTTTTTGCTTGTTGAGTCGGCTGTACTATTGCAACATTTTCCATTTGGACCTTCACATGAAAAGAGAAAAAAACGAATAAAGCGGCAGTTTCGCTCTTTCAAATGCTATTACCATGCACAGCCATTATTCTATACCTCCGTATTATGCTCAAGTACGTTATTTCCAAGGGTGCCAAATGTGAGCGAAGTCCTGATATCACGGTTACGCTCGATTCCTTTGATATCATCGAGATCAGACACTATCGGATTACGACTCAAGTCTTGCCATTCTTGCATTGCTAGACCTACATGCTTACTATCTTTTGAATGAGTAGCATCTGATTGAGCAGAAAGAAGGCCATTGGCCTGTGATCTTTGCGTAGTTCGATTGCTCAAAGGAATTTGAGTTTTGTTGATTTCGGGCAGGGATCTTCTCAATATCAACTGTACTTCCGACGAGTACTCTCCCCATTTCATTAGAATCTGGAATGAAGTATATACTTAGCAAAGACGAAGACTTTTATGCCTTCAGATTTTTCTTTCGTCTCTTCAATACTCAACCATTCGCGACCGCATCTCACCTTCAATGGATTTTCGTACGGAGCCAGTAAACGTTCGTTGTTACGCCAGCGTTCGACCAAGGTGAATCTTCCTGTTTGGCCCGTTGCATGAGCCAACGCGTATACTACGTCCTTAAAGACATACGACAAGTGAAAATCCAGCGTTACTTTGACTCACAATAACACCCGGAAAAGAAAAATTGTCAACTCCGTGTACCTGACATGTTGTGGTTTCGGTAACTCCACACACGATGCGCTGAAATCCTTCTACCCAAACTTTTAACTCCATAGCATCATCTGAGCTTACCACAGCGCTTGAGACCTCTCATTTTTTATCTCAGTAATGGAATTTAATAACGAGTCCTGTAAACGTAATTGCGGTGACCGTTAATATGTAAATATTTCTCGTAATACCTTGAGTTTGACTCAGAATGATAGATTAGATTATTGACGTGTTTATTAATCAAATGGTATGGTATCGCAAGACGTATTCTTATCATGTTTGATATGTTGTAACTACGAAGAACCAACTATAAATCGATGAAGTAAATAATATACCAATCAATTTGATGATCAATAAAATGGAGTAAGACAGTAATGTGAATGTGACACGATTATTAGATTGATGGTAATGTGAAAGAATAAATGATAAAGATCGAATATGTCGACTAAAGAATGATCTCGATATCCGGAATTAGATATAAATGTTTTACCTGAATAGAGTTGTACGATATGTGAATAAAATAGAGTGCTATAGAGAATTCTCCGGAAGATGTTAGACGCCTCATTTGCGCATACAGGATTGGATTGTTGAATCAACGAGACGAAACTTGTTTGATGTCAGCCTGAACAATTACATATCTTTATATTATATCATATAATAGGCACTCTCCAGAAAGTAGCAGTTTTTTCAATAGTTTTGACGTTTCAAAACGAATACAACGATGAATAGTTGACCGATTATTACAGAATGCATTGCATAGGCATGATGTATCGATGATGTACAACTCAATTCAACTCAGTTTTGCCAAAGAGTCGTCAAAAATGTCAAATACTCGCCCATTTCATCCTCGAATACCATTCGTCTAGGGATAATCACCAACCAATCAGCGATTGAGTTGACATTGCCTTTCAATCCGGCAGAGCCAATCAGAATCAGCTCTCATCTCCCACCACTAGTCCTCGCTTGTTTCTCTTTGCGATATGATTCCGGGAAATATGACAAATTTGGTATATCAGAAATGTGGCATGAACTCTTATGAATGCGATGTATGTCTTTCTTTTACTTACCTGTTGGTTTGTAGGCATGAAAAGATTGCTATTTCCTTGGGAGTTTTTCTAATATTTTTTTTTATGTCTTTTAGAACAATCTTCGCTATAGGTGACCGTTAGAAAAATTAACGTTTCACGAAAAATGCATGAATTTTTACTGTTTCCATAAAAAAAGATTTCTATCGTAATTGATCGTCTTTATAGAATTTCAACCTGTGATTTGTTGCTACTTGATAACAAGAGAGGTCTTTGAGCTTCGCGTGTACCTACTTTTGGTACTGGCACGTGAAATTTCCATGAATTATCCAACTATAACATTTATTATTGGATCAGTTGAGTGTCACAATGTACACGACTCGTACATGAATAGCACGCATCTTGCGTTCTATATGTATATATAAGTGGTTATTGTCGGCAATCAATGCAGTGTTTCAAAAGTGTCGCACCAACGTTCCCATGACATGATAATAAATTTATAGCAAATTAATTGATACAGCAACATAATCTGCACGAATGAATCATATTTGAAGTATCAGGTATTTTATTTAAATTATCAACTAGTCTAGCCCAGGGGGAGCAGGTTCTGAGAGGTCTGGCTGGATCAACTCAGGTTGTTGTTCCATCGGATAATCACCAGGTGGTGCCTGCATATACAATAACACGCGTTTAAGCTTATTTCCAATCATGCTACTAGATTATACGACAACCATACTGGCATGCCTTAGTAACGATACACTGAACTTACGATGTCAAATTCATCAGCAGCAACAGGCATTTCCCGACCGCGAATCACATCCATAATAGATTGGGGTATATGTGCTTTCTGAAATTATTGAACGAATATTAAAGTCATTCGACTCAAATCTTTAAGTTCATTTTCATCCAAGTTCAGTACCTGATTTTCGGCAAATGATTCAACATGTGCCAGTAGCGGCATTTTCAATCCTGGAGCCATTTTCAAAGCTTCTGCTAGTTGAGCTGCAGGTAATTGTAATATGACTGCGAAACTTTGAGGCTTAGTACGTTCGCAACATTTGACAAACCCTTCCCAAACTATATGCTGTTTCCATACCTGCGAGATGAAAATTATTATCGAGAGAATTCTTTGAAACGTTAAATTCGAAAATATGTGAAATATTTTAGAGGAATCATCGTGTCACACCTGCTTTAGTATAAGGCGTTGCAAGATATTCATAACAAATCCGCTCAACCTGGGATATAGGGTGAGACTTTGAATAACAGTACGCATCAAGAGGGTGGGCAACGGAGTCATTTCCATAAGATGTTGCATTACGACCGCGACTGTTTCTTGTGTATAAGCCTGTTTCTCAGCAAAACACAGCGACGTTGCTGCCATGAAAAAGAGTAATGATTGCAACCGCCAAGTTAATCAAAAATATTGAAGTATATCCGAATTTATATTATACTTTGTCGTATAGTATCTTAACCACTGTTCATGTCTGTTGAAATTAATATTTAATTTCAAGATTCCAGTGATAATTAAAATGCATACCCTTTATGACTGTTTTCAGTTCTGCTTTGTTCATGTCCATAGTGTGTAAGGCGATTAAAAGTTCAGCTGGTGTAATTGGCGATGTATGTGGTACTCCACTGTCGTTGTTATGAGTTCCCAAGAGTCTATTGAAAACCTGAAAGTGATCACACGTATATCCATCGAATTGCTCTTCTCTTCTCCGAATTGGAAGTTCAGTAGAGAAGGGAGATTTGATAACGAATACGGTTGTTTCGCGTAAATATTTACCTCCTTGACGACGATCGGATTTAGCTTGATGAGTTTGGGCAAAGCCGAGATTACCTCCTTCTTCGTTAAACCATTGAGAACTGGTATCAAAAATCTAACGTCGGAAACTCTAGTTTGATAGAGTTCTCGCACTTTAGCGACTAGTTCGCTGCTTGGCGCGGCTAAAAATACGTATGGAAAAAGCATTAGAAAACACAGTATAAGAGACCGACGAGAGATTGATGCGATATTTGTACTAGAATACTTACATTTCTCTGTTAGTATGTGAATGATTCTGGTGACCAGTGTCTCCGCACCTTTCGGACAGTTCTCGACTAATGCTAAAAGTTGCGGGCTACCCATACCCATCGATCTAACTGGTGCTTCCACGACGCGTAGAATTATTCGTTTAACGTCAGCAGTCATTGATGTGTAGAATCGTGCCAATCTGTAATAAAAAACAAGCAAAATTAATGGATACTACAACGACGACGAAGCACCCCTCGATTCATAGCGGTTTTGACATTCGTTAATTTACTCGTGAATTAAATCCTGGTTTTTCGAAAGTAGGGCAAGATACAGTTCGAGACATGCTCGAGTGGTAGACTCGCTCCACTGATCTTCAACCTGCGGCCTTCCTCTGTCGTGTCCAAATACGATTTCCGGTGGGTTGGAAAGACGCAAGAATCCCAAATAAAGAACAGCATATTCTTCTATTAATTTACCAAGTTCCGGACGATTGTATAAATCCACTACAGCCTCGACAGCAGCTTCCCTGATCTACAAATTGAAAACAACAGATTGCAGACAGTTTTCTGTTAATGCATACACCGTGCTCATTATACATTGGTCTTACTACGTACAGTGTTATTTTCATGCCCCGTATGACATAGAAGCACATTGAGAAAAACGAGTTGTTTCGTTGGTCTCCGAATAACCATTTCCTTGAGTAGTTGCAATGGTATCAATCCTCTTGTCTCGACTGAAGAAATTAATTTCAGAGCTTCGACGGCATCCTCCGTGATAAGAGGAGCTTCAAGATACAATCTGTGTACGAAATGTAAATGTTCATTGAGTGATTCAAAAACGAGTATTACCAAGTTAGAAATTTGATTGGGTGAACGAATACCTTGATAGCAAGGCATCTCTGTCTTTGTTCGGAAGTAAGTCGATTGCGGATATCAAAGTACAGAGTAAAAAGTTATAGGCCTGGTGCGGAGCTTCCTGCGGCTTGCCAGTGAGAGTAGTTCGTCTTTGAAATGCTTGCAGCAATGCATATTCCTCGTACAGCCAACCCAAAGCCAAATCGAGACGTGATCGCATATCATCGGTTATATACCGTAATACTGCTTCTCCAATGTACGGATTAAATGTAGCTGCTAACGTTGTCAATATTTTAGATCTGTGAAAAAAAAAACGACAAACGTATTTCGAGGTCTGGCAGGAATTTGGTAATGTGCCAAAAATGCACGTCGTATATCATAGCCATGATCACCTAACGGGCGCCACACCACCATGAACTGCCACATTCTCAGCTCCGAGAATCCTACCCACAGCCATGAGAAGCATTTTTTCCTTGGTTTCTTTTGGCAGAGGTTTCGTGATTTCAGATAATTTCAATGTCTTCAGACGACTCTTAGCCACCTTCAGTGATTTTTCCTGCGCTTCCAACGATGCTTTTGCTTCTTTTTCTTTTTCTCTATCTTTCTCGCGTTTTCTTTCACGTTTCGCTTCTGCAACCGTGATCGTTGGATTTTTGATCAAATCTTCCATCACAGCATCCTCATCTTTTGTCTCACGTTTAACTTTCTTGGCCTTAGCCTGCTTTATTTGCGCAGCGAGAAGTTTAGCTATAGTTTTTCGTTGAATATTAATGTCAGTCGTAGATGTAGGTTGATACTCCCGTTGGAATATTGTCGTCATTGTATCCGGTACCCAGGCCTAGGATGTAGAATTAAATTAGCTTCAATTTTTCTCATTGCCGGATGAATTAGCCTCAATGGGTATTATTGTTTGAAATTATTTCATTTCATTCAATAATTATTACGACTATACCAACCATACTGTCCATGACTAGGGCTGTAGCAATATCTACGCTCAATCTTTCAGCTATGAAAGGCTCGGACAGTTCGATTAGTTCTGGTGGCTTTGGTTCTGGGATTTCCACTACTGGGTCGGTCGTTTCAAGTATAGCTGGTGTCTCGAATTTGGCCCGCTTAGCAGCCGAAGAGGCAGCTGTCTCCTACAGACATGAGAAACTTACGTGATGCACATGTATACTAAAAATCATGCGGACAGGCGTAATTATGCTGTAGCATTAACCTGCTGGCGTTTTTTCATACGTCGAATATCATCAATTTTTGGATAAGCCTTAATAATTTCTTGTTCCCTAGCTCCGAGTTGTGTCAATTGTCTCGCAATGGACGCGGCAAACTCAATACTCGCAGGCTGTTTCAATAATCCCAACAAAGTGAGCTTCAATTGCTTCTGGACGCTCGTTACTTGAGAATCGGACAGCGTCGGTGGAAGATCATTTTGTAATGACTGCAACGCTTCAATAAAAACAAGGCTATAATAATTTCTGTCGCAGCGATACGCGTAATACTTGAGAATCGGACAGCGTCGGTGGAAGATCATTTTGCAATGACTGCAACGCTTCAATAAAAACAAGGCTATAATAATTTCTGTCGCAGCGATACGCGTAAGCCTCGTAAAGTTCGTTGTATTTCTATATATACCTTGAATCACGTTGGGCATAAATTGTGGCCTACTTCTTGCGATCAGTGCCAAAGAACCCATACAGGTCATTAAATTGACGCTACTAACATGTGGCGAACCGTGGAATTTTATCAACAAATCCATAACATGATTGGCTTCTTCTTCCAACTTTCTTCTACGTGCAATTTTCAGTGTTAGTGGAACATCTTCTAGGGAAAAATCATCCGTCTTTCGAGAAGTGTCCGAGTCAGGGTATGTCTGGATTAAAACTACGCCTTCGAGAAATTTAACAGCTTGCGTTCGAATTCTGTAATATCAAAGTTATTCGTTATCCTCATCAGGTGGATCATCCATCGGGGAAGACTAGTACGTTACTAACCCGTCATTATCGCTGTCGATCATATTTATTATTTCGACTTTTAATGTGCTCAATAATGACCAGGCAACTTCCATCTCTGGCGTCACAACAGGAGCGCTAGCGACCCATTTCAGGGTGGTTCGAAGGATTCTACCAGCTGCTCTGAGAGCTCTTTTAGCAACAGCGGGTGATTCATCTCTTACTAGCCTTGATAACGTTTGTACGAGTCTAGGAATGACATCCGGCTGTTTGGACCTGTTGAACACCAACATTTTATATTTACAACCGACGTATTTAGCATGAAACAGTAAATTTCGGTTTAATAGAATCTGAACGAATATAAATTTGAAATTAGAACAAAAAATACCCAGCCTCTTCGATGAAACCACCGATCGCCTTCTTGACTTCAGCGCTTCTATCTAATCCAAATTGCAAAGTTTCATCTAGATAAATGTCCAATAGTTTCGGCTCCTTGTGTAATAGGAATTCTTGAACTTTACTGAGGTTTTCAACCTTTACGGATTCACTATTGGTAATAGATGCCTCGTTTAGCCAATTCACAACCTGTAAACATCAGTCTTCATTCGTAAGTTGTTTCGTCGATAGTCATGAGAAAGCTATTATAATTTGGTAGTTGAATCTATTTTCAGTACATGGTATACAATATCATCTCCTTATACCGATAATTCGATTACGTCAACAAAAATCAAGGGGTCAAGGTATCAACAGTATTTTGCTAAAATGAACGAATTGCACTTGACGCCGCCGGTAAATTGTATCAAAGTATGAATTCAACCAAGAAATAAAGTTTGGTTAACTTGTTTGGAGGTTATGTGACTAACCACTTCGCTTGAACCATTTTCAGGCTCTGTCCTTCTATGTAAACGGGGGTCCATTATTTCATATTTCTCTATTATACAGCGTTATTTGTATGAAATCGCACACTCGTTCCAGAAATTCTATATCGCGTTTTACGAGCGTGCCCAAACGGGATATAATTATTTACATTACGCTACCACGAGCGGCAAGTCTCGTCTAAGAATCAAAATTAATTGACAGTTCTGACATTTCTCAGATTTGAGAAGGTATATTCTTGCTGATAATATATCGCAGCATGAATAGCCGGCAGTTAAAACCTAATCAACAAACGGATGCGATACTGTTCCTCGAAGCCATATTAACTGATCTCGGCAGATATTGCCATCTTGACATAATTCGGTATAATAAGCATAATAAGCTCGGTGAATCCGTAGCTGGAGTCGGTGTTCTAAACTTCAGTAGTAGCGCGGTTCGTTGTCGACGCACTCATAGCGCTGCCTGTATCTTGCATGTGGACATTCTAGTTGGCACGACAAACTAGTATTACTACGAAATCGTATTTCTAAATATTGCATTTGCTTTTTTGCATTGAAATAATTTTCTGACCTTCCTCTTGGCATACGAGACTTGAAGTATTCACAAATTCGAGGTGTTTGTTACGATTGAAAATTCTCCGATACACCCGATCTGTGTTTCTTCACGTTGAGGTGCCTTTTTATACGCTAGCAATAGCAGCAGTCTGGGAACTTACTACACATTACTAGTAGAATCTAGTAACATTTAGTAACTTACTAGTAATATCTAGTAAGTTCCCAAACCGCTGCTGCTGCTTACCACGCATGAAAAGGAACCTAAAGGTTACCAGCAGCAGCAGTTTGGTAACTTACCAAATATTACTAGTAATATCTAGTAACATCTGTTAACCTGCCTCTAGCAACTCCTCAGGTACAACGGAATTACTTGGCTGTGATTAGCTGGTTTCGTCCCGCGCGCTCCATGTATTTTCGGCCATATCTATAGATGATGTAATATGCACGATATTATCATCTGTGTGATGTCATTCGCCGCGATCGATATCGTTGATAATCCATAATCCACAGTCAAGGTCGTAAGTACTTACCGACTATTGCATATTTTCGGCTTCTTACCACAGATTCGTTATCATTAAATGATAAATAGATGTCGGTCGGTAAGTCGTTGAAAGTCATGACTTAACAATCGTAGTCTTAACATTCCCTTGTCGTGCGAACAACGCTTAAGATAATCCAAATGTGATTTGAAGCAATTTGAAGTATATTTACGGGAGTCCGTCACCTTTCACTTGCGGATTACAAACGTTTTGTGAACATTTCAAGTCAATAATCCAATCAATCGTCCTATGCGTGATCAGGTATTAATGAGTTACACCGTCGCTTTCGTGTAAAATGACAGTGCTGGGGTTGTTACAAAGGGAAGTAAGCCGTAAGTACCATGAGCGAAACATTGATACGACCTGGAGTCGTTGAGGTTATCACGGTCTTGTAAACAAGCAGACGGCATTCGCATGCAGATCATTTCATTCACACTCACTATAATCAGCTGAGTAACGTGTCGAAGCACAATGCTTATATATGGAGTAAAGCGGTTCGATACTTTGTAAAAATCCGAATATGAAATTAGATTATGATTAATGAGATTAGAAAAATTGACCGCGTAAATTTTGTATTCTTGTGATGCACGAAGTTTTTTCGATCTGCATTTAACCATTGATTTTCCAAAATTGGGGTAAACATTTTTTCTGAAAAATCTCATCCCGTATTCGACTGTTTATAAATGTATCGAACCGGGTTAAGGTCATTTGGATCGTATCAAGGTCCGTATCGGATCAAGAACGGGTTGTGAACATTTAGCAGAACAGAACGTGTATTCCAATATAAATTCGACACTATCCTTTTTGTAATTTTCACGTGATACTCATACATTTAATTTGTTTTTGCACTAATGGCATCGCAAGAAGGATTATATTGGTTTCCCGCACTTTTTCCTGAGAGAGTGTAGTTTTTTTCTGGAAACAGCATTGTATTTATTAGGATGAAACATGTCTTTGTATAATACATTATTATGTTTTAGAACCATTACTACACATCTATCGACTTAGTTTCCCTAGTTTCGACGCATAAGTCTAGGAATTCGTTATTTTGTTTCACGCACGTATTCAAATCTGGCTAAAAACGTTCTTTCTTTTCATTTCGTTCGTGACCAGATGAATTCGGCTATTCGCATTTAATTCGGGACTGTCGAGATGATTGTTGAAGTTACTTGCACAGTAGACGTCATCTAAGTGCTGTCAACGTTTGAAATTTCCAACTTCGGAACAATTTTCACGAAATGTTTTGATCGAGGAACTTGTATTATTTGTTTGCAGGTACGTTGCAGCACATATCATTCGGTACAATAGTGAACGGTCAGTTTCAAATTTTATCCCGACATGAATCGAGCTTCGCACCAAAGCGCGTACTTGTACTGGCCAAAGTATCACGGTATCATTACGAGAGGTTGCGGGAATCAGATTTGGCCGAATCCAAGCTGAGAACTAGACTGATACAAAGAGGATCGGATTATGACGCCCTGCTCGCGAGTCATCACGCGAATAAAAAGACAGAGGAAACGACGACGAAGATTCTGAAAGATCTAAACATAGAATGTAGAGTGATGAACAGGTGAGTGAACTACGAAGGACCCGCTTGTTTCACGGACAACACGGTCGCGTTGATAATTTGGCTAAGAATTTCCTATTAAGGGAATGCTAGTGAATTATATTGTCAAGTTGTCCCGATCTAGGATGGATCCATCTTTGAGAGCCACCTTTTGATTTGAACGAACAAGCTTTCATACAGATCATCGTTTGTTCTCGTAGGTTGTCGATAGATCATAAAGCTTTCGATTGGGCAGATTTGATTTTGCCTATCGGCGGAGATGGAACATATTTATTCTCTGCTAATATGATATACGACAATGAAAAGCCTATAATTGGAATTAATTCCGATCCTTCTGCGTCCGAAGGACACTTAATGTTGCCCGAGAAATATACGAGCGACATCCGTTCGATCTTCGAGCGTCTTAGAGAGGGAGATTATAAAATCCTCATGAGGAGTAGAATCAGGACGACTTTGAAAGGCGAAGGGATTTGGAGTATGCCGTTCCACGTTCATGAAAAGTGGAGAAGTGCTACCGATGAAAGGTACACAGTTAGTGATAACAACGAATCGACGAAGAAGAACGATATTCTCGGGTAATTTGCGACACTGAAAATGCATCATGGTTGCTTTTCACGGTTTAATTTCCAATCAATTGCTTTAAATTAAATGTGAGCCTGCCACTAACTTCCAACACTGCTTATTCGCATGCCAACCTGCGGTACGTAACATCTTCCTTGCGTTCACGATTGATTTAGGCGTTAACGCATTCGCATTGTCCGCTATCCTCAAGTTCTTCGACATGCATGCGTTCGGTGCTCGTAATCCCCGTCTTTCTTCTATGGTTCTGGAGTGCGGATAACGTTGTAACGATATTTAACAATTCACAATTACAGGTTTCACATCGACGACTCGTTCAGAGTCAGTGATACTACCACGTTACCGAAAGAGAGGAGACTTCCTTGGCTGGCTCTTAATGAGGTCAGTTTTCAAATAGCTGCCCCATGTTCATTCTATACAATTATTATGTTTTGTTCCAGGTATTCATAGGCGAATGTCTGTCTGCTCGTACGAGTATGTTAGATATAAATGTAGGTGATGAATTGTCATTCAAAATAAAAAGTTCTGGACTATGCGCCAGTACGGGAACAGGCTCGACGTCCTGGCATAAAGCGATAAATAGCCTGAGCAGTCAAACCGTCGAACAAATTTTGAAGCTAGCAAATGTGGTACCAAGCGCTCGCACTGATCCTGAGAGTATATCCTCCCAATTCAACGCGAGCTTACAATTTTCTGCCGGTGCGTCGACGAATGCCAGATATAGATTCTAATTCTGCAAATATCAGGATCTCATAGAATTTTATCGTTCGCAGACAAGGCAAAAATAGCCTACACCATCAGAGATATGGTCGTGGGTGAGATGTTCCCGTTACCGAAAGGAATTCAGCCCAGAGGATGCTGCGAAAGACTGATAGTGAGATCACATTGTTTCGATGCGGGGCTTGTCCTGGATGGTGGCATCGCTGTGCCCTTTAACGACGGTACCGTCGCGGTAATGGAAATCCATCTGGAAGACGCACTTCGATCGATCGTGCTAGATTAGGACACACGCTCAACGCGTCGTCTCGTACAATGTGCAAATACAAAATACCGTGCCGAAGAACATATGTACATAAACAAATATATGTATCGTTAGCTGCGTAAGAAACGTTTTACACTTCTGATAGTATACGATGAAAAATATTGTTAATGATGGAAATCAATACGGATGGTTAACGACACTTGGAACTGGAAGGGTTGAATTTTTTCCGGTCTCGTATTTTATCCAATTTTTATTATTCGTTTTCAGGAAAAATGTACAATATCGTAACGGACAGTAAAACAATATACATCGTAATATAATCTGATTATACGTAGCGATATTTTCAACAAACTTCAGAGACAACGAGGCTCCCTAATCGGTTGCGCCGATCGCAACGAACAAATAGAAAAAATATATATAATATATGCGCAATAACGACGACGCGATAAGATGGGATGAAAATGTCGAATGAAAATATATATATGTCGCGGCTCGAGTATTACAAATTCACTATAGATTATGAATCCAAATCTTTATGCTTTGTGATATCAACGCTAATCGATAAATGCTTAAGTATCAGTCTATGCCTAATTATTCTTAGCGCGGACATCTTGCATATGGCTAACAAGCGACAACGGATAGCACTTATTATTTTATCTCCGATCTATAGCGAGTCTCCTCATTCTACGCTGCTCATCGCGCGCGAGTATTTTTTTTAATTTTTTTTTTATCAGACTTTAAGACAGGGTGCATTGCCATGGGGTTTCGCACCGTTATAAAAAAAAAATTCTTGCTCCTTTTGCTATTACATATTATTATTCTCGATATTCTACAAATAGAAATCATAGACTTCATTCAGACTATTGGACTGGATTTATTATTTTTTAAATATTTTTTTCTTTTTTTTTTTAAAGACATCGAGCCATTCCCTTCTAATCCACTCGGTTCCAAAGATGCTGCGGCATTGTAGCTCGTTAGGGAAACTTTGGGAAGAAAACGGTTCGTTGTCGATTCGTACAGATTAGAATGTGGCTAGAAAATATACGTATATTGGAATTTCATCATCAATTCAAAACTATTATTCTTATTCTATAATCTCTCTCTCGTGTCAATTGACCAATATTTTTAGGCAGTATACGGAGCGAATGTCTGTATCAGGTCGCTTCGAAAAACCACAGCAAAGCACGACGCTGAATTTTTTCTTAACGCAGACTTGCTATTATTTGCTATGCTTTTGCTAACCCAAGTCTTGCTCCGGAAAGCGACCCGATACTGTGATACGTTATAGTTTTATAGTTATGAAAATTGGATCGGTTGCAATTCGACTGTCGTCCAATTTTCATACGCTAACGCTACGATTTGTGGAATTATTTGGGTCCGTGATCCTTATATCTGGGATCGGATAGCGCCGGGGGGGCATGTTAATCGAACGTGCGTTTTAGATCGACGAACGAGTATAATGATAAATTTAATCAGGTCTTTCTATAAACACGAATATGAATAACATTGAAGGACAGCGTTAGCTTAATTATAAGGACTGTTTAAAATCATATCGACGTAGCAGTTTCATGAGGTTGCGGGGGAATATATGTGGCTTGCGACGAAACGTGTCGAGAAAAGAAACCAGTTGGCGAGCGAAAGACTGAAAGCTCAATTAACATCGTCTCGTTGGTATCGATCACAATTTGTTGTATTACAAGCTATAACATTACGATCACTTACATTACGTACAATGAATTCGAGACTGCTCGGGTATATATTCATGTTCGTTGAACGTTTGCTAAGTGTTTGATTTGTTGCCTGAATAAAAATGTTTGGTCGATGAATTTCGCCGCAATGTTAAAATTCGCACGACCAAGAAATAACACAACGATCGAACAATCATCGGTCGAACAGGGCAAAGTTTAACAGCCGATGAAAAATCTTTCAGATATAATCTCAGGCGATGAGATCCTAAATCGGATCGAGAAATGATTATATCGGATAGTTTTTTTTTTTATTTTTTTTCCTTTACAAAGGGACGATATAAAATGTCAATTTAATAACGATGTCGATAAAAATTTATAACATGTTCTTGCTAAACCTATGAGAATGCTACGATTGAAAAATACTATGCGATTGTAGGGGAGTTTTTCGTTTCAGTTCGTTGAAGGACAAGACGATTTGTTAATCGGAAGCGTATCAGTTTAGACGAATGAAGTGCGATACGTAGCGACGAGATAATCTAGTCTCCCGACGACAAGGTACGATGCTAAATAAATAGTTCGATAAAGTTGAAGAAAAATAAATTATCTTTTAAGAAATTTGAAGAAACCTTTGCTCTTTTCAGGTGGTGGTGCCATGAGCATCGGTACCTGGTTCTTGTGAGTGACGTGTATCTGAAAAGCATAGAAACCTGGGATCACTTCTTTGCCACGAGACAACCGGCTTGGATCGAGCTTCGAATATGGAATCGAAAAAGAAGAAGAAGAAAGAAAACTGGAATCAAGATGATCATACCGTGCATGGTCCCTGCATCCAAGGTTCGCCGTCGATTTGCATCGGAAATCGTTTGGAAGTCGTGATTTTTACGCTACTACATTGGGCTAGTCTTCGTCCGGAGGCTCTGAGACCGGTCTTCACTTGACCCATGTGCAAACAATTCTCCAGACCGATCACCTCGATGAGATTGTCTCCTATATCTGCAACAGTTTAGCTAGCATATAATATGCGTCACCGCTGTATCATTAAAAAATTAGCTGTAGCATGGCAAATTATTGAGGGTCGTAACGTAAGCAGGAAAGCGTATTATTTATGAACGCGAGAGAAATGTAATCGTACGTCGTTCGCATGTTCGTCCAACGCCGCTCGTGGCACTCCCATGGAGGGAGTGGTTTCTACCGCGAGGAAACGAGGTGAAAAAAAAACTAACGAATATTTGTAAAAAAATAAGCTCGAGGGGTCGAAACGACTCGTTAACATCGCGCTCACCGTAGGATACTTTTGTGCTATTTTAACTGCACGATGAAATAATAGAAGATATGAAAGTTATAAACGAATGAAAAACTAGTTTCAGAATTCTAAGGATTTTTTTTTTTTAATGTGAGCTTGAAAAATAACGCAGCTTTAATTCACCACGCAGCCTTGAAATTCCATGTGGTCGGAATTATTCGCTCGAGCGTTCGATGCTATTAATAGACTGGTACACCTCCAGGTAATTGAAAGGTGTGGCAGCGAGCAGCGGTTAATGAAGCCCCGATAAGCCACCACTCGGAATTATAGAACTACATACACTTAGCAAATTACGACGACTATTTCAAATTTCTCCAACATTATTTCCTCCCCATATAGCTGAACATTTTGTTTCAACTTTCACATTTTTTATTCTACCCTTCAGCGTTTCTGCTTTGAAGCCTGTAACTTTACTTTTTTTCCTTACAGAGCATCTCACCGACCTTGAATGGCAGCGGTGAGATCTACGGAGTTGAAACTGCTTGTGCTGAGTTCTTTGTCTGGTCGTTTTCTCAGTTTCCCCAGACGATGTCGGGTGTGATGTTCCCCCCACAAATTGGAGCCACCGTGTGTGAAGGGTATATTCAAAAGAGCAACACCTTGAAGAGACGGTCCATGAGCCAGATCCAAAGGAATGTCGTCGCACTGCACCGACAAAGAAAATTCTCAACCCTCTCAACTCCACATGTTCGCTAATACGAATGGACTCACGATAATTTCCAAATCCTCGTGGAGGTTCTTGCAACTCGCAGCGAACTGTTCGCTCGTCGCGTACTCGAAATACCAAAGTTTGTTTTTCATTCGGCTGTTAAATTTCTCTGGATTCCTCTCCCTCTCCAGATGAAACTTGACGCAGATCGCCGCGTCTACTCCCACGGAAAAATAATTATTTATTATGTTGTAGGGTATGCTGTCCTGATTCGGCCTACGTTCCTCGTCTCGATCGATCATCTCGATCTGCCATCGATCCATCATCACCGGTGTTGCTTTCTCTATTTTCTGTAAGAACGTCGTTCTCGTTTTTAAAATTATTATTCCCTTTGCTCGATAATATTTCATGCCAGTAACATTTCACCTTCAACACTTTGTAGATCGCTTCACCCTCGTAGCCTCCACCCCAACGTAAGCATCTCGCCAAATCGTTTCCCGTACCCAATGGAATAACACCAACGGCAGGCTGACATTGGAACTCGAATTTGTCTGCGAAACAGCAAGGAACCGTACAAGAGAGCCCGAAGCGTACGAAGAAAACCACTGGACCGTCCAAGCTTACCCATCGTCTCGAGGATCCATCCTACGGTACCATCGCCACCGCAACAAATCACCTTGAAATTTCCAACATCCTTGAACATCTGAAGACCTTGCATCGGCCCACCGGTAGCCAAATTGTGAACCTGTCTGGGATTCAATATGTACTGAAATTTCCTCAGCATCTTGTCACCCTGTCGACCACCGGATTTCGGATTGATGAAGACCAGGAGCGGCGTGACGCCGGGTGGTACGGTGAGTTGGAAGGACATCGCGGGCTGTTGATTGCACGAGCTTCCACGAGAAGCAACAGCGTTCTGGAATTACGGGTTGATGTGGAAATTATCCGCTATTCATCGCTGGGCATCGAAAGGATTGCGTACCGACGACGAGGAAGATGCGTTCTCCTGCCCTTGTTTACTATCCCTCTTACTATCCCTGGACAAAGATCTTTGCCTGTCTATGACTACGGGACAAATGGCTGTGGGTGGCAGGATATGAACGGCGTATTCGCCTAAGGTACACTCGGCTCTCACTTGTGACACGCATCTGTTGTGAAGCTGTATAGAAACACGTATTTTCATTAGTCGTATGACTTCCATGCCAACATTCGATTCTCGAACCAAAGTGAAAGTTCAAACATCTATTTTGCAGAAACCTCACCGTCAGCTGACACCATCGACAGTGGAGTCCGGTGATGCCGTTGTAACTCTTTATAGTCTTTTTACACTTCGAACATTTCCCGTGGCAATTGCCCTCCACCCAATGATGAACCATGGTCTGCGACGTCTTTTTACTCTTAACGTAAGTCGCTATGCAAGAAGCGGGTGCACGTTGCACGCACCTCTCGTGGACGGTATACTTGCAGACTGCGCAGGCGTACCGATCGATAGGTAAATTATCTCGTGAAATATATCTTACAGGAAAATATATTTGACAGGAAATATACTTACAGACGCAGGACAATCCTTTCTTCCCTAGGCCGACGAGCATGTTCAGGCACAAATTACAGTACGCTGGTTTACTGAAGTGCTTCAGTTTCCACAGATGATTGCCATCCTCTTTCAAGTTCGAATCTAATCCCAGTAGCACCAGGAGCGGTATCGTCGTCAGCCCACCGCGCTTCCATTCGTCCAACGACACCGTTCCATCAGAATCGTAGTCGATCTCTACCATCATATCTTGGAGTATCTAACGAGAAGGACACGATCAACGAGATTCGATCTGGTACGCCTATTCTAACGCGGTGGACAATCGACAGCTGATGCTTACAGGTTTCAGCTCGCTGACATCCCAGCCGAGGTATTCCGCTACGGTCATCATCTGGTTGACTATGCAATCCATTTCCTAAACCATTAACCAACCCATTATTAATCGACCATTCTACTCCAATATATCCCTAATACACTTGACTTCTAGTCTCGAAAACTTTCATCGTTCAACTCCGTTATCCTAGATCTGTGTCTTTCCCTATGTCGTAGTCGTTTGGATATAAAGTTTTAGAATCGTTTTATCCGAGTATAACTTGCATTCATGGTAATCTCGTGTGTTCTCTTATTTATTTTTCAGACTTACGTTTCGATCCAGGACTCCGTTCCCATCCGTATCGTACAAACGAAACATAACTGGAAACAAAAAGAGATTAAGTCTTCGCGAGTCTAATAAACCACCTCGAATCACCGATCGACAGGAATATGTACGTTCGTCGCTGCCACCTTACATTCGATCGGATCATCGAGATATTGTGGAGAAGTAATCTGGGAGAAGAACGAGAAATGCTCACATTCCAGTTTGTCTTCGGGTCTTCCAGCTTCGAGGAGCGACAAGTAGCAAACGATGTCTTTGAGGCTCACTTTGACCGAGTGAACGTCGATCATGCTTTGTTTCCTGGCCAAGTGTCTCATCTCTGCAAGCAAACTAACATCGTTAAATCGAAGAGTCGATATGTCGTTGACCTGGAAAATCGTTACGTCGTACATCGATCAAGCGAATCGTTGGAAATCTACGCGAACAAATGGTACGACGATTCGCCTCTTCGTTATACATTCGTATCAGCATTCGATTAATGGGTTAACGCATGTACATACAATTATACGTACACCCACGCACACTCACACGCGCGCACACACAACATATATGTAATATTTATGCGAGTTACGTAAGGCTCGACGAGCTTAATTTTCGTTGTAACTGTATTTTTTGTTTATTTATTTTTCTTTTTTTCTTCAAAATCGAACCAATTTTTTCTTCCCAATTCATGATTATTCCGAGCATTGTCTACCGAGTGTTACGTGTTACTGTCAGATTTACAGAGCATATAAATTCTCCTCTACGTGTACATATGTTCGTGCAAACGGAAAAAAAATCAGCGAGACGTTAAAGCCGAAGGTCGGAGTTCCGAAAAGCTTGAGATTTTATCGGAACGTCGATCCAAGCGAAATTAAATCGCGAAGAATTATCGTGTTAGAAGATCGACGAAGCAAAAAAAAAGATCTAAAAGGCTTCTTTGATCGTGTAATATCTGTATATATTACGTGTGTGAAAAGGATGCGTCATTGAGTTGTGGGAGAGCTTCTTCCATCCAAGAAGTTTATAATCGCGCGTGCTGTGCTCGGCGATACCTGCGTGTAATTATCAAAAATAAATGAAAGCAAGTGGAACGATGGGTGAACAAAAAAAAAAGGAATTTCATTTCGTCGGATTGGCATAGATAATTTATACCGACGATGAAAAATGCTAAGGGTAAACGAAGTTGGAATAATCGAAGTTCGTCTACTTTAGGTAATCCTAACAACTCCTCGTGACTTACCCTCGAGTTTGCCGTTGTTGACGAACAACGAGTTGTTCGACTTTCTCGAAGAGTTTCGAGACATCTGGCTGTGACTCGGACTGCTGTCGGTGCTCTTCTTCTCCAAAACGTCGTGGCAGCTGTACGACGTGTGAGTGACGGTGAGCATAGGATGTACGCTACCTGTCCCATCGATATGAATGTTAACGACACGTTTCATTCACATGTTACAGGTGTATTTGAGATTCGACCTGCTTGACCTGTTCGCGTCCTAGCCGATGTCTCGCTGTCGCTACGGTGATGACCCAGAGCCTGAAGCTTCTCGGTGAGCCCATGGATCTTCTCCACGAGCGACGAGCCGCCACCGTGGCTCTCCGGAGGAGCG
This sequence comes from Arge pagana, assembly GCA_963969455.1. Lineage (NCBI taxonomy): Eukaryota > Metazoa > Arthropoda > Insecta > Hymenoptera > Argidae > Arge > Arge pagana. Next base: position 29,187,004 of record OZ018308.1, on the reverse strand, counting down.
TTACCCGCGAGACCGGTGCTGTTCATGTTGCTGCTCGACGTGGTATGGGAAGTAATGACGGCGCATGCCGTTGTCGAGGACAGTACAGCCATTTCCTGGAAATAACACGACGAACAACGTGACCAGAACATTGCTGCGTACTGCCAACCTTCGTGGATCTACCTTCAAGGCTTTGCTATCCGTCGCGTTGGGACCTTTTTTCACGAAGGAGAGAAACAAGTGCCTGGCCAACTCGTCGGGAGCTCCCATCTCCAGATATGTGTCGAGAAATTTCCGGAAGCCATCGTAGTCGATGTCCTGCAACCAGATAAGTTAAGACCAGATCGATGCGAGGTGGTGATTTTAAACGATACAAAACAAGGCCAACTGACTCCGTCAGGATGATACTTGGGTACGCCGCCAGAATTTGTGGTCGAACCGCAAAACACTTCCAGTACATCTTGCAGCTTTCTCGTCGAATCTGCAACAATCGAACGAAAATTGTCGTACAATTTTCACCACCCTTGTCGAGAACCCTCCGTTTCTCTCGAAGGGGTCAGGCGGTAGTCGCTCCGCGATTGCAGTATCTTAAGAAATTTAAAAAAATTGGAGAATAAGTAGGCAAATGGATAATACACACGACGTTCAAATTTCAAAATAATTGACCACAGAACGTGATACAAATGCAGTTAAAATCTACATTGGAAAAATGATAAGTGTTGATTTTCTCAATTTGTTCTGCTCAGAAGGAATATTAGCATCTTCATAAAAAAACTGATATTTATTAGAACATTATATTTTAAAAAAAGAAACACCAAAGCTGAGAAGACAGAGAATATTGTAGTCTCTTAGCCAAGTTATATGTTTCATGTGGGTTCTAAGTAAAAACTTTTTGACTAGTCAATCTCGGAGCAACTACCCCGATAAGATTTGCTCGAACGATGATAAAGATTGCGACGGGGTGAAAATGCTTACAAGCTGCGAGATCTTGAAGCTGTTGAAATTCGGCAGGTGAAAGTTTATCCCAATGAAGCGTCATCCTCGCTTATTTGGAATAGTTTCCTATCCCAGCTTCATTAGCAATCGATCCTCACCTGAAACGCATAGAATCTAGAGGCGGCGGAAGACTAAATATGAAATGAAGTATGGAGAAAAAAAAAACTGACTATTTTCGCGTCAGTAATCTTTGTATCTGTTTTTTCGTTAGTTTTATTTCCAATTGGTAAAATAGATTCTGGGTAAATTCCGGGATCTTTTTCTGTATTAAAAAAAGGCATATATGCCTACGTACATTTATTTGATCCGGTTTTATCCGTTTTATGGTTACACGAACGAAAATAATCAATCTGATGTATTGGAAATAGCCCCGCGATTGCTGGGGGGTCTCGCGAGTCGAGGGACGTGGGAATGAGAAATTGCGAAAACGATGCCTTCCGATTTCAAAGCTTTACGAGAATAATCAATGGGTGAAATAAATGGTGAAATAACGGGTTAACTAAACTTACCGAGAAAAAAGATTGTATATAATTATATTGAACTATATACAATTGTATATAATGATACATAAATTATATTTAAATAATTGGCCCGATATAATTACTTATAATATATATATATATATATATATATATATATATATATATATATATATAATAATGTATATTTGGTAGGTATGAGAATAGGTCATAAAGTATATTTCATACTGCTAGATGACTAGGGTGATTTTTTTATGAACGATATCCGATCCATTCCTCTTTCTGTCATAGATCCCATCCTCACGCGCTTAAAATATGTTCGTTATTTTTTATTTAACAATCCAAATATTCACTAAAAATAATTTATATGACAGAACAACGTTTGCCGGGTCAGCTAGTTTATTTATAATTATACAGAACTGTATAAATTATACGTATATTTATAACGGGACATTTTTTTATCTATAACAATTATTATATACAATTTTTTTCTCCAGCCCTAGCTTACTATGCCACGCATCGATCAAAGCTCTCGCGTCGCAGGGACGTCGTAGTGTCCATTCATTTTCTTACCTAAAAATACCTAAATATAATTCGAGCGTATCGATAGATCGGCATTCGATACGTATGTATATAGATTTATATATATGCAACGAATCTCCTCGCGATTCAATATTATTTCCAACGTTCGATGGCTCCTCCGACACTCTTTTAATATCGGACGTCGATAGTCAGATTTTAACGAGACAATGAATGTAATCAAACGTTTCCCGATATTCGAATACCTACCTACTCTTCGTACTCACTCGGCTCCGCTTGCGTAATCTCAATTTAATCAACCCACGTAACTCCCACGTGGCCCGGGACAATAATCCACACGCGCATAGGCAGAATACGTATATGCTGCGAGTGTAAAGTCGATTTTACGATCCATAGAACCGTTCGGGAATAACATTTTCGCGATGAATGTCCGAATAGGATTGGCAATCGAACGACGATTAGCGGAAACGAGCGGAATATATCGTCCGTGCGGGACGGGGCGGCGATCGGAGAAGGCCCCTGAAACGCGCGCGCGCGTACCGTCCGCGCGGGCCTTCGCGAAGATCCGATCTCCGTACCGTTTACCCACTACGACCGCGACCAGCGTACAGCTGCTATGCGGTATGAAATATGGGACCAAGAAATTCCTCGGCCGCTTGTTTACCACGCTCGGTGTTGAAAAGTTGAAAGAGTCGAGGGAGAGCGGGGCAAGATTGACCGACCGAAAAAAAAAACAAGCAGCGCAAAATAACGTTCATTGGGCAAAAAAACATTCGTGAAATTCGATCGAAGCATTCTAACAATAAGTACTACGGCAAATATTTTCCCGCGCGATTTTCCGCCTGAATCATTTTTAAACTTGTCGGATAGATAGATAGATAGATAGAAAGATAGATATACAGATAGATAGACGGATGGATAGATAGGTAGAGAGATAGACGATAGATAGATATTTAACAGATTTTTTTTACCTTGTTTCGTTGCAGTCTATTATTTCGTAACATTCGACAATTGGGTTAACGTGAGATTACTTTGGTAAAATCCCTCGCGCAGTTTTGGGGGGTGACTCCGTGTGATGTGTTGAAAAATCCGATTTGTTTTGTTGTTGCATAAATTGGTTTAGTAACACGTGTAGAATATGTTGATAAAGTGATTTTCCAATATTCGAAATCGTTGGATCAGGCATAGCAGATTAATGCCGAGTAAAAATTGTTAAACTTGCAATTTTCTAACTGGTTGCCACGATATCTAAAAAACGGTTCGACCGATCGCTTCGAAATTTCAACCGTAAATTCGGCACACCTATATCTATCGCGTAACGTAGGATAATGCCTACATTCCCATCTGTTCTCTTTTCATCGACAAAACAATCTAAAGTAATCGTGACACACGCTAAATTAGTGGAAAAAAACATTGAAATTTTTCAGTTTCCAATATTTTTCGTCGATTCTACTTCGTTCGATAGCCACAATTTCGCGGATTCAAATACCGTTTGCTTTTTTCGTTTCCGATAAGCCAATCAGCCGGAATCGTCGGCAAAAATTACGTTTATCGTGGCGCGCGCCTGGCGGGGCGAGACCCGCAACGCACGGCGATCACTTTGGTTGTCATCCCTAGATCGAACGGCTATAGCAACATCTTATCGTTCCCCTAGCTCGCGCATTAAATTCTGTACACATCGTGGTTTTATAGTATCGGTACTCGCGTAAAACGAGTAAGCAATTCGGAGGTGAGGTGATTATTTCGGTTACGAATGTTACGGATGCTCGCGATATTTTTTTATTACCTACTTACACCTGATAACGGACGATTTTCCACGCTACAGTCGCCGTAGAACGTAAACACGCGAAGAAAAAAAAACGTTTCGAAATTTAATTACTACCGTTGAAACGACGCCTTACATTACACTTAGTTAGAGATATCGTTGACGCGTTTAGGTATCGAGAGGAAAAAAAAAAGAAAAAAAAGCCAAACGTACCGAGAGAAGTGGTTGTGACAAAATTCGCATGGGAGAGGAGAATCCGTGAGATTTTGCGTGGAGGACTCACCGTTACTGATAATATTCGCCTCCTACGACGAGTCGTTCGAAGCTGTTCGTGAAAATGTCATATTTCTCGGCTCAGGCTCCGTTTGCGATGGGCTTTCTTCGACTGGACACTCGCGTACAATATACTGTGAACGACGTTCTTGCAGGACTTGGGCTTCATTCTAGAAATCTTGGAATTGGCAACGGTGCCGGGATTTTCCTCCTTTCTATCAGTCGCCAATCCTCTTCGTTCTACTGTAACGATTTTCATCACATTTAGAGAGTTTTTTCCGACCTTTCCCAAATCCTCGCCTCGATTCCCGATCGATTTTATGCCCATTTCTCTTCGGCTTTCTCCCAGGGCTTCGCCCTGCTCGAGAAATCCAACTTATTTTCTCCCCAACTCTCCAATAATTGATCCATCTGGTCCGAAGTTTTTCCCCGCGTTTCCTCGATTTTCCCATAATTTATCGCGATATCCGCCCAAAATTAGGTCTACGCGCGTCCCGTTGTACCCGGCTGGCTCGTAGCTATCACCCGAGCAAAACGAGACGCGCTGCGCATCATCCGCGATGTTTGCAGAGTACGTAAACGTCTCCCATTTCCGTGGAGATTCGCATCAGAACACCAAACCCCAACAATAATACTTACTCGTCGGTCGTGTAAACATTACCTACGTACCCATCTACGGTTCAACACCGAATACGTACAAGAATACACAAGACTCGCAACTCGATCCTGACAGATCGTAGAATAAACACGATTGTTGGTTAAGAAAAAAACAGAAAACAAAATAGGAGGGTTTTTACGCGAATGAAAGAATCTCTTCCAAACGGGCTTTTACCCGTGAAAATACCTCCTCTGAATATTAAGATAATAATATTAAGATCGCGATTTTTTATTTTCCACAAGAATAACACGAAGCATTTTTTTTGCTCCCGATTTTTATAACGAGCCTTGGCGCGTGATGTGGGAAGTGTCGATACGTATTTTTGTACAGAATTGAACGCTCTACAAAAAAGGTCTCTTAGTATTTTTCTCTAAATTTACTGGTTCAAAAGTTATTCAAGGTCAAAGTTCATTTTTCGTAAATTTGGTCGATTTCTCTATATCGCACTGGAATAATAGCCGACAAAATACCTATTTATGTAGAGCATTCGATTCTATACCGAAATACATACGTACGTAGACTTTCTCTCTCGTCTTAAAAATCAGAAGAAGCAAAAAAAATGTTCCGGTGTCATTGTTATGGATAACAAACAGAAAAGTGCGATGCGGACGATCTCGATGTTAACATTAAGAGCTCATATTTCCAGGGGCTTATTTTTATGCCGGAAAGAAGCTTTGAGGCCCGTTTGGAAAAAGAAAGAAAAGAAAATTCGTATCGCTTTAATATAGAAAAATATTCGTGCAGCGCGAAATTATCGAGTATCGTAAAAGGACAATTTTCACGCAACGATGCTAGATTCTCCGTAACGCGAGAATCGAGCAGCAAGGAAGGGGGATTATTTTTGTTCACCTCACGTGTCAACGCGATGTGTATTCGGTGTTGATAGCTGTCGCGTGCGGCGTATAAAGGTAAAACGTCAGGTAAAACGCGACGATATAACGGAAGCTACGACGAAGGTAGGGATGAACGGTCCGCGAACGGCAGGTATATCCGCTGCGTACGACGTCCGCCGTGTTTCTCGTCTATCACCTTTAAAAATGATTTTTCGTACACTTGTTCCTTGCCTTGACCGATTGACCTGATTACGTTCGTCCAGCTCGTTTGATTACGATCGCGTTACAACGAGCAGTCGATCCCCCCATAAAAATAACCATTGTTTTACGACGACCCGCAGATCCTAACTTCAACGTTTCCTCGTCGAAACGAACCACGCGCATTGCTTCGTTAAATTCGACTGCAAGAAAAAAAGAGGAGAAAAAAAAAATTCGCCATTGGCCTGTCAATTTCAGGGTTGTAAACGATGCGTTAAATTGTTTAATGCACCGTCATTTTCATCGACCGTTAAACCATCGAATTTATTTTCTTACCAGAATAAATTTGTATCTGTTAAATTTATTTTTTCGATGGAAAAATAATAGGTATCTACATTTATTTTTCTAACGCGACAAATTTTCATGGAATTATTTTGTCCACGGAATACATTTTCGTTGATCGTTAAATTCGTTTAAAAAAAATGAGGAAAACATGTTCGTTGAAAAATTGAATTTAACGAATTATCGTATTGATGTTACAATTTCTAGCTGGTATTTTTTTTTGACTGGCTGGCACAAACGACGGACGTAGGTAAACGTTGGGCGAGAGAGTTTGGCGGCAAATTCGACGGACTAAAAATGTTATTCGACTTTGGAGGAGCGAGTTATTATTAATTCGCAAATTTCATCTGTACGCTCCACGTCCGAATCCATATTGACACCCGACGTCACTGCGCATCCGCAAGTGGAGCATGGTCCGTTTGACTCTTCGATCCTCGCGCGCGGATTTCCCACGCTTTTTTGTCCCCGTTCTCCTTATTTCCCGGCGATTTTTTTTTATCGCCCACGGATCGTAACGCGCGAATTTTCCCACCCACGGGCTCGCGATATCGGGAAAACAGCGGGCGGACAAAGGAAAAACAAAGGGGGGAGCGGCTATTGTTATTCGCTATTTTGCCTGCGTCGAGCTCGTCGACGATATCGCGATGGGATGGGAACGCGAAGCTGCGCCGTTAACGTCGGCTACGAAGAAGCGAATTTGAAAGGAACGAGAAGCAAACAAACTCTCCTCGCCGCGGGTGAGAGAAACGCGACAGCGAATATTTTCAGAAAATAAGTACAACAAACATCGTGATTTATCGCGTACGGATGAAAAGCAGCGGAAAATCGGTGACGCGTTTGCGGCCAACGTATCTCGCCCGAGCGATACGTGATAACGGAATTATTTCCTCCTCCTCTCTCTCTCTCTCTCTCTCTCTCTCTCTCTCTCTCTCTCTCTCTCTCTCTCTCTCTCTCTCTCTCTCTCTCTCTCTCTCTCTCTCTCTCTCTCTCTCTCTCTCTCTCTCTCTCTCTCTCTCTCTCTCTCTGGCGCGCGTATCGACCAGCAATGCTTCTCGCTTGGACAGCGTTGATCGTTCGTCGATTTATTAATTAATTTGCAGACGAGGTGACGCTCGACAAATTGCATTACGCGTCGAGTTGACCGCCAAACTGTCGGAGTTTCACGGTAAACCGATTCAAGCGTTCCCGCGCGCGTGAAACAATCGAGCAACGACATCAAACAGACGACAATTTCGCAAAAAGTAAAACAATTCGCCTATCCCGCGCCAAACTAGCCAGAGATACAAATTTTCCCCACAAAAAAGAAAGAATTACTTCTGAAATTAATAAAAAAAAATCAAAAATATATTTAAAAAAATACAAAAAGTGTTACAAAAATACGTAACTTTTTGTAACTTTTTTTTTTAAATTCCAGGTACGGATAAAAATTACGGGAAAAATTACGCGTAGCGAAATTTCAAGGCTGATGGTAGTTTTTGTCATACCTCTCCCTTGTCTACGTACAAAGTCCGTTGATTAACGAACGATAATAACGATAATGGCAGTAGTATAAAAAAATGATGAAAAAATCGTTGGAAAAATGGTATATTCCAAGGGAAGGGAGTAAGAGAGAGAGGAAAAAAGGGGGATAGATCGAATTGGGGAAAGAGATTCGACGGGAAATGTTTACCCAGGTCGCGCGTAAAATGGAAATAGCGGGTTCGCGACGGTTTTGAAAACAGTTGGCGATGTTGGGCTGATAATAGCGTAGGCGTTCCGAGTCTACGTGCGATGATAAAAATGATCCGAATGAATCGTCCGTTGTAAACGTAACGCTTCGGTAGCGTAGTACCTCTCTCCGCGCGATCCGACGCGCGGCGAGGTCCGGATCCCGCGGTTCGTTCGTCGACGCGCGTGTCGGTACCTACGTTCCGCGCGCGTGTTCCTCAACGATGTAAATAAATGATGTAATTATTATCGGTCCGAGGAAAGTCGTACGTAACGGAGCGAACGCGAGAGAGTCCGCCGGAGAGAGACGCGCGGAGAGAGAGGGCGAGAGGGCGAGGGAGGTAGATGGGGAGACCGCTATTCCGGGCTCTCGCACGTCCCCATGGTAACGCATCCATGGATCCTTCGTCTCTCTTTCTCCATCTCTCTAGTTCCCGTCCCGTTCGCTCTTCCATCCCTTTTACATCCGCGCCTTCCCGCGTCCCGCATCGCGCCCTCGCGGCTCCCTATGCACCGCGACTCCCGATGACCTTGAAAAGGAGTATATGGGCGCAGAGATGAAGAGGACGAGGCGATCCGTTGCTTCGGGTGTCACGCCCCGTCCCGTACCTACGGACACGCGCGCACACACCTGATTCACGACTGGCAACCCTCTCTCTCTCTCTCTCTGTGTCTCGGAGAGGGCGACTTTCCCATTATTCTCACGCGTCTTTCGCAAAATCGTTACTTCCCGTGGGGGAATCGCGAGCGTATAGCCAGCGTATACACCTAGCATCCAACCGCGTTTGACGTAGGTAAGGGTTACGGTCAAAATATTATTCCTCGTCTCCAGACGTCATTTGTTTGACAGTCGACGTAACTCGCGTACCTATATCGCAACGAGGCCGAACAGATTATTAACCGGGCCCGTCTGCTGCGAGCAGACGATTTTTTGATTTAAAAAAAAGAAACCGAGCTTTTCTTCCCATTTTTTTTCTCCATCCATCGTTTCTCGCTCGTCTCGCCAGGATTCGTTTCCCACAGCGAGGATAGTCGTTATTTATTTACCATATTAGCAAATCCTGTGCACGTTTCGCTATCTCGAGTGCGTTACATGTTACGATTACACGCCCCGATCTTGAATTAATCCGGGATGTTGTCACGCGTCTGTCAGTTGTTTCGTCGCGAAATTGTACGTTTTTTTTTCTTCTAATTAACGATTTTAATTTTTTTATTTCCGCATTTTTTGACGTATAGGTACACTTGTTATCGCGAACAGAGATCGATCGACGGGTCACAGGGGATCTTCTTCCTCGAACTACTGGTCGAAGACGAAGATTTGCGGAACGTTAGCAACGCACGCGGCCCGAATCCGGTACACGACTGACTGAACCACGTCCCGAGCGACGCCAGGAGATCCAGCATCGACGACGTCGCGGCGCCACCTATTGCATGATCTATCAGCTGTGAAACCACCCCTGCGAGATCATTCGTAATCCGACCTACGCGATTCGGATCGACGGTCGATCGTCAATTTTCCCCCCGTTATTTCCAATTCCACGTTTTTTCCGCGGATAAAACGCGAGCGAGTTTTTGGGTAGTTCCAAAAGTTCCAAAATTAAGTAATTGGCTTTTTTGTTGGGGGTTTTTTTGTTTGTCGTTTTTCCGAATTTTATCGCCGCGAGAGAATTCAATTTCAACTTGTTGAACAAGGTCGATCGTCGGGATACTTTTACGAGTACTTGACACTGTTTTCTGCATACAACACTCGACGTCTCGATGATACGTGTAACGTCCCGAGTACTACAACCCTAAAACGAATTACCACGGATCTATATATACGAGTGTGGAGCGAGTTTGTTAGCGGCAAACACACCGACCGATTCTCCGCTCCGAATCCCCACGGGAATGAAAAAAAGCGCGTCGTTTCACGTGGATGAAATTGTAAAGGGACGAGAATCCCTCCGCGACCACGAAGTATCACGTTTGCTGTACGGATTATCGATATTTTACCGTTCAATTGTTTTACTTCGACGAGTGTATAGAAATAAAGAAAAGTATTCTTTTTTCGAGAGCGAAATTGTTGCTAATTTATTTACTCGTCCAATTTTCTCCTTATCTCTTTCGTTATCTAGCTTCGAGCGCTTCCGATACGATCGAAGCTCGATTCGCGTTCGTATCGCATTTACGGGCAGAACTTGCGCATATACGTAAAAATATACACACAAACGCGCGCGCTCATATTTTTATACATATATGTATATATATATATATATACGTACACCGACAACTATATATATATATATATATATATATATATATATATATATATATATATATATATATATATATATATATATATATATGTGCGTGTATACGTATACAAACACGCACACATATTTATTGGCCACGTTCTATTTGTAGCGGCTTCAATCAAGCAGATAAAAAACCCTTTGATCAATTTAGAAAGCTTCTCTATTTACGGTTCGCCGAAACCGATCCATTTCACTACACCGAGTCACCAAAACTACGAACGATTACGTCTTTTTTTTTTCGCGCATCAACATCATTTTGCCTATTTTTCCTCAACTTTCGGTCACCGCATTCTCATATATTTATCGTCTTATCAGCTTAATCGCGACGATCGAGTTATGCGACTCGAGGGGAACAAATTTCTCGTAATATTATCGACTCTTTTTAGAAGAATGTGACGTATTCTCGTGATCGACGACGCGTCCCGTTTTCCCGTTCATCGACGTGAATCACGGAATTCTTATACCTACTTCCGTGCGCGTCGATGTCGTGACGTCATACGCGGACGTCATCGAAGTTATAAATATAAGTAGCACGCGTCCCGAAGTTTTCCGTGCTTTTATCACCTCGCATCTTTCCTCGCTGGTAGTAGTTATACTCGGATGTGCGATTTTTCCTGGCAAACCGTAAAAAAATTGGCGACGGTAAGGTTAATAGCGCGACGGGACACCGAATCGCTCTATCACAATTGTGCATTCGATGCGAAGTAGCGTTTTAGCGTTAAAATCCTGATATTGTTGTACCTACGATAGAGATATATGCGTATCTATGCACGGTCAACGATATCCGCCGAGTGCGGCGCCTGATAGTCCGCAACCCAACGTACACGTCGCTCGTGCGTCGCCTTCCGTACGGTGGCGCCATCTGCCAGCAACGCGGCGCAACTAGGTACGCGAGCCCAAAGGAAAATGGCCGCCTTTCGATTTTCTGATATTCCTCGGATGGTTTACCAAAGACTAGCCGCTCTATTTGTTAGCCTTTGGTGTTTTATCATGATCCGCGTAGCCTGATCAAAATTAAGCACCCAAATTGTAACGAATAAAACATCCGCGGCCACGCGAAAAAAATCCAACGAGACGAGATTTATCTCCGCGTGTCGGAATTACCTTGTTGGATGCAATAATTATCGTAATAATTATTGAAAGCAATTATAAATTTCGGTTTCAGGTCGATTCGACGCGTAAAATTCCACCTTTTCCCTCTTTCATACGTTAGTCCGGCGGTCACGCATATTCATTTTCACCAATAAGCCCCTGAAACGTCATCGGTCAGGCAACCCAACAAACATTATGTGTCGCTAAATCGCCAAAACGGAGACATTTCGAGTTTCGGTATCAGGGTAGCAGGAAGAACAGGAGCCAGCCGATCGAATACCTCCTCCCCCACGTCACGAGAGCCTACGGCCATCTTTTGCTTACCATAGCAACGTTCCGCCCGGCGACCAATCGCAAGCATCGTATACGCCCCCGGGGCGGGACTGGCCGGCGGGAGCGCATACTTCCTCGCTCTTCTGCTGCCCTGATACCAAAACTCGGAATGCCTCAGTTTTGACGATTTTGTGGCAGTTCGGTGCACATTCGAGTGACTGGCTCTCTGCTACCTGATCGGATTTCTCAGCGCTCTGCGACTACCAGACTCCCGATCTGCTTGTTATTGTGCGTTTCAGACTACTTTTAGCTTATTTAATAATTTATTATGCTAATCAGGACGAGAGAAAGAGAGAAGGTTGATCGATAATAAATAAAGACAAGTTGTAATTATTGATACATTTATTGTAAAATAAACAAACTTGTTGTCGTTTCCATAGTAGACAAAAATGTATTATTTATTATACTCATAATGACTAATTAATAATTTAGTATTTATTGTACAAATAATAAATAATTAATAATTTGTTATACTAATCAGGACGAGAGAAAGAGAGAAGGTTGATCGATAATAAATAAAGACAAGTTGTAATTATTGATACATTTATTGTAAAACAAACTTGAATAATGGACAAAAATGTATTATTTATTATACTAATAAAAAATAATTTATTATTCATTGTACTAATAATAAATAGTTACTAATTTGTTATACTAATCGGGATGAGAGAAAGAGAGAGAGAGAGAGAGAGAGAAGGTTGATCGATAATAAATAAAAACAAGTTATAATTATTGATATATTTATTGTAAAACAAACTTCTTATCGTTTGAATCGTTGTAAATGCTTATATTTGAGTAATTTTGGGTAAAATATACCACAGTTCTGTGAAAGCATAACATTCGTTTGTAATGTAATTGTATTACATACAAAAATTTCGACAATTACGAATAAAAACGATACTTAACGTTAATCCGATTTCCAGGGGAATTATAAAACAGACACATTCGTTATTCGTCTCGGTTCTTTACGTTCGGGTCGTGTGATATGAACAAAATTACGCTAATCTATAACATAATCGAATATCAGACGAGCACTCGTTACAAAATACATACGACTAAACTTATTATATGCACATTATGAAAACTACGTCTACTTTGTGATAACTTATGTAATTACATTGAATATTTTAGTTTTTGTTTCCACTACGATTTTACAACTTTTTACAGTTTCGTCGTACTGTTTACGCGTGAATCGAAACGACGACGTCGCCAGCATATTATTTATTTATATTCTGATGTGATTCGCACCCAGCGATAGTTAGGCACTTGAGAGCAGAAAAATCTCACATTACTCGATAAGATGAAAAAACTTTGACGTGCGAATCATAGAACACTGAGAAACCTGCACGACAAAGCTTTTTTCTCCTTCGATTAATCTTTGTCGTAGCACCATTAAATTCGCGAGGATCGTGGAAACAATCTTTGGTAACGTCGATGTCGTATGGAAATTAATTACAAGTTAGGCTTTCTCGTTCGAATCTCGTCGCTTAACGTGTATTTTTTACGTCAGCTTTCAAAGCTCGATCACTTTTGTTCGCGAAGCAAAAAGACCAGCGAGCAACCAGCATCGGATAATCATTGTTCCCTTACTCATGAAATCTCGACCATGTTATTTTCTTCCAAATGATAACTCGTAAAAACATATGGCACGGTTTACAATAGTAACTGTTACAAATACCACAATTGTCATCGAATAAAGTTGAAGTTGAACCGCGACGATGAATTTTATTCGATATCGATTTGCTATTTACGCTAAGAGCACATTTTTATCTAGTAGCTCTGGTAATTGTATGGCGTTATGCGACTCAATATTATCACGACAACCAAGCAATTGCTTTAAATTTTTTTTTAAACATCTGGCAAAATGTTATCCGTTCGGAAAATTATTTTCCAAAAGTCTCGCCGGTTTTTTTTTCGCCAATGTTTACACGCTTCGTTCGAATTTATGCGTTTACCATCGATCGATTTACCAAATATTAGTCGGTTTCAACATTTCGATTGTTAATCATGTATCGCTTATGTCGGTTATGTGCTCTCGCAGAAACTGCATAAACTCGGTGAGTGCCGTTGTCATGGAAGCTTCGATGAGTCGTTTGGGAAGCCAGCCCTTCAAATTGGTATTCAAAAGCCACGTGAATTTGCAGTAATCCGATCCGTCGTCCAACGGCTCCGTTGCCCAGCATCCAACTCCATTTTCTGCCCTACGATGCACGTAAAACGGACAATGTTAACGCTTGTTTCCAATTCGAATACAGGGTAGGGGTATTTATAAAAATCCAAATTGAGAAATAATGACTTGGAAAATGTCAGGGTAATGAAAAGATGTGGAATTAAAAAATGTAATGAGTATGGCACTCGATAAACTAGAGATACCGAAGCGACGAATAATCACCTTATAAAATTTTTGCGCGGTGGAATATGAGAGAACGGTACAGAGATGCCGGAACTGATCAAAAACGATCCTCGTTCTCCGTAATGTCGCAAAACGACGAAATCTCGAGCTCCCACTATACCACCGCCTTGCGGTGTCGTTGCTTGATAAACTATGTCCGTGGTCTCGTCGATTACCTGTAAGACAGGGGTGTGTTAGCAAAACTTGATCAGGCAACGATGCGAATCAGAGAACGGTTAATTGTCATCCTAAAGTCGTTTTCCTTCTTTCGCTATTTCACCCAAACTACGCGAATAAAACTGGTCATCTATGCTTACTTGTACTTTCTTTGACTCCGCTACGTGTTTGTTCCAAGTCGGAACACGTTCGATGTCTTCGAACAAGTGTCGGAGAAGTTGGATCGCTGACATATCGACGGTGCCCTGTAAATAATTAAAAACAATTAACCCAAAGTCGTAGATAAAAAAGAAAGTTGACATCGTCGAAGCATTTGCAATAATCGTACCGATATCGGGGACATTGCCAGCCAATAAGGCTCACTTACCGTAATCTTCATAATTTTTCCATCCGGTTTTGGTAAATGCATTATCGATATCGTGTCACCTTCCGGGGTTGTTGCTGCGACTGTCCAGTCCGAGCTCTGCAAAAGCTCCCACGCGCGCTCGAGAGTTTTGGTTCCAATTTCTTGGTACTCTTGCGTCTAGAAATTATATTACCTCGTTTGGTTTATGGATAGAGCATAGATGATTGATCGAAAGAAAAAAAAAAATTAATCGCATCGCACGATATATGAATTTTTAACTAACAGCCGCGATCACAGAACGTTACTACGCAAACTACACCTGGCTTTAGTAGGAAACAAGGCAATCTCTCGAACAATATCTACGTCGTGAATCATATTCTTTACCTAATTTGGAAAGTATAATTTACCCACGAGCACAAGGTATCGAATGCTTAGTATTTATATAACGGTATGCCAAAGCTGAACGTATTCGGTCGGTACGATATCAGAATCATCGAACAAAGGAAAGATATGAAAAATTTGTGGTTAGAAACATTCTGAAGATTCTAAATAACAATAAGTGGAATTACAATTTTTGGGTAACTGGAACTGACTGTATGTTTTATTTGGATTTTATCGAATAGCGAGCTAGGATGTCGTGTCTTTTGGGTAACACCCAGATTTAGCAATTTTCATGTCGCCGCAACAGTTCTCCCACTCAACCCATGGACTTTATTGCTTAATAGGTAAAGTTCTGTAACGAAAAGTATCTCAGCTGTTAAACTCACCGTAAGAACACTCGAGGTATCTACGTCATCTTTGTCTTTAAATTTTTCTCTATCGTAATAATTTTTTGATACCGCTTGAGACACATCTCTTTCGCCGAAGAAGAAGTCTCGGAGGAACTTCATGTTCCGTGTCGTTAATACAACTGTCGGCAACAGCTTGATGGATGTATCGTTAATTACACTGATATTCACGGTTTAATTACTGATACCGATAAACGAAGATTGAAAATGCTTGAAGTGGATAAGATAGCAATGAATGATACGAGAGGTCAACCGAAGAGACTCGATTAATTTGTAAAACGTGATTAAAGGTTGTATTTTTTACGGATATTCGAATGTAATGCACATTGATGCAACAATTTCAATTTATTGTGCAATATGTCTTTCCAATTTGAATAGATTTTTTTTTTTGTAAACTCGTATTCTACATGCCAAGCACTTGATAGAACACCGATAGTCCTTAGGCAATGCTAAGAGAGACAATGATCGGTCCACACTCGTGCTACCTTATATCATCTCTGACCTATGAACGTGGATAGGTGATCAACCATAAATAGAGAACTGGAATTTATCCTACGAGTCGTTTGTGAGTTATTGACTCACAGCATGCAGTCTGCAAGCGACAATTGAGAATGTACGATTCAGGGGTGACTAATAATTGTACAGTTGCGATAGCTGTCATATTTTTTTACAATCGTCCAGCATTGACAAAGCGTACGAAGTATAAATAGTTCGATCAACTATGCGAGCATTGTCCTTTGTGAAATATCTAAAAACTATCCAGTTGCGTAGTCGTTTTTCGATGACATGGATGTGAGTTCTTGTTTTTTTCTATATTTTTTAAATACTCAGACAAACTAATATATCCTTGTTGAACAAATTGTACATTGTACAAATTCACCAACCTTTTCAGCGGTGAGGGCAGGTAATACTGGTAGAACAAGGGGTTCTTGCTGTTTCAAGCTTTTGAACGTCTGCTGTGATCGAAGTCTGTTGTCATCGTCGCTGTCCGAATGGTTTGGAGATTCCATTGGACTGTAAAAATTCGCTACACTTTCTGTATAGTGAGATGGAGGCCCAGCTAGGAACTGTTGCAAAAGAGGCGCTCGCTCGGAACTCGTGGAACCTGCTGCTGTAACGTACAGTTTATATAGTTGAATATTGTGGTAAGATTTGATGAGAAGAGTCGATTGATTCGCAACGGTATTTCATTCTCACCCAGTATCCATTCTCGAGCTTGTGTTTCTTGTGGAATGACTCTAAAGTCGAAGAACCATGCTTCTCCCCATGCCAAAACGAACGACGAAAGAATGAGCAAAACTTGGAAAACTGGCTGGGGACTTTGCGACCACTGGAAAAAAGGCACAACATTATTTCGAAGACAGGGTTTACGATAGGTCACTGCTCGGCATGGTTGAACGTAAGGGACTTTCAAACGTTGATACTTACGTCGAACAGAAAAACTTTGGCGATGAGAAAGGCACAGGTCGAGGCAGTTGATAACTATGATAGAGAAGTAATTGGCTATAGGAGAGTCGTTTGATATATGAGAGAAGCGTGGATCAGACTTGGTTGACTTACAGCTATGATGATCCAATGATTCATGTACAAAAGTCCATAAAATAGTAGTAGGACAGTGAATCTACACACCGCCGCCATCTGAAAAATAAATATAAATCAATAAAAGGGTAACGAAGGTTCAAGCCACCTTCTTTCACGAGGATGCTTACCACAATGTCGAATAAAGATGTAGTAATTTTATACAGAATAACCTGCTTCTTAAACGCGGACGCCACATTATCACCTGACAACTGCGAAGCGATTATTAGATTATTAATCGATCGGGTTCCAATTATCGAACGGTTATAGCCGCGAAGATGCTTACCATTATACAAATGAGCCACATTAAACACGTGAAGAGGAGATCAAACGTGATGAAGAGGCAAAAAAATCTCCTCACGTTCGATATCCTACCCTGATGTCTGGCCCCAGCTATCAGATCCTCGCTCAAAACTATATCCGAGGCTCGATTAACGCTGTGCTGCGTGAACGAGCTTCTCTGCGACTGTACAGACCTCGTCAGCAACGCCTCGGCTGCTGCCCTAATTCGTTGTTCATCGTCGGTCATATCGATCTCGATTTTGTTTTCATACAAATATAACGTTACTTCGTATCAATGATCTGGATCATCGGCTCGAGGTAGAAGTATTATCGGGCCGCTATCGCCGGCCCAATTTCTTATAGGTTCTCATATCAGCGGATGGATTGGAGTAGACGTCTGTAACTTCACATTGATTTATTGGTCCCCGTTGCTCGAAATATATCTGTAAAGTTTAATTTTTTTTTACTACGATTCAGGTTCGAAAAATATCGCACGAAATGACTCGTGTAAAAATAGAAGATTGTATCGTCGAACAATCTAAATTGGGAATTACGTATCACGTTAACCTTAGTAGCTTCTTGCAAAACATTAATCAAAATCGAAGACGTCGACTCTTGTTCGGTGAATTACTTTGTTTTTGTAAAACAACGCCAAATTGCTCTGTGTTTACGATACGCGGTGTTTACAGGCAAAAAGGTTATCACATCGAACAAAAAAGCTAGCACTGACAGTGACAGTGACAATGACAGTGTTGCTAACCTAAAAATCGTAACGTCTACGAGTAAATGTGACATGGAAGTGAGAATACATCGAATTCAGAATTTTCCAAGAACATATCATTAACCTTCTTTAACCGGCATTAAACAAGAATCGGAAAATAATATTGTTTTTGATATCCACAAATTGACTTTTCACGCTCACCTATCGAAGATCCCCAAGGGAATTTTTATCTCGTTCCGCGTTGATAGTCAAGGTCACTGTCCGATGCTCTTTTGTTTTTTTCTTTCTTTTCTTTTGTCCCCCAATACGCGTCAACTTCACTGTTCTACGACTAATTAGAACGTTTACTGTCTCCATACAATGTTTCCGCGATAATGTTTACTCACTGGCTAATTCTTTCCGGTAATTGGTCGCGGAAGATATCTGACGATGCGTGAACGACGGAGGGTATTTCATGAAACGGTTCATCTGTCAGGAATGTCACGCGTGGATTCCATTTTGTCCGCTTTGTAAACAAGCGATTAGGTTGGAAATACATGGAGCGTCATGAAGCGTGCGGGACGAACGAGCAGTACAAAAACAGCAAATCACAACTCTCCTTCTCGGATATAACGAAACGACTTGGCTGTGATTGGCTGTTTTCATGCCGCGCGTTCATTCCACGCGCTTTACGACGCTCCATGTAAGTTCAGCCTTACTCATTCATGTAAGCATGTATTTCGCGATTATTGGTATTTTTACTCGCACTTTTCCTCAAGGCGAATGATTTAAGAACAGGATAATTCGCATGGCATGAGAAACAACGAACCAAATCTAACCGCAAGCTGTCAGCAACGTTCAATGCTCGCGCGCATCCCTCGCTTGTCCTGCGATATGAATGAACAAAGAGATCGTGAACTGTCAATGGTATATGTCCTTAGCGGAAAACATCTTTTTATCGTACATGCATACATCTGTCGAGAATATTACCAAATAAACACCATTAAAATATAACACCGCGCATTAATTTTTCGATAGCGATTGTGATATATCAGACGTAAGCGTGATACATATATGCGTACTTGACTTGAATCTAACCTCAACTTGTTTTGTTTACGAATTTCCTTGGGGAAACTAACTTAGCTACGATTTCAACTACTGCGACAGAAGCCGGCAGCAAAAGTACTGTAACGACGTTGCTCAGGGTATCGAGTTCACGTGTCGTGGCTGAAGCTCGACAAATTGAATCGGTTCAGCCCCAGAGAATTGAATAACAGTAAGTACGAGGAGTACATGGTTAATTAAATGTTGTGATACCTACATGTATCGAAGGTGTGATACAACACGGACAAATGTTGCCCGAGCATTATTGTTTTCATTGCAGATTATATCGTCAAGCAGCATCCATCGGACAGCATGCGTCTCGGAACTCTAATTTCTAATTTCACAGCTGACACGACTCATGGTAAAATTAGTTTTTACGACTGGGCTGGAACATTGTGAGTATGAAAATTGTTTTCAATAGATCTTTTGACTGAGTTTTGAATTACATTTGGAGCATCGCAATATTTGGGAAAGAAATCTTGCGACAGCAAAGAAGTCTGGTGACGTTTTCATCCATTTCCTTTAGCATTGCAAATATGTACCATATTTTTTCCCGTCGTTGAGCACAACATATCGTAACGAAATAACAGTGTTTTTGTGTTAGTCTTTTTCCGTCAGTTAATAATGTTGACCAAACTGAGCGAGTAGAAAATATCTCTTTTCAAAGAGAGCCATGCTTTCAACGAACGTTATTTCACAGATGGGTCATGCTATTCTCTCACCCTGCAGATTTTACCCCGGTATGCACGACGGAATTGGGACGTATAGCCGAACAAGCGCACCAATTCGTACGGCGTGGAGTCAAGCTGCTGGGTCATTCGTGCGACAGCTTGATACGTCACAAAAGTTGGATCATGGTACGCTTAATATTTGTCGTAATAGTATCACCATTTCGCAGCGATATACGTGAAAAATATCTAAAACTTTGCTCGCAGGATATTCGCTCGCAGTACACCAAGATACCGGAGGAATTTCCATATCCAATAATCAGCGACGAGACACGCAGCATCGCTGAAAATCTGGATATGATTGACGCAAGAGATCCAAACACGATCGGAGTTCGCGCCGTCTACATTATCGGACCAGACAAAACGCTTCGTATGTCCACGCTGTATCCTGACAGTACAGGGCGAAATCTGAAGTAAGTTGCTCGCGACACGGTGCACCGATGTTAGGTTGAGAAACGTTACTATTCGTTGATACAAGATGGGACCACGAAGTAAAACAATTTTATGTTACAGCGAAATGTTACGCGTCATCGATTCCCTGAAACTTTCCGAAGCTCGACCCATCGCGACTCCGGTCGACTGGACGGTACGTTCAATTTCGCTTACGTAAATTTTTGGGGGCAATTCATCGTGACTCGAATGCGATTCATATTTATTGGTCATAATCTACTCGAATGTAAATGTATCTTTGATGCAGGAAACAATTCTTATTTGTTTCTTATTTATTCCAGATTGGGGATGAAGTGGCAGTACGACCCGACGTTTCATCGGCGGAGAAGGCACGTTTATTCCCGAGAGGCACACGTGAGGTTCAACTTCCAAGTGGATTAGCCTACATGTGCTACACTTCCGATTATCCGTCGCCATACGAATGTTGGGAATAAACAGCATCGTGCATTGCACCGTCGACGAATCGATGGATCAAACCAATAAGAATCTACTGCCAAGCAGAGATAACCATGGCTCAAAATCAAGTGCTAATTAACGTAAACGTACTGACAAGTATTGGAAAAAAATTCTAATCGCGCAATTGGATTGCGATTACCTGAAAAGTCAGATTGGACATATGTATATATACGTATCAGAAATTTCTCTGATTCATTTCGATATACCAAAAATATATCTGTAACCGTAATGCCTAAGTATTTGTCCAAATTATTACAATATTACTATTTCTCTTCGAATTTTCTCGTCAAGATTGGTTGCAGCCAAATTATACATCAATACTTCCGGGATATCAGCCCGTCTCGCGTAGAAGAAATTTGCACGACTCTTTTAGCAATCTAGGTGACGATAGCAATGGGAAAAACGCCCAACGAGATACGTATAACATAGACCACTGGTATGACAAGAAGTAATGGAAAATGGAATCGAAATAACCGATGCGTGCAGCAGGAACGAGGAAAGCTACGAGAGGAAAGAATATTATTGGCAAAAATGAAGAGAAGCGTAAGAAAATCGTCGAGGAAGATGAAAGGTCGAAGGCAATTTATTCAACCATAGAATCGCGACGAGCCGTGTACGTCGTATCGATCTGGCAGCTCTTTGTCCGCGACAGATAGGTCGTACGCGAAATTGGCGATCCATCCGCAACTAATGGGACGTCAAAGGTAGCGCGATTAATTGATGCGAGATTGAACTACTGTCCCTCTCGAATGCGCGCCGTGGTAAATTTAATTCCAGGCTCTTTCGGGGCTTTATGTTTAAAACAGTCGTTCGTTTGACAATTAATTAGCGTTCCTCGCGGTTGTTGGTCCGAATAATCTGTTCGCTCTTCATCGATATCTTACCAAAAATATTTGCCAAATCTTTGGCTCTACGGATTTGCGAAGTTAGGTAGAAAAATAAATAAGCATAGAAACCGTAAACAACTCGACACAACGGCAACAAGCTTGTGGATCTCGATCAATTTGAAACGATCGTTAGCAAATTATCGAGGCTTTCATCTTCGAGGCTGTTCAAGCGAATCGAAGGGGATTCGCACCAGCCGTCGAGAGTGTCGAGTTCACTCGAGTACGATTATAGCGGAGACGTCGATGCTCGGCCAACTGAATTCGCTATCTGCTCGGGGGACGACAGAGATATTTAGTTCCGGGACAAAGGGTTAAGCGAGAACTTCTCGACCCTACCTTAACCCATCAAGGCCCAGGCAAAAACTGGGAGAGATACATCATAGGCAAACTATGCCGTTCATAAACAAATGGGAAAAAACTCCTACCCGTGTTTTTCATTTTGTCATTTGCAATTGTTTACAACAAAACTATCTAAACAAATTATGATGAAAGTTGTTAAAGTTCAATTTGTTACTTTAAAACGATTATAAACAATTGAATTTTTGAAACTTGGAAATTAACGAAGATGAGGTTTTCGTCACAATCTTTCCCGTAGAATTGATTGGTGCGATCAGTTTTCCAAAATAACAACTTTCATCACAATTTCTTTAAAAAATTGCAAATGACAAAAGCAAAAACGGGTAATTTTCTTCCCCGTTTAACTACGAATGGCATTGTTAGTTTGATGCTGCGTGGCCTGAGTTTTGCTTGGGATTTGGCGTAGACAAATTTTACTCTCCATCATGCGATTGTTTATAACTGTTTTACACTAACAAATTGAATCTTGACAAAAAAGTGTTACATAGGTTTTCGTCACAATTTTTCCCGTCGAATCTATTGGTGTAATCCGTTTTTTAAAATAATATTTTTTGTCACAATTTGTTTAAACAATTTTGTTATAAACAATTGCAAATGGCGGCAGAAAAAACACGACTAATTTTATTGCCGTTCCTCTGTGGATGGTATTTAGCCCAGTTTTTGCCTCGGCCTTGATGGGTTAATATTCGCGAGTGGGTCTTCTCCGTCGTGCGCACGGCAAAGTTGCGAATCGCTCGTTACTCGTAGTTAAACGTACCAACGACAAGGCACAGCGCGGAAAGTGCTTCTCGTTATTTACAGCTCGTTCGTTCATCGACGTTTTTGCCTCTCGAATTCCCAGCGCTTTTCTCGATTGGCTTTCGCGCCGCGGGCGACGCGAAAGGTTGTCGATATTAATTTCGCTTCGTAAACGGCGACGACGATTTCGCTTCGCGGTAGGAAATTGAACGGAAATGAAATTTAGATGCGTTCGCTAGGACGAAGCCTCCGACGCGCGGCGCGAAAGTTTCCCCGTCGACGTCGCAGATTTCCGCGAACGCGCGTTTCTTTTTGCGAATTTTCTATTCCCCCCCCCCCCCCCCCCTAGTTTCATCGCCAAAAGCAGCGGAAGCGGATGCCCAGAGTTGCGGAAAATTCGACAAATCCACTCCGGCATATTTAACGGGACGTTTTAATTGAAAGCGGAGAGTAGAGGTAGGTATAGAACGTCCGTAGCGTTGAGCAAACCAGCGAGGCTGCGAAGCACCGTCCTAAGCTAACGCTTCCCCCGAAGCTTTCGCCCGGCGAACAAACAACGCCGATAGGTAGGTACATATAATATTTTCGATTGATATCAACCTCCGTTCGCCGAGTCGGGAGCCGAAACGCGAAACGTTCAACGACACCGGATCAACAAATAAATAAGTAAATAAATAAGCGAGTAAATAAATGAAACCCCGTCGCAGTCGAGGCTAACGATCCGCGGCGATAAAATACGACGAGGTCGAATAATTCGCTCCGTAACAACGGGCGAATCCGCGTCAACCGGAAGCGAGGAAGCGGACAGTAGAGCGGCCCTACATCCGTGTTTATTTTCCGAAATCGAAAAATATGAATCATCGAGGCGAATGAAAACTGTGACATTTTTCGGTCCACGTTTCTGTCTCGCCGATGGCAACAAAAAAGTTAAAACTGGCAAAATAATGGTTTTCCTTGCATCGTTTGTTACGAAATTTGGTCCTCTACAAAAAAAAGGTTTGTAACGTAATCGCAGCTCGAGATTATTTCTGGAAATATCCTATTTACGTGACAATCGATAAGGACCTTTTTCTAAAGGATCAAATTTCCTACCGAACAATACAAAGAAAATAATTATTCTGTGACCTTGAATTTTTTACTGCAATTGTGCCTAACATGTATAGCGGAAAAATTCGCCCCCACGCATTTAGTTTTTCATTATCTTGAAGAATATAGAAAAAAAAGAACGGATGTTCGACTCAGTATAACGAACGAATCCGGAGAATACGATGATCAAGACGTTACGGCCATCCTGTTATTATTGTTATCGTTACTGTTATTAGCAACGTTACCGTTATTGTTATTTATAAGGTACGCGCCCGCCGGTGAAACTTCCTTTCGTTTACCCCGGATAACGAAACTCGTCGAGAGAGTGTCGTTTTTTTTTTTTTTTTTTTTTTGGTTTTCCCATCACCGACCAACAGATGTCCGCTATCGTTGTTGGCGCATTTTATGGCCCAGCATTGCGAAAACGAACGGATATTACGAATTCGTACTTCCGAGAACCGACAGCTTTCGGCTTTGAGTTCTCAAGCTTCTTATCCTCGACTTGGCATTCTGGTAGGGTGAGAAGTATCGAGCGTAATCCATTAACTCGCTTCCCCCTCGACCCACCGAAGACTCTTGCCAAAGTCTGACACGGAGCACTCGGATCTGGATCGGCGCGACGTCTAAACTTTCGCTGGGAACCGAACCGACCCTCTTCTCTGCCCCGTCGCGAAAGACTTGTGGCGTGTTACGAATTGTTCGAGGGAAAAGAGGAAACCGAGAGGGGACATCGAACGGAACAATCGGACTTCCTGATTCCCTCGCTCGCGAGCGAGTCGACAGATTTTTTTCGCAAACTTTGCCTATTATTCTCCGATCCCCGAAGGACTATCGCCGCTCAACTCGTTACGTTGTACTACACGGGCGCACTCGTTGTCCGTCCTCGTCCGGCGCAGAAAAATCAAAACTTGGTCGACGCGCGACGAACCCTAAGATTTTTGTCTCACGTTCCAGTCGGCGTGTAGCCGGATGTACAGGATGGCCACTAGAGACTAGCCACCCTAATAACGAGCCACCCGTTATAGATAGAGCAAAATGTTCCGGACCACAGTTTTTTTGTAGGCGGACGCACGACGGAGATTTCAAGGTCATCGCTATTTTTCCAAATGGAATGATATCCTTTGCCGTTTATTTTCTATGAGGGCGCTCGAAGATGCGTCCAACGACCTATTACGTCGAGGGTGTTCAAGGTCAGCGAAGCGAAGTCCACGGAAGGGTATGGGATTTTTTGGGAATTTCCAGAGAAATCGACAAAGCGAGGGGAAATGCCTCGTATGGGAATAGCCAAAGATTGGGAACGCGAAGTCGAGGATAAATACGTTTTTTTACAGCTTTTATACCTTTACCGAACGCATCCCACGCGTCGTCGAGGCCGCCGCTCGGATCCGAGCGCGTTACCGCGGCGCGGATCATCTTTTAGGCGCGGATACGGACGCGTGTCCGTCGACGTATAGCATCTCTTGGATATCGCGTACGAGGGTCGTTTTTTACCGCCGGTCTAAATATTTCACGCGACGGCGAGACGAGGAGGACCGAAACATCTTGCCAGCGGAAATAGAAGGCCTCGCGCCTGACACTCTAATTTCCGGGTCGCGAATAGCGAAGGAACGCGAGAATCCCCAAAAAATCCCCGGGAACTTTCCGAACACGTTGGGGATCAGCGAGACAAGAGGATACTCGAACGAGCTTCCTCAATTTTCGCAACGACACCGATCAATCCCATATGAATATCAGGGAGAGTCGTCGCTCTGCGAACCAAATGATTCCTGATACATATTTCGACATTTTCTCAAGCACAACACGCCTCTATAGCTACTCCAAAATGATCTGCTCGTTTCGTCGATAGTCAGTCAAAATAGCATTGAGCGGTAAAGAACCACTCAATAATTAGTAGAAACGATCTTGGCAACTTCTAGCCCCCCCTGGCCCCACGTAAGGGCACATAAGACTTCTCTTCCTTCTTACGTGAGATTCTATCTAACAATGTTTCTCACTTTTTTGTTCCACGCATCCTCAGTCGGCGAAAGCACCTACCTTTTTTGTCACGCTTAGGTACTTTAGTGTTCAAAAACACTTACAAAAGTGAAGCAAAAAATGCGTCTCCAGTTTTCGATAATAATAATCACGTATAAAAATATGAAACGGATGGAATTGTATTTTGCCCCGAAAAGGGTCTCAAAAAACGTGCAAGTTACGGGGCTACTGCCTGACCTGACAGTGGACGTAACGAACAAAAGACTCGGTCGACCAGACGGAGGGACGGAACGTGCAGTAAAATGATATTTCATCGTCAGAATGAAAGGCGTAGGAGGAGGAGGAGGAGGAGGAGGGTAGGTATGGCCCGAGCATAAATCCTTCGTTCGTCCTTGATATTTTTCTACGGGGTATAGAAAAACGTCGTAATTGACCCATCAACGTTCTTGTCTCCGTGGGCCTCGCGATCCATGGGCGAAGTTGGTGGGTAAAGGGAGTGAAAAAATCGCGAGGAATCGAGAGAGCGCGGTGGCTCGTACGAGTTCTCCGTATTTCATTAGCCTCGAGATAAATACTCGGGGTGTCGTGGGTATATAATTGCAGAAAAGGTGGCGGCAGTCGAATGGAGCGAGCGTGTGAAATTTATTCGAGCCGAAGAAACCGAGCGAGAAAATCGTCGACTCGGAAGGAAATGATTGGGGGGTGGCGATCGATATCACACGTGCCGTCGCTCCGGGAGGACGTCTCGGAGCGCGTCTCGAATGATATAACATAAATATGTTTAGAATTCGCGTGCCTCGCTCGTCACGCGAAGAGCCATCAAATTCCTTTCAGACTCGAGTTAGCTTTTCCGAGTCTTCGGGGAGAGACGACCTCTCATCAAATTCCGATCTACCCTCTCGCTATTGACACGACGCGCCGAAACTCGGAGCCTTTCGGTCTCGTTCGCGAGAACGCGAAGCTCAACGTTTGACGCCAACATTTTTCTCCATCTTCCGCCTCGAACCTGCGCTCCGCAGAAATACTGCAGGAGTGCGCGCTATAAAAAGTGCAACTTTGACTACCTCGAGCGGAATTCCAATCTTTACACGATTAATACAAAAAAAATCGACTCGCGCAATAATCATACGCGAATTATTGAAAGGTCTTGGAGGCGAAGTTTTTACGGTATATTCGTTCTGGATCGCAAGGTTATTCGAGTGCTAGGAAAATAAATGCGTTCGGGATGGGAGAAATTTGAATACAGATTCGCGGGAGGCGTATATCGCCTTTAAAGGTCACTGTGACGGCGATGAGAGGATGGAAAAGTGGAACCGATGAATAAACTACGAGGCCAGTGACTCGAGTCGAGAGAAAGAACTTTGCCCCGTTGCACCTCTTTATCCGCGTGCGTTGACACGCGTACACACGGATTCACTGACATGGGACGGGAGGCTTGAAAGAAAAGAAAACGTCGAGTAGGTAGTACATATTCCGCTTGCCATAGGCAAGCGCCGAGCCCGGGGTCTCCGAGACGTTTATTTCCCTGGAATACGCGCGGATTTTTCCACGCGTTGGATCATGCCTCGCGTCAAATCGATAAGACTTCTCCCGTCGTTTTCCTCGCGTTATTCCTTTTCAAAGCTTCGAATAGGTATTTTACACGTAATTGTACAGAATTATATTCTTTCGACACCACATATCACAATATACCGTTGACGAGGCTGGATAGCTACGGAGTTAGACGTGTGCCTAAGGATCTTATGCAAAATCATGTAGAAAATAGATAGCAAAAAGTCACGCTGAACAATTGGCACGATGAAGCCAACTTTGTCACTACTGGAGTACCGCAGGTCACCATTTTGGGTCCGTTGCTGTTTATTATATGCATTGGCGATCTACTCGGTGGAATGCCCAGGGCTTGCATATCTCGGTAAGCTGATGACACCGTCATTAGTAGTGTCGGAGATGCCTGGTTAGAAGCTGAAGCGAATATGAATAGACATCCACAATCGATTCCTATCTGGCTAAGTTTAAATCAGCTTCCTCAAAATGCATCGAAAACGGTGTCGGTGCACCGAGACAAGTGGTGCCTAGTCAGGGTAGCTAGAAAAAGAAGTTATTAGTGGCAATAGCAAAGTCATTCGTATATCTAGTCGTTTCAGCTTCTGTAATCTGGTAGCTGTAACCTGATGAAAAAGTTACAGCAGCGCGAAAACCCAGTTACCACACTACTTTTCCACGGTACTTCAGCTAGACTATCTTTGACGATTCGCACTAGATAAAAAAGTCAAGGATGATTTCAACTACGTTCAGACTAGTTGGCCTAACCAGGATTGCGGATCTTATGGAGATAGTGTTCCCAACGAGTTGAGCATACGTATAAATGAGCAACAGATAGCCAGGGTAACGTCACGTAAATACTTAGGGATCATAGTAGCTCACAGACTTGAATGGAACTTGCACACTGATCGTATTGTAAAAAAAAAATGCTTACTATGCATAATATCGAAGTTTTCTAACTACACAAATGCCAACGCACTACTGTCTAACTATAAGTTCGATAAATCCAATAGTATAACTAGCAATAAATTAATCTAGCTGATATCTCAAGCTGATCTCCTGCAATTATAAATCCTACTCTTTTCCTTTTAATGTAAGATAACTAGTTGCACTCTCTTGCTCTCATTTATATTTTCTACATTGTTTATTTATGTCCCCTTGCGTGAATCTGTGTATCTTGTTTACACCTGGTTAATAAAGATATATATTTATATATATACAAAATTGCCCAAAAAATCTGTACAATTGTATGTAAATTATCTACATAATTATATACAAATTATTTATGTAATCCTATATACATTCTTTACATAATTATATATAATCTTTTTTTCTCCGCTCGACGCGTTTCCAAGTTGAATTTCCATTCCGGTTGGCCGAAAATCGCGAGTATCGCAAAATTCAATTTAGAAACGTTGGGGGCGAGTCGAAATCTTTTGTCGCCTGGTATTCATCAAGAAATTTAATAAAAGCACGTTTCACCCGCGCGAGAGAGAGCATCGCTGTTATAAATCAAACTCGTTCCTCTGATTTAATTAAAAGACCAGATTTTTCGGAATACGTTTCGCGCTCCCGCGGATTTCGCCGCGAATGAAAAATCCTCGTGATTTTGGAAAAAAGATACGACTAAAAAAAAAAAAAAAAAAAGGCGAGAAAAGGGAAAGAAATCGTCGAGGTAATTTGGAGAAAAGTTTATCGTCGACTAGCAATTTTAGAATTGTCGTTCCGTTGCAAATTGCCCTTCGCGCGCGGATTTTCAGACTTTTTCCCATTTTTCATTCGCTCTCTCGAAATTCCGTGTCGGCGAGACCGTAATCACCGACGCTCTGCCGATAATAATCGTTAATTAAAATGGTCGCCGAGAACGAATAACGTTAAAATTCGTTTCGCAGCGCTTTACGACCCAATTAACTAATACAACCGTCGCGATCCGAACTCGCCACTTTATCTCTCCTTCTTCACCCTCGGTGACTTCATCGAATATCATCTCGTTCGACCTACAGAAATTCGACCGAACGGAAAAACGTACAATATTTCCGCTCGCGGCGTTCTTCTGGTACGAAAAAAAAGCAATATCTTATTTTCCACCGGAACAGTCGCCATTCCTTTGCCCGTCAAAATATCCCGATTATCCTACGTCACGCGATAGCGACGTGTTTTTCGAGTAAGAAAATTGAAACCGAGGCCAAATCGAACAAAAAACACGCGTTCGCCAATGTACACCGCCGACGCATCCGAGCGCGACGCGCGATTATCGAAGCGTATATTACGGAACGCGGTCCGTCGTGTCGTCACAGCCCGTTGGAATGCTCGGTAATTATAATTTTCGCCGATAACCCCGTTAGGTAAAAGTCCATTACCAGCAGATTCCGTTTAATTTTCGACGCCGCGCCGTGAAATTTCCACTCGCATGCTCCTTCTCCACCCGTTGCCGCTATATCCTAATTAATTAATTGATCGCAGCGCTCCGCGATGGGAAACGCGTAACGTGGCGAGAACATCCTCCAGTTTCGAGTATCACCCGATTTTTCCCTCCCAGTGGATTCGACGGATTTGAAAAAAAACAGATGTAGAAAAAAAAATCTGCCAAAATTTAAAACTGTTTAGCAAGTTTGACGGTGAAATAGTTAAATAGTAAAAACTTTTTGCCTTGCTTCTCGAACTTTCCATTAAATATATTTTCTACCGTTCCTCGTTCGCATTCTCGCCGACATTCTTCACAATAATTAACGAATAAATTAATTAATAAGTTGAAAAAAAAAGATCCGGAGCTTTTTTCTCCGGACTCTCCTCTCCCGTCCTCCCCGCGCCGCTCGCGTCCCGGTTTAACGCGGTGTCTCCGATTCGCACGCGCAAAGGAGATGCTGCGAGGACCGCGCGCGGCCTGCTCCCTCTGTCGCGCGAACGTAGCTCGGCTGCGGCTACACCCTCCGGAGCTTTCCGGTGCGGTATCAGTTCAGTTGGTCTCGCGCCCCCGTAGACAGCGAATATGTCGTCCGAGTAGAGAGAGCGAGCGAGAGGGGGAGAGGTGACCGGGTAAAGTGCGTGCTCGTCGTCGTTCGATTCGATTGTTTTCGTGTTCTCGCGTCCTCGCCCGGACGTACGGGGATCGAGCTTGCGATCGACATGCCCGAGGAACGATTCGGCCCCCCGATTCCGACCAAGGCGAAACCATCTCTCCACTGAATTCTGCTGGGCGGTGGACGAACGTAGCAGCCACGACGTGAGTACGCGAGCGAGGGAGAGAGAGAGAGAGAGGGAGGGAGAGAGAGAGAGAGACGGAGAGAGAGAGAGAGAGAGAGAGAGAGAGAGAGAGAGAGTGAGAGAGAGGATCTTGTCCGGAGAAATATGTTCGCAGTGCGACGACTATGACGTAGAGCTGCGAGGGGGTCTCGCGTCGATATGGTTGCGTTGTTGTTACTCGCAAGCTGTTTCCTGACCCTTTCGCGCACACGTGTGCGTGTACGCGGTGGTCTCGCCCCGCGTACGCGATCGAAGCAAGTAGCCCACGAGCAACGGCGTACCCCATTCGTGTTTCTTTGTATCTCCTTGGCTGCTGCTCGTCGATCGTGGGAGAAAAAAAACGAACGACGTCGCTGCACTTTCCGGAGAATTTCGCCCACGTAGCGCGTTCAGTTCTTCACCCCGTGCGAGAATTCTAATTGAATTTTCCTCGAGCCACCGACGCGCCGCGGATCAGCGTTGTTCGCACGTGGATTGCGAGGGGCTCCTCCCGGTCGACCTTCACCGCACCGACGAGAGAAAAACTATTTCCAAGCCGTTCCGGAAACTGCCTCGGAGACCGCGACGAGAAGAGAAAAAACGGTCCGAGGTGGATGCGAAGACGCTGGCCGTGAGATCCACGTCTGTCGGATCGATATTCTCTACGGCAAACCGTTTCTCGAAAGAATTTATTTTTTTTTAAATAATAATAGATGGGACGTTGAAAGTACGGCAATAAATACGCTCGATACATACACTCTTAGAATACACTAGACACACATTTTTTTATCCACTTTACTGGGCAACTCTTCGAAAAGTAGGGTTGTCGATTGTTCTGCAACAAATCGTTGAAAACGTACGAATCGAATATTATTGGATAAAGTATAACTTATTAATATACAAATTAATAATTGTAGTTTGGTCGGAAGCCGCAGTTGTACTTTATCTAATAATATTTCATGTTTATATGATTCGAGTTATTTGTGGCAGAGGAATCGACAAAGTAATTTTGGAAGAGCCGCGGTTTTTTGTACTAATCTTTTAAAACTGTCGCGAAGCGATCGGGTTGGAGGTAGATCGTAATTTGTTGTCCGTCGAGGAGGAGATGATCGAGCGAATATTGGGTTATATCGTTGAATAATTCCATCATCTTGTTATCTGAACGTTGATGTTCCTAACTTTTGGCTAATCACCGTCTAATCTCTCCGACTGGGGGTTTTCCGCTGCGAATGGTGGGCGGCTCTCCCCCGGTTAATCGCTGCCTCGTTCGCGGGGAGAGTTGCAGGCAGAAGGGGTGGAAAAAACCATAGTTGGGGCAAACTTTCGAGGGAAATTCGTAAGGCGGTGCCTCATCGTCCTCGTCGTCGTTGTCGTAGGACTACGATATATTTGCACGAGGCGCGTAGCGACCCGAATTCCCGCGAGAGAAGATTACTCGTCCCGGGGAGAGCATTTCGTCCTCGACGTTTCGGTTCGCCTGTAATTATTACGATATCGTATCGTCGAACGACTCGCCGGGAAATAATGTATCCGAGCGGCGATCTCGCCCCTGCAAAAAATACGACCGCGAGGTTTTCTCGGGACGGTTCTCTCGCGAAATTCCACTCGGCCTCGAATTCCCCGAATTTTTGGAGGTGCGTTTTTTTTATCCATTTCTCGTAGACGGACCAGTGGAATTTGCGAGTAACTCTTAGAACGAGGCGTTGGATGGAGCGCCACGACCGTTACGAGTCGGACGGGGCGCAGCGAGTAGTAGCGATCGGGAATAGTCGGACGAGGCGCGGCGAGTAGTAGCGATCGGGAATAGTCTGACGCGGCGAGTAGTAGTGAGCGAGAATAGTCGAACGAGGCGCGGCGAGTAGTAGCGATCGGGAATAGTCGAACGAGGCGCGGCGAGTAGTAGCGATCGGGAATAGTCTGACGCGGCGAGTAGTAGTGAGCGAGAATAGTCGAACGAGGCGCGGCGAGTAGTAGCGATCGGGAATAGTCTGACGAGGCGCGGCGAGTAGTAGCGATTAGGAATAGTCGGACGAGGCGCGGCGAGTAGTAGCGGTTGAGAATAGTCGGCCCGGGCGCAGTGAGTAGTAGCGATCGGGAATAGTCTGGCGAGACGCGGCGAGTAGTAGCGGTTGAGAATAGTCGGACGAGGCGCGGCGAGTAGTAGCGATCGGGAATAGTCGGACAAGCGTGGGTCAGACATGAGTCTTCTGCCGCTTTGCGGGGGATCACTCGCGAGAAAGTTGAACTGTCGAAAAAAGATTTCGCGAAATCACTTTCTTCAACTCTGGAAGCAGTTTTTCGGAAACTGTTCGCTCGATTTGCTGTAGCCAAAAGCTTTTCGGAAACTACAATTTAAATTTCGAATATTTCTCTGTTTTTAGAGCACTTTTTTCTAGAGTGGAAGTTGGAAAAAATTCGCATCGGTTTTCACCTCAACTTACATCTCTAGTTGCTACAAAAAAGGTTCGTTCGAGAGACTGAAAATAATCACTTTCAGCACCGGCAAAAGTCCCGTTTCGATATTTTTATTTGTAAAAACGATTTTCCGATTCGATTTACCGAACATTTTGGCCAACCTCCGAGTCGTCGGGGAGGGAAAAAATGTATCGTCGAAACTTTCACTGAATCGAAAGTTGTAATCGTACGAGGACGAATTCCGTCTTCCGCTCTCGGCAACGAGGACAAAAGGAGAGTCGTAGAATAATGGGACGAGCAAGAGAAGGAAAGAGAAAAAAGGGAAAGAGAAAAAAAAGGAAAAAGGGAAGAAAAAAAGGAAAAATCGGGAGAGAAAAGATAAAGAACAAGCTGCGCTGACGTTTCTCGTTTGGTGTAGTAGCTTGCCCCTCTCTCTCTCTCTCTCTCTCTCTCGCTGCTATATACCTTTGTCGGAATTACATCCTTTGTGGCTTTTACACGCTCGTTCAACTCCGCTTTATCTCTTTCTGGCGAAAGCTCCGCGAGTAAAATTTGTCCAATTAATTTTTTTACTCCTCTCGTCTTATGCTCGATTTATCGCGAAGCCGTAGGTATCCGTTGTCCTTTCGAAAAGCTTCGTGCTCCGGCAGCCAGAATGAAATCGCGAGGTTTCCATTCGATCGATGAACACGTTAAACCTCAGACATTTCCACGTTGATTGAGGCTCGACTCCTCGACGCGGAAAAATCCATCGCGAAAGATATCCTTTGACGTACGAAGCGCCCCTCCCGCCCGCTCAAAAAAAGAAGAAAAAAGCGCGTATCAAAGATTCTCCCGGTGAATTAATTTTCAAGCAATCTCAACGAAACGCGACGTCGCATCAGATCGAAGAGTATTCAGGTCCGAGACGAGGAACCCGAACCTTTTTTTTCTCTCGCGAGTCGACTACCGAGAACCAACCAATTCATTCGGCATCGATGGTGCAAAAATGCGTTTTTTCTCTTGCCTCAAATTTCTTTATTTGTTCCCTCATCGATCAGGAATTTTGCCAACATCGCGTATCGATTCCTCGCTCGATTCCGAGCCACATCCCCGGTGGGTACGGTCGCGCTCGCCATTTTTTATTTCGCTTTG
The DNA here is from genome assembly GCA_963969455.1 of Arge pagana. NCBI lineage: Eukaryota > Metazoa > Arthropoda > Insecta > Hymenoptera > Argidae > Arge > Arge pagana. Next base: position 29,153,159 of record OZ018308.1, on the reverse strand, counting down.
GAAATATCTCGCCGAGCTACGGGCGAGTTATTCCACCCACATTTCCCAGAGACAATCAGACGACAGCTGTCATCCGTTTCGACAACCCGTCGCGACACGAGGGGAAAATTTTCTCGCCACTGAAATCGCTCCCGTGCCAGCGAAAAACTGCCAACGATACGACAAAGCTTCCAATTCCAGCGCTAGTTACTCATCTCCTGCCTCGAAAATTTTCCTTCCACCGAAAATCCCAAAAATGTTCACCTCCTAATTACTTTTTCTTACCGCGAATTCCGGGACAAATTTTTTATTCACATTTTTGAAAAAATTCTCTCCGTTGTTATTATTCCTATTGTTATTAGTAGTAAATTTTTTGGGACTCGCGACGCGCGCGATCCGTCGAGTCGCGATGCCGGGGGAAAGAAATAACGGAGATCATAAAGTAGTCACGGGAGTCGAGGTGGAATGCCCTGTATATAAACGCGGTCGTTGTGTCCCGAGGGTATGCGAGGGAACGGGGAGCGGAATTCTCTGTTCGGGGAATGTCAGCCGCGAGACGACGACGACGAGGACGACGACAGGGGTTAGTTGTGAAATAATGGGTTGACGGATGATTTCACTTAAGATTATGAGGCAGCGAATTAACTATCAACGATCAATTTCTCGCCGGTTTCCCGAAAGAACGCGGATTTTTTCATTTTTTTAAAAAACCCATAGTCACCCCGTGTACGCAGTAAGCTCGAGCTGGAAAAAATGGTAAATAGAAATTTTTAAAAAAACTGTGAATGTAATTTCTGAAATATTTTCCTCTTAGTGACACCGATTTGTTTAAAAGAAAACTAAAAAAATAGCGTGACGTATTTCTTTCAAATAATAAGGATAGAATCCTTTTTGGCGCAAATCATTTTCAAAAAACGTCCACTGCGCGCTCACCATTTTTTAAAACTGTTTTGGAGTCATTTTTTTCGAAGGATCTTCGAGAGACAGAAAAATGACTGACATTCTCGTAACTACTTCTCGCAAAATATTTTAGCGTGTAAACAATTTCGGGAGCGATAAACGGTTTACCGGTGTACGAAAATTCGCGTAAGCCGAATTGATGGTTACTTGGGAGAAAGGAAAATAAGTAGGCGAGAGAAGTGTTGATTGGGCGGGGAGAGGAAGTTTTTTACCGCGACTGAATTTTATCTTTCTCTAGTTTTTTTGGGGGGGGGGGGGGAAGAGCGAATTTACGAAAAATATTGGCGGGACGTGACGTCGTATAGATCGTCGGGTCTGTTCGCAGGCGATTACACCTGACGGGGTTATCGATGGAAATGCGAGGCAAGGAAGGAGAAGAAGTGGAAAAATTGGCGGAGGCAAGAACCAAAAATTGGTAATGGGGAGAAATCGACGAGAAAACGAGATACGACGTCGCGTAAAACGAAGAAGGAAGGAGCGTGACGTTAATAAAAATAAATACGTCATTTTTCTCGTCCTTTTTTCGCCGGATCTTATCGCGCCGCGAATAAGCAGCACGTTGCAGGTGAAAGAGAGCGTCGAGTATATAAATAACGAGGTACATAGGAGAAATATCGGAGGGGAGGGAAAAAAATGAAGCGTAGGTATCAGAGCAGAGTAACGTTTTATCAAGTCTGCGCTGGGAAACGAGCCTTCGAAGCGTAACAATGGAAAATTTCAAAACGTGCGACGACGAGAGGAATTTCTCATATCGTCGATTTGGTCGCGACGTCGGATTTTATTGGCGAAATTGCAAACGGCATAACTGCTGTACCTATAGGGTGCGCTTTTTTGCGACCATTTTCTTTGGTCAAAAAAAAAATGCTCGGAAAGAAGCACAAACAACGATGTGAAAAAACGTGTTTTTTTCCATCGCCCAAAGTCTGCTGGCCTCGATAAAGCTTGGGGAAAATGATGGTTCCGGAAGAATCATTCATGCGTACAGATAAGATACAGGTGTGTGTAGGGTAATGCAAAGCCATTTATTTGACTTTTCTGTGCCGCTGCATCTGAATGAGGGATTCGGAACGGAAGGAAAGGTGCGGCGATGGCGGTGTCGGGTTTGCTCGTCACAAAAGATTTCGCGGCTTAAACGGGACTTTCAGAATGTCGGGGATATGTCGGGAAGTCGAATGTTTACGATTCGATGGATAGTCGGGGTGCGTAGGATCGTTGAAAGGGTCCATCGCATATGCCGGCGAGTAGCCCGAGGCATTTGGTAGAGGCAACGATATTTGCCGACGAAGTTCCTCGCATCGTTCCCCGTGTTTCACTAGCTGATAGGAGATACGACGGAGCAAACGATTCGCCGTATAAGTAACCAACGCGGCTTTAATTAGTGCAGCGGTCCGATGTACAGGGTGAATCGCCTCGCGCGTCCGAAATGGGCGGAGCATAGTTGGCGCGTGGGCGACTCAACCAGCGCGTCTAGATCGTTTTCCCCTATTGTTTCTCGTCGTATCTTCTATTCTCGTGCGAATTTCTGCCAACGAAAATCTTAGGCTCGTAAATAGGCTCCGGGGGCGGGTCGTCGGGCCGACTAGGTCCCTCCCATTCCGGCCGCGCGAGGTGAGACAGCCTGTATTCCGTCGAGATACGCGTCATCCAAGTCATTTTTTCCCACTCGTAAACCGAGAGCTTCGTTTCCCACTTCGGAGGAAATGTAAAGTATGAAATTTTATACGTCGCCCGCTTTTGCTCGCCCTTTTTTATTTCCTCCGACGATTCGTGGGATCAGATTGGGCCCCGACCTTTTTCCCTGCTTCGACAATCGACTCTCGAATTTGATCCGAGGAACGACGTCGAAAGCTCCGGAAGCTACGAAACCAGCCCACTCCTCGTGAAGTAAAGTATCCGAGGAGGAAGACGTTGAGACATCCGAGAATTATCCGTCTCATCGGATCGCTCCTCGATGATTCGAGCCTGAACAATATTTTCTCCTTTGCAGCTCCCTCCGAGCATTCAATTCTTTACAATTCGCGCGACATTACCCGTAAAAACCGCGATTTCCCTGTAGAACGTGCGACTTTTCCAAATGTCTCACCTCCTCTCATCGAGTTCGTGAGTGTTCAACAAACTTAACACAAAATTAGTGTTATTTCAACTCGTTCAACTCATCACTACTCATACAGTAACACAGCTCTGTGTTGAAAAGTAACACAAACAATGACAACATTCTCCAGAACCGGTTCGTCAGATTCGTCACACTACAGTGTTATTTGCGACGCGTAAAACGTGTTAATCTTAACATTTTTTGTACATACACGTAAACGTCTTTTGAAAAATGGCGGCCGACGTTGAAAGTGAAGTTGAATTTCTGGTTCCCACGAGCAGCGTAATGTTTAACACTCACATCGTGTAAACACCTGTACAAACGCGTCTTTCGTGTTGATTCGAGAGTAACGTTTGAGAAGTGTTACTTTGGTACCAAGTATCACTTTTGTGTGTTGAGAAACGGACTGCGAAAACCACACTAATCAACACGCTAAAATGTTAAATATTCTACACCAAAATGTTTACACTTTACACAATGGCGGAAAATTGTTCACCGTGTAAAGATCGACGAAGCTCACGAGAGCATGATAAACGTTTCGACGAATCAACGATGTTCAGGCAAGCTGCTAGCGTTATGCAATCATGTTCGCAATTACAGAGTGCGACAAGGAGGGTAAGTAAGCGGGAGCAGGAGCAGCAGCAGGGGGTGGAGGTTAGCTAAAAGTCAAGTGAGGCATTAGAAGCACGGGGCTTGTAATCCACCGGAGATTGCTGCCAGGCACGAGAAATAGACGTAAATAATTACGAGGTGCGAGTTCCTCCTTCATCTCGACATCGGCTAATCGCTGCAAAAATAGGATCAGACCCCAACAATCCGTCGAGAAATATGCATAAAACCCGAATTAGCGTAGAGTTTGTTAAGTGTCGAGTAAAATTGGTTGCTCGTTGCAACTCCAAAAAGTACAGCGCAACATTCGACCAGCTCCAAAAAAATGTCCAACTTCAACTCATTTTTCCCAGCTTTTACTTTTCCGTTCCACGAAGCCGCTCCGTTTTTGCCACCGTGGCGTTTGTTTTTATCGGCGTGGCTCTATTTTTCACGCAATCGAGGCTGCAGAATCAACAGCTTTCCTCCAACGAAAGGGAAACAAAAATTAACATTCCAACAAGATTTGTCAGGTAGCTGCTACGATGTCGAGAGTAGTAAATCCTTCGGCTAAAAAAGCTCTCTCGAACGTAAATACCTCGCTCGCTGTATTTTTATCGTATCAATTCGGACGTCGGTTGTGTTCGTTTTCAGAATTACTCGGCATTACAACATCAACAGAATTAATCATCCGAATTTTTCCCACCCGCAACGAAGAAAACGAGCAAGAAGCTTAATTTCGACTCGAGGGATAATTATAATTATCATTATTCAATCCAGTTAATATTATTATTACTACTGTTATTATTGTTATTATTGTTATTGTTTTTATTATTGCGGGGTAAATGGAAGACGAACAAATTTTTGTTCCCAGTCTTTTTCTTCGGAAAGTTGTGAAAAAAATGTGCAGATAAGAGAGCTGTCAGATGGGAAATGGAATGGATATCGAAACAGAGCGTTGGCATTCGAATTTAGAAAAAGTAAGAGCGAGTAAGTGGTTTAATTAAATACGTGCTCGAAAGATGCCAACAGCGGAGTTAAACAGGGAATTGGAAGGGGAAAGGCTTCGGGTGTAGTAATAAAATAGGAAAATATTCGCGCCGCGTACCGCTTGGCATAGGAACCGTTGAAGTTGGCTCAGCAGAGCTTAGCTTCTCTCGCGTTTTCCGTTAGGTTAACAGCGCCGGGTTAAGCTCGGCAGATGTGACGTCTGTCGTTGAAAAATTCATTTTACACGCGCCGTTGTACGTGGATTTAATTCCGTGCATAAAATCGCGCGAGCTTGCGCGTTTCGCGTGATCGAGATCTTGAAAGTTGAAAATTTGCTGGGTGCCGCGCCGAACAAGGGTCCTGGAAACAATTGCGAATTTTATCGTCGAGAGCAAATGAAAAATTACGAATCTCGTGGCGGAAAAATAATGGCAGAATTGTTTGCACGACAATAGCTAATCTTGCGAACGTCGCTGCATCATTTGCAAACGCGTTGAAAATTCTTGCGGTGATTAAACGATCGTTTTAGGAGGCGACAGGCTGAAAATGTGTTTTAGGCCGAAAATTACGAGCGCAAACGAGCGTCGTCGGTTTTTGGCGGGCGTACGGAATGTTCACTGGCTTGCACCGCCGCGTTTTTTCGACAACAATGAAATTTAATCTGATGGAAATAATGATTTTCAACCGGGATTCTGCGGGACGGTTGAAGAAGGTGAGAAAATCAGGCGGAGAAAAAGCTCGGAGATATCGCTGAAAGCTCCTTTATGACTCGGTAGGGGAGAAAAAATTCGGCGTCCGATGCGACAATACGCATCGTTGAGTTCGCGACCACGAGCTTTGTGAATCGCAACGAACAATACAAATTTGCGCGCCGTTCGCATAAATAAAACGATTAGGACATTCAGCAGTTTATTCCACCTATAATACAGCCGCGCAAAAAAATTAATAATTCAAGATCCGGAGGACAGACCACGGTATTCCCGTGTATTTTTCAAATTCCAGTTCAAATAAATTCATACACTCCTAAAAATTTTGCGGATCTTAATTTCTTAAGTAGAAATCGGATTCAGCGTCGAAAATTACGTAGCAGTAACGTGGTCTGCATTTTTGTGTGGAGCTGTGTAATTGTGATGGTAAGACTTGTGTTGCGAATAGCTGGCGGAATAACAATAAATCCAGAAAAGGGCCGGTAAGCATTGCATGGCATTATTTGCGTGTTCCATGTAGTTTGAAACTAATTAAAACAAAAAGAATTTCCCTCCGTCGTTCAAATAGTCGGAATTCGCGTCTGGAGATAGCTCAGGTCGACTGCACACATCCAGGTCGTGAAAGTTTGACGCTAAAATGCGACAGCTTTGATCGTTTGACGGGCTTCTAAAGCTCCGTTTCATTCGAAACATTCCGTTCGTGATACTCTCACATCAGTCAAAAACATTCGAAGTGTTGTTGCTGTACAGCCACGTAAAATACGCATACATCGCCGTGGCCATCCCAAACATCTCCGTTGTTTTCGGAGTGACGAAGGGCTAATACAGTGGTGAACAATTTATTTTTCTCAAGCTCATAGTTTTTGCGTTGGCAACGTCATCGATGGGTTTTCAAACAGGACCGTGGTTTTTTTTATCAAAACCGTGCAGTTGATATTCATACGAATCCTAGGATCTATAATATCATGACCTTGCAGGGATTTTTGACCAGATCCTTCATCCAACGTCTCCAAAATTGTGTCGAGGGTAATGGCTATCACTTCGAACACTTGTTACAATCAAATTTCCGAACAAAAAATTCAATTACTTAATTTCCTATGATCTTAATGTCAATGCCATCGCGATTTCCCATTTTACACGTGTATCTTGGCGAAAAATCATTCAAAGGTCATGATATTATAGATCGTTGGATTTGTCTAAATATCAACTACAACATCTCAATAAAAAAAACACATACTCCTATTTGAAAAACCGTCGATGACCTTGAGAACCCAAAAACTATGACCTTGACAGATATGAATTTTTCACCGCTATATTAGCCTTTTGAAATCAATTAAATTACCTTCTAACATTTTTTTGGTAACTCCGAAGGCAACGGAGATATTTGGGGTGGTCACGTTGAATTGTCCCCCCCCTGTATATATATATATATATATATATATATATATATATATATATATATATATATATATATATATATATATATATATATATATATAGATCATAAGCTTCACAGTTGACGTGATTCGATGGTGTTATCTCGTTGATTTAACGAATCCCTCTAGTAGAAACGAAAATCGTAAATACGATTCGTCGGTGTTGTGTTCCAAAAAATATCTGATTCTTGACTCGGCAAAATCAGCCAGCCGTATTTATATACATGAATACACACTGTGCCGCGATCTGGAAAGCAAATTAAATGTCAGAACGTGAGAAATGTCAGACCTGAGCTGCGAGCTGAAAGCTTGTTGCCTTTAATCCCACCGAAAGCAAACTTACGGTAACAACTCGTCAGTTTTCGTCGAGGTTTATCACGGTGGTAAATAAAGTAGGAGCTAGTCGATGGAAATTATGGTGGCGGATGAACGACTATTATTCATTTTTATAACGAGTCTTGATTTTCTGGTCATTTTGCGAAGAAACGAGTAACATAGCATATTCGGAATTGCATGAAATTACGAGAAAATATTTTGGCCGTAGAGATTTCGAAACAAAACGCGATCTACTTGCCCTTGACGATGTTATTATTCTTCTCCGTGCCGCCGCAGTATGTCACATACGAAAGAACACGTCTCATAGGTACTCTAAATTCGAAATCTGAGACGAATAATCGGTCGAAAGGAATCAGCAATTGATGTAAGAGAAGCAAACACTCCGGCAATATAGCGTAACTCCCCGCGCCCCGCCCATACACTATGTGTACGATGAGAGCTACACAGGACGCCTGTGAGACGCAATACAAGCGCTAATGCGCCATCTCGTCGGTGCGCGGGGAAAAACAACGAACGTTTGCGCTTTCATTGGTCGAGACATCACGTCGCATCTGATGAGCGCCCTGTGTTCTAGAATGTAGCGTGTTCGAAAAATCCTACGATATTCTTACTTACCAGTGTCACATGACCGTAGCGTTGTCTAGCAGAGGCAAGAGTCCGCGACTGTTAGTATAGGTAAGCTCGCAGCTACCCGATCGCGGATCGGAGGTGTTCGGGGGAGATCGGCACTCATCAGCTGGTAGGCACACGACACGAGTGTGTATATAGGTAAGTGAGAAGTTTGTACAGTAACGACATTGTGATTTCGTCCTCGCGAGTGCCGGAGCGTGGCTGCGTGTGCGCGCGTTTCGTACGGTGTGTCTATCCAATTCGCGGGATTCTGGGTTGAAGGGAGAGACATCAGTCGCGAGTCGTTAAAATACAATGTATTTCGTGGAGTTTTCATCCTCGAAGAATGACTACTTACGTATCGCGCGTCGGGCGGTGGACGAGTTCATTTTGAATTCCACAAACGTTAGTTATGATCCTCAATTGTTCCTCGTTCCTCGATTTGCCAATCACATCGTCGCGTGCGCTTCGTGTCATCGTTACTCTCTTGTTTCTCGCGATCGTCATTGTTTTATCGTCGCCATGTTTCTCGTCGCATCATTGCGTCGCCGCGAACGTAGTCGTACGGTTTTTATTTGTTATCGCGATTAATTCGGTTATATTTCGTAGTGAAGTGCATCGTACTTTGATCTGCGTTCGCATTTATTCTATCGTGAATACGTAGTTTCACGGGAGAACGTTTCTCGACAGTTGTGGCAGTGAGACGTATCATTATTCGTATCGCGGTCGCGCATTTCGTCGCGTGTGCAGTGTGCTCCAGTCGAATCGAGCCGATCTGGTGAGAATGGCGAAACGTGTCAGCGGTAAGTTGTCAATAGAATGCGTATTGTCTGTAATTTTCATCCTCGTCAAACGACGATCGCGGCATGGGCGTCCATCTTCGATGGCGCAATGCAACGTATCATCTTCAATTGTCCAATCACATCGTCGCGTCGATTCGTAACATCGTTGCTCTGTTGTTTCTCGCGATCGTCATTGTTTTATCGTCGCCATCTTTGACGCCGTGTTACGCGCAGTTTCGCAGCATCGCGGTTAATCCGCTAATTCCGTCACAATTTCGCATCGTTGAATATCGCGTGCTGGTTAAATCAACAATTATCAATCGACGTGAGTGTACCGAATCGTATTATTATCCTCGTTCTCGATCGCGCTAACACGCATACACGATTTCAGTGTTCTCTTCGTACGTCGAACGCAACGAATTATTCTCTCCGTACCTATTCATTTTCCCAGCGACTTCGCATCAGTAGCGTGTTCGGTGAATCGTGTCGCGATTTGTGATCGCGTTTCCTTCGCAAACTCGACCTTGTATACAAGGTCATGACGCTTCAACATCACGCCTCGAGTCTAGCGAGTCTTTCTTTTGTTTTCCTCGACCGCGTCGATTCTTCCTACATTCGTCGTCGTTTTTCTCGCTCGAGTGTAAATTATTATCGCGTGTTTGAAGTTCTACGATTTAGTTAGCGAGATTGTGCACTGCATCGTCCATATAATCTCAACCTGCCCGCGTTCCAGGAAGCTTACATCGTAGATACAAGGTAAGAAGCGCGAATTGCGTTGTTGAACGAATAATGTCCAGTTCCACTGGATTTATTCCACAGAAAATAGGCATTCCAGTAAATTAATGGGAAAAACCCCGTGATAACTGATAATGCACTCGAATAACCATTTAAATCCCGAGCCCATGTAATTTGCTTCGCCGAAGAATTTTAATCGACCCTCCATAGAGAGACGCTCGTCCCATAAATCACGTACCTTACGCCTGAATATCCCTCACGGAAATTCGGTTCGCCTCCACTTTTCTCCTCTCATGCTCAGTGGCGAGAAACAAACGAGCGCGCGCATGCGAATAATATGAGCCTAATTAATCTTAGAGTCGTAGTCGTTGTCCATGAAACATGGTAGCGACGATCAACGTTCCTTCGTCAACTTAGATATATCAAATATCGGAAACTTTGTACTCATCAGATTCCCATTTTCTCGGCTATTCACCAGAATTTTCGCGCTTCGCGACCTTTTTCTTCAAGATCATAGTTTTTGCGTTCTCAACATCATCGATGGTTTTTCAAACCGGAACGTGTTTTTTCTCTGAAAACCTTGCAGCCGATATTCAGACAAATCCAACGACCTATAATAATCGTGACTTTGAAGGGATTTTTAACAGAAAATCGAAATCGATTAAATTACCTCCACATTTTTTTCGTAACTCTAAAGGCAACGGAGATATTTGGACTGGTCACGTTAAATTGTCTACTCTGTAGCATGTATTTTTGAGCTTTCCTTTTCGGTAGAAAGTAATTTTTGGAAACTAATCGCCTAAATAAAATTCCGCGGATGTTCGGTTTTAACGATCAGCCGTTGGTCACAGATTCGCAGTTCGGAAATGAATCGAGATGGAGGCAACAATTTGTCGCGGATGAGGAGCTCTGGGATACGCGAACGCGACGCTAAGCTCGCACCGAGGCACGAGAATCCAATACGTATTCGATTTTATAACCCCCGTGAAATACGGAGGGTAGAAAACGAGGTAAATAATAATATAACGTCGTGCCCGTCGTCGTAGACGAGGCGAGATTCTTCGAGGAAGAAAGAGAGCTTTTACTATTATCCTCCACATTCTCATCTTCATTCGTAGCCGAGTATCCATTTCCATTTTTATTTTCACTTCTCCCATTTCCCATCCACGTTTTTATCTTCCATCGCGAAAATGAATTTTCTCATCTCATTACCAATTTCATATGCTCGCCCGAACGTCCGATTTTTTCCATCGCCCACGCTATTTTCACCTTAGTTTCCAATTTACTTTCCCTCATCCGCTATTTCGGGGCGTCTGTTTTCTACGAATTTTACTTCACTTTTATTTTGCCCGGATCAGTGGTGCCTATTGAGCAAAAACGATATGGTAATTTTAACTACAATTGAAAAATATACATCCTCAACTTCGTATCCGCATTCTCTGGGTATTCCCATATTAATGATTCAGATAAGAATTACAAAAAAAAAATTCTGGGTTTATCGCGTGTCCGAGAAAAAAGGCCAATCACCCGATTTGTCCACCCAGGTCGGGCAGTATATATATAAATATATATAATGTGTATGTATAATATCGATAGGAGTACACATTTTCGTCCCACCTCTCGCGAGTCGGCGCCGTGATTCCTTATTCTTTTCTCGCCAGCCTGGCAAAATTGACCGGAATACTTGGTCGCTCGTCGAGAGGCACGGGATCGCTTCCCTTTCAGTTTTCACCGTCGGAAAAGCGACCGAAGCGCGCGTAACTGTCCAAGTTGGCGAAGAAATTTCACGGAATAATTTAACGATGGTTTCCAACTACCTCGAGCCTTACTTACGTAGAGTTAATTTGCTCCAAGTATAAGTGCTCGCTAAGTACCCTGCGAATATTTCAACGAACTACCGAACTATTCCTTTCGCTCGACCCGCGATTTATCCTCGTACGCGAATATTCGGCGCTTCTCTCCCCGTTTCCCTCATATCTACTTTTTCCCTCCCTCTTCCCACGTGTATACATATATATATATATATATATATATATACACGTATCAAAGAATCCCCATTTCCCTTGGTCACAGCGTGGCCGGACCGATCTCGCTAATTCTTTTTTTTTGTCGTGTTTGTTATCGCCAGGGGAAGGTTCTCGGGGAAGAGATAAAATGAAGAAAGTTTCGCGGAACAGTGGAAAATTGAAGAAAACTGAATGACCGTATTCGCGTATGGATGTATGAACTATACCCGTGAAATATATTAACTGTAGTTAAGATACGACAATAGGAGAAGAAATATATGTATATATATATATGTTTGTCGAGGAGATGAGAAGGGTAGAGCAGCGCGACGTTGAGTTCGCGAGAAACGGTCGCGGATTCCCGCGTGGATTCGCGAGATACGTTGCCAGAGCTATTTTCCTTCCTCGATTTGCGGAGGAGCAACGAAGCAGACATCGCGAGGGCGATAGACCAATTGCATTCTCTGTTTACTTAGCTCAGCCAATTTCTGGCACACACTTCAGCGGTCCCGACGACTCTCGACTCCGGTACAGAGATTGCATTCGCGTCGATGACGAGTCGAGCGTCTCGAAACCCCGGTTTTCGCATCGAGCGCGTAAACGACTAATAATCGTTTACTTTTATTCGTTTATTCGTTTCATCGGAGCCGCGAGATATTCGAGTCGACCTGCTTCACGGAAAGCAACAATAACAGCAACGACATTTTTTCAAATAAGTCTTTTACGTCACAAATACTAGCTCGACCTCGAATATCACGCGAACGGCTATCTTTATCCGAAAATCGCAAGAGACCTTTTTTGTAGAGCGTTCAATTCTCTACAAAAATACGCCTTGTTCCGATCTGTACGACATGCCATTGTCGGGATATAAATTTCCCAAGCAAAAACTTTTTTTACCACGTTTCTCAAATAACGAATGGAAGCGCCTCTTAATGTTAATATTCATAGCAAAGCTCGATAGACTCCTTTTTTTACCTGCCTGAAAGCATACAACCCGTTTGCGAGTCGGAAAAAAAAAGTTTCCCAGAAATGACGCACCCTGGTGTACGTAATTTGGCGAAAATTCGCACGAAATTCTTTCGCGGAGAAACGCTTCGATAACGATAGTTTCCATATAAATCGACGCTTTCTCGATTCGACCGCACTTTCGTCGTACCACGTATCCTCGACGCGACGTGAAACTTTTAGTTTGTTACATTCGAAACGTTCGGGCCGAAATGAGAAAAGGGGCCGAAATATTAATGTGAAAATTGAATATTCACGCGGCCTCCTTCGTCGGAGTCGTAAAATAATAATTTACATCCTCGCGAAATATACGCGGGCTCTTCTTCTTCCCCGAGCCGCTCGATAGCGAAATCTCTCGTTAAAAGCAGCACAATCTCCAAATTTCATAGCATTTTTCTCCGTGCCTCCGAAAAGTCTGAAAAAGTTCTGTAACTTCGGCGTCGGAGCTGCAAAAAATCCGAAAAAAATCACGCAGACTCCGTTTGAGGCGTAGAAGCTTATGAATTTTTTCCAAAATTTTCAGACACCTCGGTTTTTCAAAATCCGTGATTTTCGATATTTCCGTCGTTCCTCGTTTTCCTCGCCACTTCCGCGCGGAAGTTTGGTATTTTGCCAGCCCCGTGCCGCGTTTTCCGCAGATTTATCCCGTCGCTTCGCTCGCATCTCGCCCCTTTTTTATTCCCCCGTCGCTACGTTTTTCTGCCCGCGACGCGATATTTCTGTTCGCTCGCGCTCTCCGTTGATTTCCCTTCAGTGGGGATACGTGCCGCCCGCGGGGATCCCACCGGTCGGATGCGGGGAATAAAGTTGACGGAAGAGCTCGAGATTTCGATGCTGGCGAATCACTCTTCGTCGCGCGACAACGATCGCGCCGCAATAAAATTTAGTCGGTCGTTTTTCCCGTCGACGTGGAACGACCCGTACACGTTGTTCCCGCGACCCGGAGAGGCATACGCCGCTAAATACCGCGGCTAAATCGACGCCCCCGCGGAATTTCGGACTCGTCTACCTTCGAGCGAGCGAATTCCGAAGGTCGCGATGATCTCGTTTAAATATTCACGTCGCTCCCGTTGGAATATTATTAGTATCGTTCGATCGAATTCCCCCCCCCCCCCCCCTCGTCGTATTCCGCGACTGACGAGTGTTTGAAAACTCATCGCGAGATCGTTAAATAAACATTCGCCTCGGTTCTGCGCGGAACCCGATCGCGCGGTTCCTCGCCGAGACACGCGAATGAATTTCTCTGCTCGCATCGCGACGAGCTTTTTTTTATCCTTGCAACTTATCGAAATATTCGTTCGCAGTTGCTAGCATTTCAAAAAATGTGGCTATAGAAATAAAATTGTGGACTCTCAAATTATTTTGTTCAATCGTTTCTTATTTACTCAACGCGCATTTTTATTTTTATTTATTTATTTTTATTTTCCTAATTTACTTATTTAATTACGGATTACACGGCATAGTAGGAATACGGTACACGTGTAATTATAAAAAGATGCTGGGATAATATAAAAAGAATAAATAAAAAAAATGTGGAACAAAGAGGAAACACAAAATAAATTTATAACGCGCGAGGATTTATTTTTCAGTCGTAATGCAGTGAAAATAATCGGAAGAAATCTAATTATTCGTATACAATTAAAGAATACTCGTTAACTTTGTTTGTCGTGTTTTATTTATTGTTAAACAGTTTTATCCAATAAATTCCTAATCGCATCGTTAGTTATTTTTTATTGGAAAAAGTGGGACACCAGTTGACTTTTATTCCAGTTTGCATTACCCAATTTTTTAATATTTTTTTCGCTGGCAATTAGAGAAAATGAAAAAAAAGTTATTTTATTGAAAATTTACTGTAAAATAACATTTTGAATGAAAAGCTTCGACGAAACAATTTTTTTAACGATAATAGGATTTTGTTAAGATTGAAAATGAGGAAAATGAGGGAAAATAAGGGGAGAGAAGGGGAAAGCGTTCGAATAAATGGTGATTGGATAGTCGATGATTATTTATCTCGAGTGTTCGAGAACAATCGAATCGACTTCGTTTACCTTGTTCGCCAGCGAAATTATCTCCGTCCTCGAGCTCGTCCGTCGTCGACGACGGAGCTTTCGAGGAGGGTTCGAGTGCGGTTCGCGTAGGAAGGATCGGCCAGATGACTAATTGGTTTTTAGTCCTTTTGCCTCGCGAGGGTGCTCGAGGAATTGAATTTCCATCGGCGTCCCGGAGCTTTTCGAAATATTTCCATGCGACCGCGTGGAAAGGAGAGCGGACAGGTATCTCCTTTCCCCCGTCGCGATTCCTTTGTTCCGATAAGAATGCGACTGGCTTGCAGCGCGCGGCGCTGTCCGAGCATCCGCGCCGCCCGCTATTCCCGTTTAGATCCCGGCGCAGGCGTCCCGAGCGCCACGCTTTTCGAATCGAACGCGCGAGCGGCGGAGAAGCTCGCGGCGCCTGGGCCGCGCCGGGCCGCGGAAAAGCTCCGGCGTTATTTCGCTCCGCTGCACCGACGACGCCACGGCCAATAAATCCTGCCGAGACATTTTCGGCGATACAACGAGCAGCGTCGATCGCGCGACGCTGCCGAGCCCCGATCTTATCGCCGACTCTTCTCCGCGATTCTCAGTCGTCTTCTCCTCCCTTCTTTCTAGCTACTCGACTTTCCTCCTCGAATATAAAAAAAGCCGTATTTTTTATTTCGTCATTTGCGATTGTTTCTAGCAAAATTGTTTCCAACGAATTGTGAGAAAAGTTGTCGTATTGGCAATCCGATCGATTCTACGGGAAAAACTGGGATGAAAATCGATTCCTCCCAAATTTCCACGCCTCGGAAATTCAATTGTTTACAGGAGAGCGTCGGGAACGAAGCTCCGTTCGACTATTTTTTTTTCAGCGGGATAAAACGGGCGGAACTTTGTCGCGCGAGAATGGCATTTTTTGTCTCTCCTTCTGTTTGCTTACTCTTCGAATTATGCGCGCGGATCGATGGGAAAATGTATTCGGCGGGGTGGTTCGCTCGCGCGTGAAAAATCTTCGCGCAGCGTCGTTGTTGGTAGTTGGGGAGTGTCGGAAAAATAAAGGAAGCTCCGGAAGATAAGGGAAATTTCCGCAGAGCTTAACTCGGAGATCGTCGAAAGCTTAAAGCTGTAAATCCTCTTCGTCCAACTTTATCTATGCCCCGCCTCGTCTTACACGCGCAAACACGATCACCGATTTTTGACGAGCGTGCGAATTTTATTTTCCACCTCCGATAAAGCACAGTCGTTACACCAGCGAAGGGCAACATTCTTCATCCTTAAGAATTTTTTTAATTTATTTATTCATTCATTCATCTATTCCTTCATTTATTTATTCATTCATTTATTTACTAATTTATTTATTGGTTTATTTATTTACTTACTTATTTATTTATTTATCTATTTATTTATCTATTTATTTATCTATTTATTTGTCTATTTATTCATTTATTTATTTTTTTAATTAATCAATGCGAAGAAATTTCGCCAACTCTCCAGTTTGGAAAAAATCACGTTTCTTGAAAAAACCCGTGAACGTGATAAGAATCCCGGAGCTAGGAAAAAAATACGGTTTTTTCCGTTAATTTTCGTAATTTTCTCAGCCACGAAAAATGATGGTACGATTTTTTTGTCCCTTGCCATAATACCCTGCGAGTCACGTAACGCGCGTGGAAAATCCAGCGGGGAAAATCTATCGCCTCGGCGGATAAAAATAAATGACGTTCGATCGATCGTTAGCGACGCGTAATTAAATCCGATTAGCTGCGATTGTTCACGAGCAGATGACGAGTATCGTTAGAGACAGTAGGTATAGACCTTTCTTCGTCGTTCCTTTTTCTCTTCCTCGCCGCTCCGCGAGATCGAGTGTCGTGACGAGCATATTAAAGCGTACATTCTATACACGTATAATTGACTCCGGCGCTTATAAACATCGGTATACATCCGCGCATATATTTCATTTCAGCGTCGAAAAACTTGTTTGTAACGGGCGTTTTTATCCATCAAGATCAGCCATAATCGTTGTTGTTATAAATCTACCCTAAATATGCACACGTTGTCGCGGTGATTGGTAAAGTAGTTGAAAATAGACCTGTATTAAATTGTAGTGGGACGGGAAATTGTAAAAAAAAAAAAACAGTTGGAAGGTGGCAAAATGAAAATGCGAGGAATCGGCGACGAGGGATGATTTTCTTCGAGTCACCGAGGGGATTTCTCCGGCCAACGTGGAAGTTCTTCCGCGTGCAGCGGCAGAGATTACGAGCGAGCTTATTTTCGCGGCGGCGACGACTCGCGTCGCCGGTTCTCCGATCGCTCGCGTTCAAATATTGGACTAGCTTTCCTTTGCGAGCCTCTTTGACACTCGATCCGTCGCTCGTCTTCCGATTGAGACGTCGCCGCCGGGATGAACTCGTCGATCGGTGAGTAATACGGGGCGCAAAGTGATTCGCCCGTACGCGAGCCGAATCGATATGCTCCTCCTCGCCTCCTCGCCTCTGCCGCGCGGGCGGAAAAGTCGATTTTTCATCGCCATTCCCCACTCGATCGCGGCTCATTTGTTATTTATTTCGCCGCCTGCTCCTTCTTTTTTTCCCCATTCAATTTATATATACAAAAATTGTAACTTTTGCCTACTCCGTCGGTAAAAGCATTCGCAACTTTATCGCGACTGACCAAAAAAAATTGAGTGAAGAAAAAAAACGGAAAGAAAAAATAGTCGCGAGGTCGAGGACTTTATTATTCTCCCTTGCGCGATAAGAACACCGCGATGCTGTTGTTCTACGCGCGAGTTCCAAATATTCGAGACACGAGTCTCGGGTTTAATAAGATTTTTTTACGACGAGAGCGACGTCGAATATTTATGGGAACGGCGTCCGCCGCGAGGACCGCGTCGTTCCTCACTTCCCTCCATTTTAGTTGTTTACCAATTTATTTATCTATCTATCTATCAATCAATTTATTTATCGATCAATCTGTCTACTTATTTATTTATTTGTTTGTTTTTTAATCGGATCATATTTTCCACGTTTCCTCGAGCCGATCGTTCGATAACGACGCGATCGATAGGACAGCCGGATGTAAAGCTCCTCTTCGTGCCCCCCCGTCGAATTTCGCGCACGGACGTTGAACATTTTGCGAAAAAGTTTGGAAACTTTTAGCCAACTCTGCCTCGTACACCGATCTCTCCTCGGCAAAACTTCTCGCCAAACTTTTTATCGCGTTCGCCGACCCAACCCTCCCCTCTCGCTTCTCCGGATCGACAGTTTAGAGCTCCGAGGGAGCGGCGGCGAAGCGATCGCGAGCATTACGCCAGCCGACGACCGTGTCGCGCGGCAACTCGAACGCCTCGGGCCTCGCCGCGCGCCCGATACCTCCTCTGCGTCGCCACCGCCGGCGAACTGCAACGCGGACGCGTTTCGCTCCGAGAGACACTACCGTTTTTCCACCTTTGTCTCGCTTTCGAAATCTTTTCCTCGCCGAAGCTCTCTTCCTCGCAAATTTTATGTCTGCCGGCGCTCAACTTTGTCTGCCGGCGCCGAATCGTTCTTCTCCACCGAACCGCGACGAGGAAAAAATTTAACGCACATGTCACCATGCAACGTGTTATATATCGCGATATTATAACTAGGTATTGGAGTCTCAAAAATTACCAGAAGCGGTATTATTCGCAAGATTGGCGAGTATTTTCAATAGTTAAAAAATATTGAGCAACATTCGATAAACAAATTCAACTGCTTACAGTGTTTTACACCGACGAACGTTCTACCGGTTTTCGTGGCAATTTTTCCCGTCGGTTTCTCGAAATAATAAACGTTATCCTAATTTGTTTGAATGATTTTGTTACGAGGAAGAAAAAACAGGCGTATTTTTTGCCACTCGCCTGCGAATGGCACGCGAAAGTTCGTCGGGTAGTTTTATTCGCGGTCCCGGAAAAGTTGATAAAGCTCGCTCCGCCGACGCGTTCGTTCGTCGGTTCGAATCGAAATTTCCAATCAACCGCGATGCGCGTGCGGAATTATTTCCACCGCTTGGCGTTCTCCGGCGACCTTTTTTTTTTTTTTTTTTTTTTTAAAGACCGTGTCGCGCGCCGCCCCCGTTTCTCTCTCCTTCTCTCGCGGCGGAGCGACTCGCTTAATCACTTTTATTAATTGCGCCTGTTTTATCGTAAGAAAAGGACTCGGCCCACCGGCCAATTCATCACGCGCACCGCCGCGAGGATCCTGGAGCTATGAATAATTAATGCCGACCTCCTCGTATTTTCCCTTTTCTATTCCATTTCGCGACCTCGAGCGACAATTTTCCTCTCCTCCGTCGCGCTGCCCCTACGAGGCGATGATTCGACGCTTCCAGCTGCATTCTCCTCGGAAATACGAACCGGAAGAAATAGTCGCGCCTTTCAAAAACGACCTCCTGCCATCTCTCCAACGAATCTCACCCCGCCCGCGCGTTTTCCCCCGCCGCTCCGCGCTTATCGCCCCGCGAAACTCGTCTCGCGTTTCCCCGCCCGCGACTTCCTCGTCGTCGTTAGTCTTATCTCCGCGCGAGCGACGAACTTGGCCATGCGCGAAAAATGAACTCTGCCCTCGGGTTTTTTTACCGGTTCTCCTAGGCTCTCCGGAACCGGCGTTTCCGGAGCTTTGAACGGAAACGTCGATCGAGTCTCGTCGTCGGAGGTGTCGAGGCAAAAAAAAAAAAAAAAATCGGAGAGAGAATTTGAATTTGAATTCATGGTTTCGTATCGGTGGAGCCGCAGAAGGGAGAGAGCTTTTTTTAGCGCGGTTTGGAAACGTGGAGGTGGAAAAATAAATAACCCCTCGGCGCGTGGGACGAATATCGTTGGCGGCGCGGAGGTTCGATTTTTCGGTGTAACGATTCGAAATAACGACGAGGCGGAGCTCGAGCAATCTGGGAATTCGTGGGTCAAAGCTCGGTGGTAATTGAGGGTCAAACGCGGCCGGGTATTTACCGGGCATGGGCGATCAAAATACGTTCTCCAATCGGTTATAAGTGTCCCAAACGCTCGTTCGTTTGATCCCTCGACACGGCAGCGAACGCGCCACCTATCTCTTCCACTCGTCTCGAGCCTTTCCACCTCACCAAAAATTCGAAAACCGAGGGCCAACGTTTCCAGTTTGCTTTTTCGACGCATAAAAAATGTCGGCCATTTTGAACTCTAACGAAATTGCAGTTCTTAGACCAGCTACGCGTAAGACACCAGTAAACACGTTTTCAACAAACTCAAATCGCAACTTTCGCCACAAAACGAGCAATAAAAAATATACATACGTGCAGCGTATTCGTTAGCTTGCATCCTCTCGCCAAAAGAAATTGCGTCGAACGAATCGTACGTATTTTTGTCCGGAGAATACGAATATGCAACGAGATATAGGGACTTCCATTCGAAAAATCCGAGTCGACCTCGATTTGACCTCGAAGTTTGGCGTCAAGGTCGAAATCGAGGTCGCTATCGGGTGGCCCCCCTAAAACCCTACAACTTTTGTCCGGAAAGTTGTTCTCGAAAGTCCGTGCTTTCCGATGTATCTACGTTAGTGAATAAAAATGAGTCACCCTGTACATTGGCGATGACCTCGCGCGGAAAAATCGACGGTGGCCTGCTGCTGCCGCGTTTTCCTCGAGCAACGGGGAGAAAAAATCTCGAAAAGTTTCGCGGCGCGTGACCTCGGACGAAGACCCAAGTCTCTTGGTACGTCGTCGCAAAAGTTCCCGCGTCACGGGGGAGATATTATCCTTGTCAAATGTTTCCAACTCTCCGAGTCGAACGTCAGCGGTCCGAATCGCAACGGGCGTCGTGCGACATCCGTAGTAATAAATAAACAATTTACACGCAATTTTCCCGCACCATTTCCCATCTGCTGCCGACTCGTTCGGGCGCAGTGGCTCCCTTCGACAGCAGCCTGGTCGAAATAGTTGACCCGTTCCCTCGCCTCTCCCGAAATCGCGGTGTGATACTAAAAAAAAAAAAATGAAAAAAAATCGAGGCCAAAGTAGCGGAGGAAAAAATAAAACGGCTCGTACGAATTCAATATCGTCCAATTTTACTGCCGCGATCGGCTGCGCTGCGTTTTATCGCGCCTGCAGACCGGAACTGCGGATCGTATCGCACGCAGAGGACGACGACGCCGTCCTACCGAGCCGAAAAATTCATCCCTGTCTTATTCTCCCCCGAGTCGACGGAGATTTGTTCGACCCTCGGATCAACGTATTACGACGGAAGTGGGGCGAAAACCGGAAAACTAAAGTTGGAGAGGCATAACCTCGAGTATTAAAGAAAAAGGGGAAAAAAAACAAGTGCGTAAACATAATTTAGCAATAAATGTATCTCGCTGCGCAGATGTTCCTTACTGTAGGTAACTCGTGGTGTCTTCCGCGCTTCTTTTTTGTTTTTGGTCACGTAATCCCAGTTAAGAGGAAACTTTTGCGCCCTTTTGTAGATAGTAGTTTTAGCAATAAACCTCGGGGGAGGTTTTTCCAGCAACGCATCTGCGATGCGTCTCAGCTTGGTCGCCTAACAAACTTCGAGGAGAGCAGATGTCGGGCAGATTCTTTGTGACTCACAAATTGCTAATTTTACTTTCTTGTAAATCTTTTTACTCCATGTATAAAGATTTAGAAGCATCTAACAATTTATTCATTTATAATAAATAAATAAATAAAATGAAATAAAATAAAATAAAATAAAATAAAATAAAATAAAATAAAATAAAATAAAATAAAATAAAATAAAATAAAATAAAATAAAATCAAGTAAAATAAAATAAAATAAAATAAATGAAGGAAAATAAAATGAAATAAAATATAACTCGCTTATTCGCAAGGGAAAAAAATGCAATAATCAGGGGCCAAATGTCGCGAGGAATTGCGAGATAAAAGTGATTTTGGACGGATCTTGCTCGTATGGTTCGACGTATTTGAGAAACGTCTCGACGATATTTCTTCAATATTGTTCGCATGCGTCGCGAAACGTCGATGGGAGTATACATCGAGATGGGGGTAAAGCATATCGCGAACGTTTTGGCATCTTTCACGAGCCTCGGCACTTCGTCGACGCGGCTCGAGCCGCGATGGAATTACTGGGCGAGGGGGGAGCTTAATTCTCGGCATGATTATTCCACGTGGGAGAACCGTACGCCAGGTTCGTTGAATCTTCGCGTCGCGGCTACGTTGTCGCTGCTGCAACGCGGAAGTAGAGTAGAATTCGGCTTGCCGGACGAAAAGACGAAAACGGAGCGTATTTGCTTTTTTGGGGTTGCTATTTTCGTTTGCGTTCCGATCGGATTTTCCACCCTCGCTCGCTGCCGATGAGCGCAAGCGGTTAATCGGGCTATTGGAAATTCGGGAAATTGAGAAACGACGGGAGAAACGAAAATAACTCGGGGCTCGGCGAGGGCGGAGCCACGAAACTCGACGCGACTTATTTTTTGGGAAATGAGATTTTCAGAAGCAATTTGAAGGAGGCTTGCTTACGGAAGGGTGGCGCAGAGGTGGCGAACGGAACGAGTAAATTGGGTAACTCGAGTGTTCGGGATTTCAGTCACACGGAGACGAACGACGCACTTCTCTTCTCTTCCCTGGCGCTCCGCCTCTTTGACTCGCGCGAATTTCCTCCTCGGCTAATTTAGCCGTGGACAAAAATATATATATATATATATATATATTTCTATCGGGGCCATTCAAGTATTACGTAAGCACTAAACAGGGGGGGTCTTTGTTTTGCTTACTTTTCATGACACGGGGGACGGGTTAACAGTTCATCAATTTTTAATTTTAAAACGGGCGACCCAATTTTGAATTTTAGAATTTTGTGTGCAGATTCCTTATCAGCGACCCCAAAAACCCCCGAGTACCAACTTTCACCCTCGTCGAACCACTTTTTGCATTTTTGTCCACCATCTTGGACCCGCCATCTTGTATTTGTTAATTTTCAGTGCAGAATCGTTATCAGCAACCCCGAATGCCGACTTTCGCTCTCGTCAAACGGTTTTGCATTTTTGGTCCGCCATCTTGGATCCGCCATATTGATTTGTCCATTTTTAGCGCAGATTCGTTATCAGCGACTCCAAAACCCCCCGAATACCAACTTTTACCCTCGTCGACCACTTTTTTGTGCATTTTTGGTCCGCCATCTTGGGACCGCCATTTTGAATTTGTTGATTTTGAGCGCAGATTCGTTATCTGCTACTCTGAACACAACTTTCACGGTCGTCAAACGAAAAAAGCTCGGCGCCAGGCGAAATTGGTCCGTCGAAAGAGACTCGCGAGCCTCGAAATTGTCGATATCGAGTCGCCGTACGAGCAAATATCTACCGTGTGTATATAGAGGAGGAGGAGGAGGAGGAGGAGGAGGAGGAGGAGGACGCGGTGCGCCAGCAACGTCGTAATAAACCCTCGCCGACTAGTCAAATGAGTTTTGAAATATTGGAACAGTCGAGAGAGAGAGAGAGAGAGAGAGAGAGAGAGAGAGAGAGAGAGAGAGAGAGAGAGAAAGAGCGAGAAAGAGGGAACTTATCTTGTTCCAAGATTCTCAAACTTACCACAAATTGACTCGGGATTCTGAAAAGTTTTGTTTAATTTTCTCCCCGCGCGCAACTTTCAACAGCCGTACACTCGCCTCCGTTCGCGTCTACTCCGACGCGAAAAGTCATTAAAATATTTTTTAATTAAATTCTCACTCCCGAACGATGCTGCACGCGAGTGGCCGCGTACCGCGGATATAAAGCTGGTCGAAATTCTTGCGGCACCGGTCTGGAAATTACGGGAGACGGATGCGATTGGCGTACCTACGCTCGATCGTGCGGATTTTCCGGGTGGCAAAAGCCGGCGAAATAATGACAGGACTCGGAGAAATCGTCCTGTCGCGTCGATTGAAATTCATTCGAACGAAGTTTAATTCGGCGAAGGGATTTTCCGTGACACGTCCGATTGAAAAGAAACGAGGCATGTAACCCGCTATTCACGGACGGATAATCGAGCCGTAAATAACACGCGGGGATTCGTTCGTTCGACGTACGCGAAAACAAGGCGAGAGAAGTTACGCGTTTCGCGAGCGCGCCGTATTCGTCGAATATCGCTACGCGGAGAGGAAAAAACGACGTGGAAACGCAATTATTAATATGCCCCGAGCAGGAAAAAATCAGCGCACTCTCGTGCTCGCTCCAGTCATTTCCAGCGAACAGCGTGGTACTATTTTCGTGGTTCTCGCAATCTGTTACTTCGTCGTGACAAAATCGGCCTTTCAGGGCATTTTTAGGGATTTTTTTTTGGCGACCAGTAAAAAGATAGAACTTTAGGTTTTTTGTCACTCGTTCATACGCATTTCAAGAGTATGTACGTACATTTTTAGCCAAAGATATCCAATAGAACGCGAGTTACATCGCTTTGAACACACTTGCCTCGAAAAAACGGACGATTCCGGCTGATTGGCTCCTCTGAAATAAACAAACTTCACGGCGCTTTAATCCGTAAGCTCGAATGCACGGAATGAACCATGTTCAACGGAAAATGCCCCGAATTGGATTTTTGGTAGACCTCTGAAGAAAAAGTTTCGAATTTCTCGTTTTTTTTTGTTACATCTCCGCAAAAAATCGACGCGGAGAGAAAACAAAGGACGGAAATTGAAGCCGAAGAAAGCGGCTATCTGGCGCGAGTAGTGATTTTTCTGAAGATAATTCCCTCTGACAAAAATGTGCGAAATTGTAGTTTCGCGCCGTTCCCGCAGCCGGACGATCGGTTCGTCCATCATCATCATCAGCATCCGGTACATCGCAATTCCCACGCCACCTCCATAAATCAATGCTCGCAATTAATCGTGAGACTCGTGCGAATGACGTTTCCGCGCCGAGCTGATGCTCAGCCTCGAGATACCCCGTCGAGGATAAAGCCTGACGACTCGCGCGAGGTGAAACCACTCGTGCGTCGAGGGATGCCGCGGCGTTGGTACCTACTGTACGAATTAGGTATCCGCCTCGCCGTCCCCGCGGCTCCGATGTTTCTTCCACCTCCGTTTCCCCGCGTGTTTCGTTGCTCGTCTCCCGGTCTGTTTTGCGTTCGCTTTGTCCGCCGAAGCCCGGACTCCCGATCCTCGGCGGGCTACGCGAAGACGAGGAGTCTGCTTCTTCCCGCGCTCTCTCTCTCTCTCTCTCCCCAAACTCATCCGAACCCGGCACGACGGCGTTAACCGCGCGCAAGAACTATCCAACTCGAGTCTCAACTGCTAATGAGAATTTAGTGGGTTTGCAAACTCTACAGACTGATTTTCTTGCCCCGGACACGTTTCATTGTGCCCGGCGTCGTTGTAATTTAGGTACGAACCGCGAGACGTATGCTTTACCGGAAATAGTCCCCGCGCATCCGGGAGCCGGGGCTGCGAAGAGGTAAGACTAACTAAAACCAAGCGAAAACCAAGTTGCATAATGTACGTCAGGCTGATTTTTTTTCCCCGCAATTTTTTTTTTCGCGAAAAGCTTTTCCATCTAAAATAGACGAAATTCAAGATTTTTCTTGTAAATTCTGTAACTCGGCCGCATTTTGTGCTATCGCGTCGTACTTGGTCTCGATTTGTTGCAAATTAAACGATCTACAAAAGTTTCCGATGCGGCGAGAGCGTAACTTATACCGGTGAGTCGGTACAGGTCGCTGAAGTTGATGTTCACCCAAAATTATCATTATCGTTCAATATCTCGGGAAATATGGATTCAAGCGAATAGGTCTATTCGACAATTTTTGTAGGAAATTCAATTTTCAACAAAAATGCTCGTTGCACTTTTTTCGTCAAGCTGAATGCTCCGGAGATAACGGCAAAAACGATAATTTTTTTCTTTCAATTATTTATAACTGCGCGGCATTTCGCGTTATTCGATTGGTTGTAGGCGCAAATTGCAGAGGAATCTTTGTTCTTTAAAACCCCACCCTCGCTCGGCAGTCGGATAAAAAACGTGGGTATCAGCATGGAAACGATAGTATAATAGATGAGGTATTCGCGAGGCAGGGCGAATCTGCGCTAAGTAATTGATGCGAGTAGCAAAACAGCGATGATAGGCGATGGTTTGAAACGGACGGACCGATTCTGCCCAACAGCTTATCGGATCATTTGGAAACGCGTTTCCAAAAAAATTGTCCAAAAAAAAACGGCAAATTCGTTGGCAATGGAACGATTTCTCGAATTGCGGCTGATTTTTTGATATTTTTCTCGCAAATTTCCACTCGCCATTTTCGAATCCGCCCGTCGCTTTGGGTTTGAATTCAATTGAAATGCTAAAATGCAAAAATGAGATGAAAAATCGCGGACCTCGCAGCGTATTCCCGAGAAATATTCGTCCTTTTGATAAGGACGTTCGTCGATCGACCGGAACTCGAAGGACGAATTTCCGATTCGGCGCGTAATGGCGGGAAATAATTGATGGCGCCACGGGTAATTCGACGGTAGCGGAGGATATCGCGGGAAAAAGTGACCTAACGAATAAGCGAGGGAATCGTCGGCGCGAGAATCGGGAATGGGGGAATGGAAATGGAAAAAACGTATCGGCCGCAACTCGCCTAGAATTAGTCGGCGGCGCCTGGAAACTCTATCCGCTCTCGAGCTCCTGTAATCTCTCGGTGGTCCCTCTTCGTCCGGCTCCCCTCTCTCTCTCTCGCCCCGCCGCTCGGCTGACATCAGAAACACCATCGAGCACTCGACCTGGCCTCCTCGATCGACGTCCTCGACGACCCCACTCCGATCATCGTCCACTCGGGGCCATCTCGAGTTTCGCATGCAGGTACATCGCCCGAACTCCCCGCCGTTTCCCATTCGCTCCTCGTGATCTCGCCGCAACCGCGTCTCATCATCCTTAACCCTTCGTTACCCGCACCGCGACGGTTTGCGTCGCATTTCCGAACGAAGGGAGGGCGAGAGAGAGAGAGAGAGAGAGAGAGAGGAAAGAGGCGAGACGTCGATAAGACTGAGCGAGACGTCTTTAGGACAACGCTGCCTCATCTTCGATATCACCTCGCGATATCGGTCATCGGAATTCGTTGGCATTTCCATTACCCATTGAATTTATTTTTCGAATGCACGAAAATATCCATTCACCGTAGCGTTACATTTTTTGATGGACGCAATTACCTCTTCACTATTTAATTTCATTTTTTTCTGAAGAAGAATGTAGATTCCCCATTGAATCTTGTCACGTTTCAACAAGATGATGGAAAATCTAGTTGATTGCAAATGCTGTCTAGGCGGTCGTGATCCCATTTAGTTAGACAGAACAGTTTCGTACATATAAAATGACATGCGTTTGACGGCGAGCGTGACAGACCCATCGCGAACCCTGAAAATGCATATTTTCGCGATTTTCGAGGTGTTCTGGTGGTCGGACAGCATGGGGATCATGCCCAATGGCTCCAAGTCAACCCTCGCGTATCGCAAACAGTACCTGATCTTATATCCACGCCCGCTGGGAGTCGAGATATTCGAAAAACAGGAGAAACACCCCTCGCGGACCTTCAAAAACGCACATTTTCGCGATTTTCGAGGTGTTCTGGTGGTCGGACAGCATCGGGATCATGCCCAATGGCTCCAAGTCGACCCTCGCGTATCCCAAACAGTACCCAATCTTATATCCACGCCCGCTGGGAGTCGAGATATTCGAAAAACAGGAGAAACACCCCTCGCGGACCTTCAAAAACGCACATTTTCGCGATTTTCGAGGTGTTCTGGTAGTCGGACAGCATCGGGACTATGTGCAGTGGATCCAGGTCGACCCTCGCGTATCCCAAACAGTACCTGATCTTATATCCACGCCCGCTGGGAGTCGAGAAATTCGGAAAAGACGAAACAAAACCTGTCACCTTCAACTAGAAGACAGAATATCTATAGGGATAGAGCCACGGAAATAGCCGAAGGATAAGCGCGTTTGTCCGCCGCGCTCTTCGCAACGCAGATTCGTCATCTTCGCGACGGGGCGACTCGACGCGTGAAAAAAAGACACTGATTTCCCACGGGGAAATCGGGCCACGTCCTCTCCGATTTGTTTTTAACCGGCGAACAAAACGGACACCTATCGAGAGCGGCCCCCGCCTCTCTCTCTTCCATAACCGACGCGAAACGAGGAGCAGAAAAAAAAACTAGGGACGCATGTCATTTCTCCCCCATCGAATATTCGCAACGATCCAAGCTCCGTCGCGCGAAAAGAAGGATATCGCTTTTTTCTACAACCGTCCCTCGATCACGCTCGTACTGCTCGTTGCGGGAAGAGAGGTGCAGGGGTCCGGCATGAATATTCGTCGGGATGCGCGATCTGCACGTCAAAGGACAATCAGTAGCCATTGAAAACGAGTTAGCCGTCGTCTTGGAGCAGCGACGAGCCTCTGTTTCTCTCTACCTCGCCGCCCCCCGCTCCGCGTCGCCGTGTATTCCTCTAAGCTGACGTTAAGAGATTGGTTAAAATATAGCTACGGCTATGGGGAACGCGTCGGGCGATTTACATGACAAAGATGTCCTCCTCGCCGTATCAAACCTCGAGCAAGCTACTGGAATATTTATAGAAGGATCGGACCTTTTCGCATCGGGAGCTTTCGCCGTCCCTTTTGTAGGAGGAAGAGGCGGAAAATAAAGGAGTAGAAAAAAGGACGAAAATCCATTGTCGATGGGTGATATTTTCAAAAATTGCACGTGTCCAGGATCATCGAGCGTTCTCCGAATTTCCTCGCCCGTTCCAGCCGCCGTCGTATTTTTCCGAAGCGAGTAGTAAAGATGGGTTTGGGTCGGGCGGGCCAAATCCACGATTATCGGAGGGAAGGAAACCCGAGGACCGTTCGGTAACCCTTAAAAACCCCGACGGAATCGTTGCGCGTTATACGAGATAAATTCTTCGAGGAACGACGACCCGTTCCGATCGGCGTGGCGAGATTAGACCCCGCTGCAGCGCCTAGAAAAATACATACGCGGATGCTTCGCCCAGGACGGAGACACGGACGGGGAAGCTTTCTCTCCTTCTCGCTGTTTACCGGCGACGTCCCTTGCTACGCCAAAGACGATCGATCTGGCTTAACGTCGTCGTTACTTAAGGGAGGTATTTTCCAATCGGTTGAACGTCGTTGCAAGTCTGAAGAGCCTCGAGTACCAACGGATGGATCTCGCCGCCTCTTGCCGCGGGGGGCAAATGCCTCGGAGATGTATCGATACAGTCGGCGGATTTAGCCTCGGGCCGCATTCTAATCCCGCATTAATTCCAACTTCCTTGGGCCAATCCTCTTCTGCTTTCTAAATCCCCGCCGATAACCCTTATTTCCTACAAGACCTACGATCACCGTCACAGATTCTCTATTAATCTCGTCGATAAATATTTCCCGTCTCTCTTTCCCGTGTCTCTTGCCAACATTTTTCCGAGAGCTGCTAC
The DNA here is from genome assembly GCA_963969455.1 of Arge pagana. NCBI lineage: Eukaryota > Metazoa > Arthropoda > Insecta > Hymenoptera > Argidae > Arge > Arge pagana. Next base: position 29,124,526 of record OZ018308.1, on the reverse strand, counting down.
GAGAAACTTGGAGCTGTGATGTCGCGATTGGAGAAACCTCTGGGCTCCCCGTGTCACGATTGGTAACTTTTTGCCTAGACGCCTCTCTCCGACGTCATATGCGAAGGCTCCCTAAAACTGGTGTTTCAAATCTCGCGTCAGAATTATTATACGAGTTCATTATCGCCGTGACTTGCCAAACGCCGAGCTTCCTGCCCGCGACTCGATATCTCGCTCGGGTGAAACTATCGGTAAGCGCGAAGACGCCTGAAAGTCCGTCGAGAGACGTGAAAAGGCATCGCCTCGAGCCCCTGGCGAAAAACCGTACGTGGGAAACGAAAAATCCCGCGGGCGGAAAGTGACCGGTTTCCCAACGAGGCACCGGGCGGGAAATCGAACATTGCGCCCTCGGTAGAAAAATGGAGGAAACGATATACTTCCCGCGTATTCTCACTCCCATCGGTGCTAGTAAATCATTTCGGATAGGAGGCCAAGCGTAATCGGGGAAAACGGCGACGGAGAAATATCACCGGATGTAACTCCTTTCACTTTTTCTTTCCCTTGCCGGGCGGGAGGCAAAAAAATACGGTCATCGCCCATCTCGGCTCCTTCGGAACGATGTCCATTTGTGTCTGTCCGTCGCGAAACACCGGAATAACCTACGACCAACGAATCACTTCCTTCCCCCCCCCCCCCCCCCGCCGTTTCTTCCTCCTCTTTCCCCCTACTCCGCACCAACCGAGCGGATAGAGAAGATCGCATCTCCGTATCGCGAGAGACGTGCTCCCGTCTCGTTCATTGTTACGTTCCATGGCAGCGGACACTTTTCATACACTCGCCAATCCTTCGCGCTCTTTCGCAATCGCCCTTGATATTCCGCCAGCGTCCGCCTCGCCATAATCTCGACTCGACTCGAAAATAAGTACCGGGTGGCGCAAAAAGTCTGCCGACGAGTAGCTAACATTTTTTTTTACTCGCCTCGCAAAATTAAATGTTCAAAGCAGAGGATCGTTCATTTTCGTCCTCGCCAATGGAGTCGCGCGAATTTTATCGTTGCTCAAATTCGTCTTCGACTCGAACGGGAATAAATCTGGTTTGCAATTTTCTCCCGACTATCCTCGCCGGCTCCGACTCTCTCCCGGTTATTACGGCTCATTCAATTTCTTTTTCCCTCTTTTCTCTCTCTCTCTCTCTCTCTCTCTCTCTCTCTTTCATTCCGGCCTCGTTTTCAAAGGCGATTCATTCTCTCGCCGAGACGATTGCACCCGAGACGCACCCCCCCGCCGACTTCTAACGCTCGTTCTCCACCCTTTCGTCGCATTTTTGCCCCGCGCGGCACAGTTGACCCGAATGATTTCGGAGACCGGAAGCGGTAGACCAGGCACGATTTAACGAGGACTAACAGAGGCCCGTTATCATCCCTGATTATTTCGACGAGAGCTTTCGCCATCCCCCTCTCGCGCCCTCGCGATGCTTGATCTCACCTCCCGCGTTAATTGACGAGGAAAGAGCGAGACAGCGAGATAGCCTACACCTTTTATTGCCGATGCCATATTTATTTGTACATTTTTTTTCTGATTCCTCGCGTAGAAACAACATTTTTTTCCACACATAAAACTGGTACAGACCAACTCGCTTGTTTTGGCGTGAGAAACTTAGATCCGTCCGAAAAATTGTGGGTTTCTGGCCAAAAATGCAAAGTTGACCTTGGGGCCATCGACCAAGGTTGACCAAAGCTCTAGAATATTGTTCCCCTCCGGATCCGCCGATTCTTGTTCGAATCCTTTGACTGCAACTGGCAATGGTTCCGCGATAGTCGCTCTTAAGGCGCGATGCTCTGTGTATGTACAGGGTGTGTCGCCTCGCGTGTGCAGAATGGGAGGCGCGCATCCAATCAAGGAGCATAACAGTTTCGTGGACCGGAATTCTCGCGAGAATAGGAGAAACAACGAGAACAAAAATTCACGTGCTTGGTAGCCCCTCCCATTCCGGACGCATCAGGAGATACGCCCTGTACATTTGTAAATATATTATTTATTCGCGTATCTTTTCGTTGGTATCCAACTACATTGATGTTTTTGAGGTATTTTAATTACATACGTACGAGATTTCGTTTCAATAAACACACCCTGCTCCCGGTATTTTCATATTCGCGAAAAGTGCGAGTGGAATCGGCGCTTCTGGAAATAATTGGTATTCCGATAGGGAAATTCGCGAGGAGATTCCTCGATGGGAATCTAACGCGTTCTCGTGATCTCCCGATGGCCAGGTCTCGTTTCGCAAGCTCGATCTCCTCCCCCGAGCGAGACCTCAGCTTCGCTCCGACAATCGATGGAGCGCGAGGCTCTCGCTCCACGCGTCGCCTTGGAAAATGTGAAAATATAAAAGGCATTGTATCGGTCCTCGTCGTCGTCCTCGCCTCTCGTCGGAGCACGGAAACGGAAAGAGGATCTCGCCGCGACGAAACCCTTCCCCGTCTTTTGGACGCTTTCCAAAATACCCCCGAAAGCTCCCTTCGCGCCGGCCTTTTCGAAAAATGATCGCGAATTTCCCGGAAAATTCGACAAAAAATTGGAATTACAAATAAAAAAAAGGGAAAAACTTGCAAACGAAACGCGCGCGAGGTGATATTTAATTTCGCGTCGTCCGCCTCCGTCGGGATTTTGTACCCCGCAGTAGTATATAGTCGCGATAAAATTGAATTTTCTAGAATGAGAGGAACGGATTCGCATCGAGCCGGTTGCTGCATTCACGTCGGATTTATACGCGAAGGCAATTTTCCACGCGAGCAAACGTTACACGCGTCCTGGAATTATATCCAACGCTCGTTCCTCGCATCTCAATCGTAATTCTCCGAGCCTCTCCGCTGCACCGCTTCTTTCCGTGCTGCAATACTCCCGCGCGAGGCAAGTCTATTCTCTCGCTGGACCGTTTTTTTTATTTATTTTCCTTGTTTCTTTTTTTCCACCTTCGTTTCCTAGCGAGTCCGCGCAATTTTTTCCCTCGGCCAACCCCACTGCGACTTCTCCCCGGAGATCCGACAATTTTTATCGCTCGCGCAAGAAACGTCGTTTCGGCGAGGACCTACATCGGCATCCCGGCTTCGTTTCCAACGCGCTGAAATCACCGGTCGAAGTAGTACGAGTAAAAATGTAGTCGGGCGGTGTCATTAGCCGCGTTCTCCCTCTTCCACTCTCCTCGTTCGCTCGGCCACAAACGAAATCTCATCTATTCTCATCGTGGCTCCGCTCGGATACGGCGAACCGGGAGTGAGTCGGCTTTTCCTTTGAATACCACCGCGCCTCTGTCTCTCTCGCCCCTGCGATCAATTCCCGCGACTCCGTGCCGAGTGCACTTGGGCGGGATCGGCTCGTTTTACAGGTAGGACGAAGCCGTTGTAACCCTTCGCGTGCATCTACGTTCGTAAAGCGAGACGAGACGGCGTTAACCCGGCCAAAACTGGATAGCACGAACATAACCGTGCCATCCACTGGCAAATGAAAAAAAATACCCGAAATTTTTCTTTTGTCATTTGCAATTGTTTATAACAAAATTGTTTAAACAAATAGTGATAAAAGTTGTTATCTCGAAAAACTGATCGCACCAATCGATTCTACGGGCAAAACTGAGACGAAGCCCTGCATAACACTTTTTTGTCAAAATTTAATTTGTTTATGCAAAACTGTTATAAACAATTGAATTTTTGAAGCATGGAAATTATTGAGCATTGGGTTTCCGTCTTCTATTTCCGTCTTCTATTTCTATAGGATAGATTCGTGCGATCAGTTTTTCAAAATGACAACTTTTATCACAATTTGTTATAAACAAATGCAAAGGACAGCGGAAAAAATAGGAGTATTTTTCTCATTTGTCTATAAACAGCGTATTCAAGTTGATGCTATTTGGCCTGAGAACGAGTTTGGCTCGAGATTTGGCATAGTCACTTTTACTCTCCATCGCGCGATTGTTTATAACTATTTTGCATTAACAAATTGAACTTTGACAAAAACAAGTGTTATACATGTTTTCGTGGTCAATTTTCCCGTAGAATCGATTGGTGCTATCAGTTTTTCGATACAACAACTTTCATCACAATTTGTTTAAATAATTTCCCATAAACAATTGCAAACAATAAGATAAAAAATGCAGGTATTTTTGTCCTTGCATCTAATGTAAGTACCCACGAATGGCACGCTTAGTTGGAAATCCAACCCGGTGGAAAAAAAATAGAATAGGCGTAACGCCGGCGAACGGAAAGGCGTTCGATTAGTTTACTGAAGACGTCGTTTTCATCTGGTTTCAGGATCTTCCAGGGAAGAAATGCTAGAGACATGGACCACCTCGGCGAATGGTGAGTACCCAGAGCTTCGTCGTTGCATTTCCCCCGACTAGTTTTTCCGCCGCGAATATCCCAGAGCATAACGTTTCCAATCTCCGGAGTGCGGCCTCGTCACGCCTCGGGGTTCTCCGACGCGGTCCGCCGGCCATTTCACCCTGCTAATTCCGACCGACGTGTACCGAACGGCCAGTCAAACCCGCGCAAATTGAGTGGTCAGCGCTTCCCCTGGCCGTTGTTTTCCGTGCGAACGACGAAAAATGTGCCTCGACGCGATATTTTCCACCGGGCAGCGGACGACCCTCCGCTGCTCCCGTACGCGCTTCCCCCGGGACATTTTATGCAACACCGCGAGTCTCTCCACCAGTTTCTATTTCCTTAACAAACCTTCTCTTTTCGAGAAGTTCCATCGAGCAGAAAAATCTAACGATACGACTCGGAACTCCAGACATCGAGTTGCAAAAATCGTACAACGTCTTTGGATATTTTTCATATTTTTGCATAACTTATAGTTGAATTTCCAATCCAAAATTCCTAATTGTTTTCCTCAAAAAAACTCACCTTTTTTTTGGCCCCTATATTCGCGACGAATAATTCGCTCGTTTCGAATTATTTAAAAAAAATGTTATTTGTAGAATAATAAAGCCGTTTACGGAATAGAAACGCGATTTTTGGTTTGAAATATCAATTTCACAGGGTCAAGTTTATTATAAATTTTGGAGTAGGAAAATCGAGTGGAAAACTGTTTCTGTTTTGTGGGGGTTTTTTGGTGGCAAAACTCGTAACTCAGCCAATCAAAGTTGGTCGGATGTTCGCTACTCGATCGGAGCAGTCGGAGTGGTTGGCGTAAATATAACCATTGTCGTCCTCCTCGGCCGATACGTCGAGTACGTCTCCTCGGCTGTATCGGGTCTGAAGTATGCCGCGGCGGAAGTAGCGGCAGCTGCCACTCTTCCATTCACGTCAGCGACGGAGACCGCCCCGGAGTATTCTCAAGTTCTTTCCAATCGACGAGCGACGTTCCATTCGCCACCGAATGGGCGAGGTACACGCCGGTCGTCAAACGTTGCTCGACCAGAGCAGTAAACGCGAAACTGTAAATTCAAATTCGCGAGCTCGATCGACGTTCGGAGCGTTTCGCGCGACGTAAATTTCCTAAAAAAACCGAGCACTCCCCAAGTATAAACTAAAAGGTCAAAAACGTATGCGCCGAAAGTTTACATCCAAGTTAGAAGTACCCTCCAATTATTCCATAATTCTTCAATTACTAGGAACATCCGTTACTCTGAAATTTCGGATTGAACTTAGGAATTAGAAACGGCTGTTCTTTTTTTTTTAACTAATTTTTTTTGGTTCAAAAAATCTGAACTTTTTAGACAAATTAGAGCTTTTTTTAGCGGAAAAAACACATATTCTTAGAATTATTTGCTTGTTAAATTCTACAATCCACATTTTTTTTTCTCCGCGCACACCGAGTCCGACTACTGTGTCAACATGGTAATCATTACCATTTTCTCCTCGCCGTGTACGTACTCCATACAGGAACCCGCGGCCCATCGGATCAATTATATTCCGTGATCCATTAAATCCACTGAATTTCGACGCTTTTTTTTATCGCGGAGCGCCGAGTAAACGAGGAGAGCGCTGCCGACGCGGAGCTTGCAATGGTCTAATGGTGATTCAGCTCCGGTCGAGGAGGCTGAAATGTTCAAATTTTCGTCGGACGGTGCGAGCTTTTAGCGAACATTTGTTCCGCGTTTTTTCGTTTTCTCTTGCTTTTTTCTTCTCTTTTCGCCCATCGCGGCGCGATCCACCCGTAAATTTCATTGGCGCGTCGACGTATCCCCGCTGCAGCGGATCGTTTCTTTTCTACGGCGTATTCCACGTCGATCGGTTCCTCCTCGCGGCTCGCCGCAAGCTCCGGCCTCGCGCGCGGACTTGCGGGACTCGTTTCACCGGGAAGCCGTAGACCTAGCTCCTTTGTCCTCGTTCCCGAGGCTTTGGCCACGTCGCGCCTCGAGATCCTCTCGCTTTCGGCTCTCGGCCGAGGGATTCTTCGCGAACTTTTAAGCTCGCGACGCGGTAGACTTTTATCGCCGTGTTACTTTACGGTAACGGGAGGACGGTTAAACGCTCGTAAAAACAATATTTCTGCGGCTCGTTTTACCGACGCGGAGCTGAGAACCACGAGCTCCGAGTGGGTCGAGGATACGAAAGCTCGTTTCCGATATTTCCACGAAATTATTAGTTGCGCCGGAAATTTCGCTCCAAAATGGCGCCGACGAATATAACGTTAGCTCGTTTTACAAATCAGGTGGTCCAAAAAAACTCTCGTCGTCTCAAAACTTTCTCCAAGGTAGGAACGAAATTCCCCCGAAAGGCCAGCTTGGTATTTCGATTCTACGAATCGTTCTATCATTTTTTGTCTTTCCATATAAACTGCGCTCGAACAATTTTTTTTTCTTTTTTTTCTCCGGTTCAAACTGAGATTTTTTTTCCACTTCAACGCACATATTCTTGCAGGGAATTCAATTCTCTACAAAAAAGCTCTGGAATAGTTTTATCGCAATCCTGATGGGTAAGAAGTTACCAGGCTTTGAATACTCGCAACCGAGTAACACCCCAACGGTTTGCGGTAATTACCATTATTTATAGGTCGTTTATTAAATTTCTACCAATCCGAAATAATTTTTGGCTGTCTATAGAATTTTTTGAGCGATTGCCAATATTTATTTATAAATTTATTAAATTTTGGGCTATTTATTAAACAGTTGCTTCGTAACCATCTTCGTTAGAATTTACTCACTTGCGAGTATTCAAGGCCTGATAACTTCTTACCCATTAGGAGTACGATGAAACTAGATCAGAGCTTTTATGTAGAGAATTAGATTTCCTTCAAGAATGTGCGCATCAAAGTGGAGAAACATTTTTTTTCTTGGTTTTAAGAGGTGAAAACGAACAAATGTTGTTCCACTTGCTATTTATATGGAAGAACAGGAAATCACTGGGCGTCTCGTAGAATTGAAATGTCAAGCAGGCTGTTGGGGAGAATGTTTTTCATGCCTTGGAGAAAGTTTTGAGACGATAGGAGCAAATCTTTTTTTTTTTGGATCACTGTAATACGTTTTATCGCAAGATGATCATAAGCGAAGAATAATAATATCGAGCGTCGACGAGAAACGGTCATTTTAACGGGACTATCAGCTTCCCGAGTCTATTTCACGTAGCTCGTCTAATAAGGTCTCTACGTGCGCAATACGAGGTTCGTCCCTGTAATTAAATTTCGACCAAATTGTCCTCCGCGAATTGTACCTACCCGTAAAAGCGAGGCATTACCCGTTACTTTGAACAACGTGTATTGGATGAGTGCTCCATTAAAAATTGAAAAAAGTAACGTACAGTTGATAAGTGCTCCGTTACAAATTACGAACCAAACAAAAGTAGTTTGGAATGGACAAGCGTCCTGCCCGCGTCGTTTCCTCGCTCGATTCGCGTCCAGCGGATATTACGCGAGTAAACACTTATGCATATTCATAGCACGGCCGCGAATATTGGAGTTGATTTAGAATTACGACCCGACGTATGCCCGCGACCTCCGAGATTTCGCGACGTGACGTGGCGAGCGGTATCTATTATATATTAAATGTTGGTATCGCGAGCCGACGGTTAGGAAATAATCTCCGGAGGTACGCCGCGCCGTTTCCGATCTGGTCGTCGATCGAATTCGAAGGGCCGACTTCCACGCTAACGAGACTTCAAATTGGTGGCCTCCAATGGTGACTTCGAAAAGTGCTTGGAAAACACGGTTTCGAGAAACGTCCGGTTAAAAGTGTGAAAATCTGAGAACTTACCCTCGATACAGCTGCTTCTGCTAAGTATCACCTTCACCACCGTATTCTAGACATGTTAAGGAAGCAATTTATGAAACGAAAAGAAAACTCGATTTTTTGGACCCACCACGTGCAAAAAATTGGGTGAACATTTCAAAACAGAGCTGCACCTTGAAAATGGTCCAATTCTTTGCAGCATTCCGCATCATCCAAAAATGTTTATTTATTTACTCATTCCCATATTCTTAATCGCTCTAATTATAACACATTTTTAAAAATTTCATTTGATTATTGCTTGTCTCTTGAATTTAAACAGCTAATTTCTGGGGGAAATTACTGAAATAAATAAATAAATAAATAAATAAATAGATAAGTAAATAAATAGATAAATAGATAAGTAGATAAGTAGATAAGTAGATAAGTCGATAAGTAGATAAGAGGATAAGTGGATAGATAAATAAATGTCTCAAAATAGTACAAAATTAAAGTACGCATTCGAATATCCACAATCATAAGCAAGAAACGCTTACAGCTGGATAGGATTTTTTTTCAACTCGTTCGACAGAATTTGACGACCTCCCTAGAAAACCTAAAATTTGCCCCCTTTCCCCCACCACAAAAAATCGTAGTTATTATTTTTTTTTCTTCGCGCAACTTCTGGTCACGCCGTTAAATATTTTCCCCGTGAAACGACGCGATGCCCCCCATGACACGACCACCCGGTCGCGTTTAATTATACGACACCGGCAGGCGGCGCCCTCGCACGACGCTTCCCGTTTTATAGCTCCTCGCGCCGCGTGTAACACGGATCCGACCGGCGAATCCGCACACGCGCGAGCGCCACTTTCGTACATCAGCTTAACTGCCTCAATTTTTTTTGCGATAACGAGCGAAAATCCATAAAATTTCGCCCAGACGTTTATCGGCGTCGTTCCGCGCGATAGTTTTCCGCGTGAAATCGATGCTTGACCACGATGGAGGAAGAAAAATGTCGGCCGCGCGAAATTCGAGGCTTTTTTTTATATCTGCTTTTTCCGCGTCCAAATATTTGTGCTCGCGTCTTCCGGGCGACGCGTATCGGTTTCTCGCGGCAACGAGGTCGAGGATCGAGATTTTCGGAAAATGGGGTAAAAACGAACTTTCGAATTATTCGTGTATTTTTGAGGATTCAGAATTTTTGGCGGTTAATTTACGAAGTGTACGACATTTTTATTTTTAATTATTTTCGCGATTCCACCGGAACTCGATTAAGTTCCGGGTGACGCGGGGTTATCGGTTAATTTTACGCTTGTTGTTGCGAAATATCGAAACGACACTCGGGAATGCGATGTACTTCGCGTGGAGCGTACGAGTGGCGCTAATTTTCATTAATTACGCCATAATAAACAAGCTATCCCTTCAAAGGTCCGTCGACGCCCCGCGAAGCAAAGTACGTACACTCGACCCGGGAGAGACGTGTTCAAAGAAAACTTAACGCGAGCATTTTTCAGCTAATTTCAGTCCGTAAAACTCGCGCGTGTCACTTCTCGTTTACTTCCGTTTCGTTTTTTCCCCTCCCCGTTGTCTCGCGAGCGAACGATGAGCGAAGGTGAACGCAAAAAATAGATCGCAGCTGTCGAAAATCGGCGACGAAATTAGGAGAGTCGCGAATTTTCACAGTTTTTTTTTCTTAGTGCACGACCGAAGAAAAGTGTTATCGCAAAGAGCAGCGATTCGGCTCAACAATCGATCCGAAATTTCGTCCACGAATTCCAAAATGGCTTGATGCACGCTCGGCAAAAATTATTGTCCAAATTTTTCCTACCATCGACCTTGATATTTCGAAGATTTTTGCACTTTCTTGTGCTTGACCTTGAAATTTGAAGAATTTTTTGTATTTTTTGGTGCTTGACCTTGAAATTTGAAGGATTTGTGCATTTTTTTCGTGCTTGTCCTTGAATTTTGGAGGATTTTCGCACTTTTTTGTGCTTGAGCTTGAAATTTGGAGGATTTCGCGCACTTTTTTGGTGCTTGACCTTGAAATTTGGAGGATGTGTGCATTGCGTTGTGCTTGTTGCACGCGTCGATAGACTCTACTCGACGTATCGTGTTTATTACCTGCTAATTCTACGAATCGCGTCTCCCAGGTGAAACACCACGTCGGGGCGAGGAAAAAAGTGTTGAAATTCAGTCTCGCGTAATTTTCTCTAATTCCCGGGAAAAATGCGAGTCGCAAAAAAAAGGACCCGGAAGAAAAAACGGTTACGCTCGCAGGTTCACGTAGAGATTCTTGCTCCGACGAACCCGACAAGTTCATCCCGCGTGACGCTGAGCTTTGCTAACGAAGACGTAAAAAAATGTGCTCCGGTTCCCTCGGTTTTCGCGAAATTATTCCAATCTAAATTCGTTGTTTGTCTTTCGCGCTCGGCTTCGGGACCGGATCCCCCGTGATTACCCGCGCGAAATCGAAGTTTTTGACAACGTGGGCGAAAAAGCTTTGGCGAAAAGTGTCGACGGGGGGGAAAAATAAAATTTGCGAATTATTTCGCCGTCGTGGCGAAGAGTCCACGGGAAATTATCGGTCGCCGATCGCGCTGCGAGATTATTCGTTCGACGCGCCGAAGGGGATCTTATTGCTGGTGACGAGGAGCGGACGATTCCGAGGACCGAATCGTCATCAGCTAATCGCGCGGCGTATCTTCGAGTCGAAATTCCAACCGGATCTCTGGAACGAGCTCAGCGATCGGAGGTGGTAACAGGTGTCGCCGACAATTTGGCCCCGTCGCTTCCACGCCACGCGTGTATATACGGGGTGTCCCAAAAAGCCTGGAGAATAAACCTTGCAGAAAAAAAAATTGCACTACTCGCAAAAACCAATTCAACGTCGACTTTTGCTCTGACTTTGAACCGAATTTCCAACGTTTATTTTCCAAAAATTAAACTACGCTAAATGCAGCATCGACCGAAGGAATGAAAACCAACGTTGCGAACCTTCGAGCTTGCGGCCCGCCGAGACTCTCGTTCCTCGCGTTATACACTATCGTTTCCCAAAGTTACGGAAAAATTTACCCAGAGCCACTCCCCGTAATCCTGCGCGGTCCTTTTCAAGGTCAAATTTCCAGCTCAACGTCCAACGACCCTTTCATTTCGCGCGATCCTATCCCGTCGATTTCCGCGAGGTCGGACGCGAATCACCGCTCGTAAATCACCGGGTCGAGACACCGCGGCGCACGCGACACAGGTGCGAGGAGCGACGGCGAAAACGGCGGATTCGAAGAGGACAAGATTTATGCGAACCGAGCGCTACAAATCAGTTATCGTTTGATCCCGTCCGACGGAATTATTTTCGGCCCCGAATAAAAAGTTTCCCTTCGTCGAGCGAGGGACGAGCGATAAACGCCCTCGACAAATATCCCACCGCCGAACGGATACGTTGTCGTAAATAACGATAACAACAGCGACAGCTCGCGCCGCGTCGTCGTTATTTTCCATCGCCGAGGCGTCGATTTCCCATTCTCGTTTCGGTCTTATCGAAACGAAGCAACATTTTTTTTTCGCGCGTCGCGCTCTCATATCGGCGTGGAACCAGCAACAAAATAAATAGGCAGAAACCGTTTGCGTCTCCGGCAAAGTTTACCCGCCACGAGAAAATCAAGTTCACATTTCGCAGTCTAAATTCTAATTTTTTTAAAGGGGTCCATCGTGCCTTGGTTTTTTTTTTTTTTTTAATTGTCGCGCACTAACGATGCAATTGTTCGAGGTAGACCAAGACAAAATTTGTACCCGGTGGTCGACGGGTACGGGAAAATAATTAGGAGGCTCGCTCCTCTGCGTAGTAGCGAGGGCTACAAAGTTACGCCGTCGGTGCATCGAGAAAGAAGAGTAGACGAGAGTTCTCGGTCGACGTATATTTTCAGAATTTTCTCCTCCACCCGTTTATTACCGGGCGAGTTGTTGCGAGCAGCGTCTCTCGTCGTCGAGAGGCTGAATTGCTAGAAAAGCTCGCGAACCGTCGACGAGACGACGCGAAAGGAAAAGCATAGGGTGAAGAGGCGAGAGGCGGGTTGGGCGAGCGAGAGGGACAAAAGCACAACGGGAAAGTGGAAAGCTTCTCGTTTTATACTCCCCCTAAGGGGGCGCGGGGAGGAGAGAAAAATAAAGAAGAAGACGGAAAGAGCGAAAGCTTTGCTCGAGAATCGCCCGCCGTTGTTTTTCGCTCCTCCAGTCTCGTCAGGTACCAAGAAAAGTGAGCGCGTATCTCGTCACGCGGCCGATCGAGCCAAGACGCATCATCCGCGACGAACTAAAAAGCAGCTGCGTTTCCTAGCGTTGCTCAACTACATGTCTCCTATCTACCGAGTTGCTAACAAGTCTAGAGCAATTTTTTTCGCGTTGTTTAAAAAATAAATAAATAGGTAAATAAATAGATAAATGAATAAGTAAATAAACAAATAAATAGATAAGTAAATAAATAAATAGATGAGTAAATAGATAAATGAATAATTAAAAAAAGTAAATTGCTACTACATTGTGTATTTGGAGTTAGTTTGCGAGTGCAGGGATAGGATTCCGAGCCGAGTGTCATTTGGACGATACGTGGATTTATGTTCGCGTCGCTATACCCGAAAGCTCTTGATCTCCCCCTTTCAATTGTCATTTGTGTTCGTGCTCGAATCTCCTCCTCGTACACCCGCGCGACGTAGCGACGCTGATATCGGGGCGCCTTTGCATGTAACGTCGCCTCTAATGAGGCCATTACGGAACAGTTAGTTTCAACTTGCACGGAAATTAGCCACACCGGTCCCATTTCCACTGCGAGTTCGAATCACCGACACGCGAACTGGAACGGCATCCCGTTCCGCGAGCGCGCGATCGATTATTTCTCCGCTGATGATAACAATAACGGCGACGATAAAGCGCGGGAGTGACAAACGCGATGGTAACAATGCGTAGGCTCGACGCTCGACGCTCGACGCTCGTAGTTGTCGTTGTTGTGAGTCGCAAGAATGGAAATTAACGCAAATCGCTGCTAGTCGGCCATTCACTTTTCTCTCGTTCTCGAGATTTCTTCTCCATTCGCGAATCCATTCCGAACTCGAGACGACGCCGATCAATTAGCTCGTTTGCTCGTTTATCCACGATTTTCTCTGCTTTTTTTGTCCAGGCTACAAAAATAGCTGGGGGAATCTTGCGAGCAGACATTCATGGTGAAGGTCCGACGCGCTGAGGGGATCCAACGAAATCACGATCACGTGGCGAGACGTGAAGCAGGGTGAGTTTATTCTCCTTCGAATCTTACTTTTCATCCTCGTCCGCGCGTACCTCCTAGACGGTTGCCTCCGTACACGCGATTCGCGAATCAAATCGCGCGAATCTTACTCTCTCCGCATCATCGAGGCACGCAAAACCATACGAAATACGAAAAGATGAATGTTTGCACGAGACGATGGGAGGAAAGATAGTTTTGTCGAGAGGGCAAGAGAAAACGGTTTCTCACAGACCAGCAAACAAATAACCATATTTACATTTCACATTTAACACCTGAAATATTGTTCGGATAAAACAAAATTATACGACCTATCATCATTCAATTTTTTTTACCCAATTTATCTATCTATTTACCATCTATCTATCTGTCTGTCCGTCTATCTGTTTGTTTGTCTGTCTGTATGTCTGTCTATGTATTTATTTATTTATTTATAAAAAAAAATTCGTCCGACCGAACGTGCGAATTTAACAAATGAAGATCGCCTTCGTACGAAAATCGGGATGAGACGAAGATGGGAGAAAAGTTTCGCCAGCGATGGTCGTTATAACGAGCGATGGGAGAAAAAAAACAATGCCGGCTCGAAAATTAGGACTAACGAACGAAGTTCGTCGAAGGTCGAGCGTGACCTTTGATTTCGCACCGTTCCTTTGTTCAACTCTTCCCTTCTATTCGAACAATTTCGCGATGACGAAAAACTGGGATATATTTTCCCTCGAATTACCAGTGGCGGTGGTAGATGGATCGCCGAATTATGCGTCTTATTAAAACCGAGCGAGACGAGTATATATATATACATACATACATATATATATATGTATATAGATAGATATAGGTAGGTAGATAGGTAGGTGGATGGGGAGAGAGTGAGAGGGCGAGAGAGCAGAGAAAAAAGAAAGAGGGAAATGGGGAAAAAATATTAAAGACGGGGACGGAGAATTAATCGAGTTTCGAAGAAGTTTCGCGGCGAAGAGAGGATTATCCCCGTATCTCTTCTTTCATGGCTTCGAATTCCCTCCTCGCCCATTCTCTTTCGTATTTCCCTGTTCCTCGATTATTCCGCTTCACACGTAGGTACGCACGGTGTTCTCCACCCCTTCTCTCGCGTATCTCGAGCCCCGTCGAGTGGAACATTCGAAAAATCTTACAATCTCTGTCCAAGCACTGTAATTCGCGTAGATAAAAAGCTCTGAACTCTTCATCTTTTTCGATAAGAGAAAGAAAAAATTGCAAAAAAAATATGGAAAAATACGATAAAAAAAGGAAATCGAAAATTAAATGGGCCTCCTTCCAGTTTTATACGCGCGAAGGACGAAAAGTACGGCGAAAGAGTACGGAAAAATCGGAGCTTTTTTTGTTGGTCCCTCCTTCCTTCCCGCGAGACGCCGCGTCTGGCCTGATATTTACTCGCACTCCTCGATTTGCGTTTCCAACGGCATTCCGCGGCAGGTATTCGCGAATACGTCGTATGCGGTGACGTTTATCTCGCACGACTACGACACGCGTGTCGGAGGCGGATGCAGACGTACGTATATCGGCGCGGCGTTATTAACATTCCTCGAGTGCCAACTGCCTGGCGAAAACGTAACGTGAAAGCGTTCGTCTGTGCCAAGAAGCGTCGGGTGTTCTCTGCTTCGTCATACGGCGATCGCTGCTGCCTCGACGTTAACCCGCGAAGGCCCGGGTAAAAACTGGGCTAGATAGCATCCGACTAACTATACCATTCGTAAGCAAATGAGAAAAATACCCGTCCGTTTTATTTTGCCACTCGCATTTGTTTATAACAAATTATGATAAAAGTGTTTTTTTTTTTAACTCATCGCACGAACCGATTCTACGCAGAAGTAGACGACGACAAGCCGATCCTCAATAATTTCCATGCTTCAGAAATTCGATTGTTTATAACAAATTAAATTTTTACAATAACAAAAAAGTATTATACGGGTTTTCGTCACAATTTTTCCCGTAGAATCGACCGGTGCAATCGGTTTTTCAACACGAGAACTTGTATCGTAATTTGTTTAAATAATTTTGTTGTAAACAATTGCAAAGGACGAAATAAAAAAGCCGGGTATTTATGTTTTTCCATTTGCCTGCGAATGGCACGGTTAGTTTGATGCCGTTTAGCCTGGGTTTTGCTTGGGCTTAATGGCTTAACAATTCCCGATGTCGAGTGGCGTGCTCATCGATTTGCGTGGAGTTCGCTCGATCGAGGAAATCGAGTTTACGTACGCTAAAATCCGCTGAACGCGATCCCGTTTTACTGGATATCGTTCGAAATCGCCCGACGAATTTTCCAGTCGCGCTCCGCTGCTCGCTTTGAATTTCCAGATGCGAAAGAGAAGACTGCGGACTTACCGTTTCAAATTATCATTTGTTTCATTAAGCTTTCACAAATGGTAATTCCACCTTTTGTGTTGCAGCGTTGAGCCTGCTTTGTGTGGGGTCCTCGTCGGGGAGCAGCGGCGCTATGCTGGAGGCGCCACCAGGCAGTCACGAGGATCTCGTCGGTGCTACGAGGATAGCATGCAGACAGCCAACAGGTTAGTCCGTCTCCCATACCCCTGTCGCTGGTGTCATGGCGGACAGAAAACGAACAGAGCATGCTCGTCACGCGAATTATCGCGATATTTTTTTTGTCTCGTCGAAGAGTTCCGGATCCTGAGGATATTCGGAAGGCAGGCGTGAAAACGATTGGATTATAATCGTTGGATTGTTACAGTAATAGTTGTAATTACTTGTCCGGAAATGATGGTACCTTGAAGAATGGAACTTTCGCGATTGTGCTTGCACGGAATGGTCATTTTCGAACCACTGACGCGGGCAGGAAAGAGCGGGAGGCAAAAAAAGGAGGAGAAAAAAAGAAACGCTCGTGATTAATTGTCTATCGAAAAACGCGATCGACGCGGATGGATGGACGTTGTGCGCGACGGTCGCTCGAAATTTTTGTTACTTCACGGGGAACGACGCGCGGGCTTCGTTCCGCCGTCGGGTGAATCAGAGTTTCGTTTGTTCATCGGTGAGCGGAAATTCCGCCCAGCTAACCAACGACGCCCCTACAATCGTCGGTGATTGATGGGGTGCATCGATTTATTCCCGCGAGTCAGCACCCCTGCCAAAGCCACGGATAGTTCGGTCCGCCTCGTCTGCGGCGTAAATAATAACTGGGTTGTAAATTGAAGTATCCGCGACAAATTTTCGCTGCCTCGTCGTTCGCGCGACTACGTATAGATAGGCGCGCAACTTCGAGGCCAATTTAGAAAAGTACGTTTATTCCCGTCTCGACTATTACGGGCACTTTATGGACCTGAAAACCGGGACTGAAGTGAAATATTTGTCCCTAGGGAGTAAAGTAGCGATTTACTCCCTCGGGACTAAAGCACTAGGGAGTAAAGTGCTACTTTACTCCCTGGGGAAAAAGATTCTACTTTAGTCCCGGTTTTCAGTCCGTAATGTACTATCCATCTATCATAGGAACTTCGAAAAACGTGCAGACGTACAGCAGCGTTCACGCGCGACCGAAATTACCGCTGCGCATGACTTCTTTCTCAACTTCGAAATGTCGTGGCGCCTGAGTGCGAAGTCGTAGCGGGATGAAACAAAAACGAGCTTGAAGCTCGTCAAGTCTTCTTTAAAGTCGTTTAAAGTTTGTCATCCTACCTCCGTTTGGCTCTATGTTATGCGACTTTAACTCGCCGCGTGCGAATTTTCCGAAAACAGATCTCATCTTTCGGCTAGTTTTTTTGGCTCAAATTTTTTTTTTTCAAAAATTCTGTGATAACCGTTTTGTAGGCAATTTCATTAGCTTGAAATTGAGTGGCTTGATTTTTTTGTGCGATTTTTCCTCGCCGAGTTATTCGAGTTTGTAGGAAAAAGCGCATTTTGCGAACTCGATTTGAAGGAGATTCGTGAAAAATGAGACCGAATCAATGCGTGTCGCGGTTGATATGGAATGAGTCGGATTACTCGCGTCTCGTTCGAAATTTCTCGGACGTTTTTTCAGCGAGTGAAAATGGAGGAAAAATTGAAGGGAAAAATGGTTTTTCGCATTTCAAAGGTTTCGATCCTCGGGCTCGAGGTGAATTTTGGAGAGAATGAAAAATGAGGATAGCAGTAACGTACGTGGGTAAAAATTTCCGCTGCAATAAAAGACCACCGTGGGTCTCTGGGTAGATATCACGCGGCGTGACCTGAAAGACTGGAGATATTCGCGCGTAGGTCTACTTTCAAATTCACACTCGCGATTTATTCGCCCCATTTGCCTCGGCACTTCGCGAGCGAAGTGGCATCGAGCCAACGACCCATGCCACCCTCGAGCCTCGGCCAGCCACCGAGGACCATCGAAAACTATTCGAGACTAGCTAGAAAGGCACGCTCGGCCGAAGTATGAATAAATAGAGGAGCAAATAATGAGCTGCCCACGAGTAAATGGATAAACGAACACGTTCTCCTACGAAGCGAAGGCAGCAAAAAACGAAAAAACAAGCGGGTACTTCGCGGGGCGAATGGGAAATAAAAACAAACGAAAAAAAAACACAAATAAACTCCGCGTGTACCAGGCCAACTGAATTTCCCACGACGCGTAACGAGGCCGATAGAGTTACCGAGGTTATTTTTAGAAAAATCAACCTCCACGTTTCTCGTGACGTTGAATATTCATAAGGCAAAAAGTAAGACCTCGCAAGCAACAAAGTCGCGTTTGACGCGAATTTCCGAACGCGACTCGAATGAAAAATAACAGAAAAAAACAAACCAAATTTACTCCGATGAAAAAACATTTGTTTTCTTCTGTTTCCTCGACCAATCCTACCGCACAGCTGCAACTTTTTCCCGACCAATTTTCCGCCTTCTCAACTTTTGTTTACTCGCGTACGCGTAGTACGCGATATTCGTTTTATCGCAAACTTTTTTCTGATTACTCCCAAGTTTTTTTCCACATGCGCTGTACGAGAAAAGTTTCGAAAAATGGGCGTTTTATCAACGAAACTCAACGTCGAGTCGTTAGGAACGAACTCGCGACTAGCAACATCGATAGATATCACAGATCTGCAAATAATGGAGTTCCGATTGTTGTTGAGTACTTAACTGAAGGTCATTCCCGAGTCAAATTTTCTGCGACGAAAAAGGGTGCGTTTAGCCCAGCAGATGCTTTTCTTTTCGTCACCTAACCTCAAAATCGCCGTAACTTTCGAATGCAGCGTCGTACGGTGTCGTTCGAGGTCTCGTTTTAAAGGGAAAGAGCACTGCTATACGATGCGATGCGTAGAAAAAATTCGAACATCGATACTTTTGAGCTCGGGTTCGGATTTTGCGCGGAAAATTACTTCGGAAATGATCTCCGGTCGCTCAACAACGAAACCTCGCAGGTCCGTGTGATTTTTGACTTGTCGTGCGGCACGAAACGAGCAGGGGAAAACGAAGGGGGAATCAGAGAAACGGAAACAAGAAAAGTTTCGCGAGATAATTTTAGCCCTCGATCGGCGAAGGGAAACTTCGAAGGCGACGTCGTTCACACTCGCATTGATTTTTCCTAATCGAGTTACATCGCTCCCGCGCGCGTATCTCATTGGATTTCCAAATTTCTTCCGCTCCCACCGACTTTCGCCGAGCTACAATCTTATAAACGCCCAACGATTTAATTTAACAGCGAAAAATTGCAAAATTGTTTTATTCTCGAAATTTTCAAAACTGTTTGGTCTCAAAATTTGTGGAATGCAGAAGTAAAAAATCGCCCACAAGAATACTTCGAATAATTTTGTAGTATTTTTTCCTGAAAAGTGTGCAAGAAAACGAAAATTTGCACGAAAACAAAACTCAATTCGGACCATTTTTGGACCAGCTATGAGCAAGAAAGCGAACGAGAGCGTTTTTTCGAGATTCGATGTCTTTTGAAGCGGTGAGCAAAAGAAATGGCAAATTTCCTGGGAAGAGGTTTTCGATGGGTGCTGAAAAATGTGGCGAAACGAAGGGAATTAGAAATTTGAATTATTCAAATTGTCGGATTTGGCGTGGAATGCCCCGTATATACGTATATACACGCCGTTCGCCAACGTTCCATGAATTATTTAGAGACGGTTAAGTGGCTGGCCGTGTATTTGCTCCAGACCGAACTCCGTCCACTCGATTCCCAGCTTGTTCCTCCGAGTCGCGACTTCTCGACGAAAATCCAGCTCGCGCGCGCGCCTGCAGTTACATCGCCAGTTTTATCGGCCGGCTCTCGATACCGTGGAATCGAATAACGCCGCGCGCGGGGATTGTTTCGCGGAACGGAAATTACTCGGTGCATTGACGTCTCGCTTTGCCAATTCCGCCCCGGCACAATGAAAACGAGCTCGGTTCGGTGAGCAGAAACAGCGAGCGATAATCCTTCCGTGACGAACTTTCATTTTTTTCCCCAATCCCCGGGACCGCGATCGGAGCGTTGTACGCGGAGCGTCCATTCGCGCGGTCAATGTTTGCCGTGGCGCGCGACGCGCGTACCATTCGGAGGTTCGGTCAACACGCGAGCGATTGGTTAAACGGAATCGCGTCCGACCGCGAAATCCGAGCAATTCCGAGGAACCGTTTTAACCAATATTTCAACGACTGGTAACAACAATTTTCGGCGCACACACAATTTCTTGACACAGAAGAAATTTTGTTTGTTACAACTTACCCTGTAAAAATTCGAAACTTAGGATCCCGTTTGTCGAGCACGAAAACGCTTATCGCGCCGCGTTTTCCGTCCAATGTTTACGAATTTCCGTTCGTAGTTTTTGAGTCATACATTTTCGAGAATTTCTGTAAGAGTTTTCCGATCTTAGACTCGATTTGTGCGTAGAAATACCAATCAAAAAATTATTTGCACCGGATTATCGATTCCAAATATTATGCTTCAAAAAAATGTATTAACAAATCGATTTTTAGAAAATCCCCGCTGCAACTCGCCCCTTGACGCGAATAATCAATTTCTCGTCGCGTTCGTCGGATACAGGGAGGAAAAAAAATACGCGCTCGGCGAATTCTGATCTGTCTTGAAATATCCTTCGCTCGTTTCGTTCCTCGCGACTTTATTGCCGTTTTTTACCGACACCTTTTCTCGCCTTCCCGTGGGCGGAGGATCGATGCCTCCCGCCCGGCCTCCATCGCGACCCAAAAAGTCGTACTTTCCGACTTTTCAGATTTTAAAAAACTTTTTTAGACCATCAGATTTTTTCGTTTTTTTTTTTTTTTTTAAATGTTGAATGTCAGATTAATTTTTTTTTTAACGTCAACTTTTTTTGCAATTTGTAATTTTTATGCTCGAATATTCGTACGTGTTGCGACTTTTTTTTTCCAATTTTTCGTGTAATTTACACGCGACAATCGCGAGATCTGCAGAATTTTACGCGCGAAACAGTGATTCGCAAGCTCGGGGACGACGGTATTATTCTTGGTGCGCAGCAACGAGGAAATTGAATAATTAATTCGAGATATTTCTTCCCTTACTTTTCCCCACGAAATAATAAACGAGCGCCGAAACCTAATTTTGTCCTCTCTGCGGGTCCCTCCCGAATGTTTCCCCGCTTTTCTCTTCTTCGTAACGAAAGCTCGATAACACGATTGTTGTAATTACCACTCGTCAACTCTCGTTAACTATTAACCCTCAATCAGTCGCGAATCGTTTCAGCCACCTTTTTTGCCCAACGAAATTCGGCGAGTACACATTTTTGAGATCGCTGATCACGAATTCGCTGTCATCATTGCCAAATCAGCCACCTCCAAAACCTGCGTATACCAAATTTCGCAAAAAATGACCATATTTCAACAATTTCGATCGGCCATATTGAATCCGCCATTTTGAATTTAATAATCAACGCGTTGTCATGAATTTGTTCCGCAAAATTCTGCCTTTTTGTTAATAATAATTTGTTACTGGGAATAATTATTTCAAATAGTTACGCAATATTGTTATTTTCGACAACACTTAAAAATGTACGCGTATGGATGTATAGATAAATATATTCAGCTCCGTTTTTTTTATCGGACACCCGGAAATTTTCCAGTCTCGCCTCGATTTTTTCCTACGGATCTCCACGCACGTTCGTAAAAAATACAAATATAGCTTTACGACGGGGTATGAAACGATATCGCATTCCGATAGCATTCCGATAGCATCGTCGATAACACTCGGCCGCGTCGAATTGAAGAGCAGCGCTCATACGCAGATAGATTTCCAATTCGACGACGTAGCTCCGTCCCTTTTCCCTCTCGTTGCTATTCCTCGCGCCTCTTCTTTCTTCTACCCTTTTTATTACCATTCTCCCTCCGAAACCCCCTTCCTCTCCCTCCCTCTCGCTGCCCATCAAAGTTCCCGCGCACAGGTACACTCGAGACCATCGGAAAACGTTTGACTCGCTACGAAAACCGATTCGAGACTTCGATAAAAACTACCCTCGATATCTCCATCGATCATCTGACCCAGATGATCGTTCGAGTTTACTTTCAACACGCTCGTATCAGCTCCGCTCGTACCTAACTAGCAAACAGTCTCCTAAAACCGTAGAGATCAATTTCAACCTACTTCCAATTGTCGTATCGCGATGAAACTTTTTACGCATCTTAAATTTAAAAGAAAATAAAAAATTCCGACGAAACAGCTCGATGTAATTAAAGTTCTCAATGAAATGTTCCGCTTACGTTTTCAAGTGAAAAAAAAGTATCGCCGAGCAGCTCGAGGAACGTTGCGTGTAATAAAAATGGGACACCCTGTATATTTTTTTGAACAATACACGATGGGAGATAGAACCCTTCGGTCGTTATTAGTAAGCTTGTCACTTCTTTTATATCCACTTTTAATTAGTTCGCACAAAGCGCTCCGCGCTTTTTGAATAAACCATTGGATGCAAAAGAAGTGACAAGCTCGCTAATAACTACCGAAAGGGCTCTATCTCCCGTCGTGTATTGTTCAAAAAAATACACGCTCGCGTTCTCTCTGCAACGAAGCAATCCCCCCGACTACGCGCCCATTTTTACGAATGTCTCCTACACTCCGGGTCAATTTGACCCCGTCCATAACTTCGGAACTGCTCAACCTTTTCGCTCAAAAAAAAATGTATAACGAAAATTCGAGTAACGTTGAAATGCTTCCTCGGTCCTACAAGTGTTTTTTTTAGTCTTTAACCCACTTAGAAAAAAAATTCCTTCGTTTTCGAAAAAAAAACGTAACTTTTTCGACGACAAAAGTCGTAGCCAGGGTCAAAATGACCCCTCGTGTACTCGAATGGCTAAGATCTTGGCAAGGGTGAAATGCATAGCCAATTTCATTATTTGAACAAAAAAAATTGAGTGTTTTTTCAAGCCACGTATGATTCGTTTTTTAAAAAAATAATTCGATTTGATAAAAAATAATTCGTTTATTCTGTATATAGAGATGCGTCAGAGCGAAGGGTGGGATTTTGGAGGGGAGCGATTTTTGAGGGAGAAATCGATGTACGGAGTAGAAGAGAGATGGAGAGAAGAGTATTTGTCTGGCAGAGTTCTACGTACGCAGCCAACTCCCGACCATTAATAACAACCGCTATCCCGAAACGCTCGTACGATTTGTTTTCATAAATGTATCCTGGCAAAACGGCTGACGGCTGGATTATTTCGGATCAAAGGGTTTGCTCGCGGCAGAGTTTCCACCCCGCGAGCCACCGGGACGCAGACTTACCAAATGACAAATCTTCTCCATCGCCTCGCTTCTGCCTCTCCTTTCTCCGCGTACCTACACCGCGCGTGCAGTTTAGTCGCTCTGGCCGCGTGGCGTTCGGGAAAAAAGGAAGAAAAGGAGTATTTTTGCGATGTGAAAATTATTAAAAAAATGCGATCGATGATCATCGCGAGTTCTCGGGAATTTCATTTCGGTTCGGCAAATTGTTTTTTTCATCGTCAACCCGCGAGCGGAAGAAGCGGGCTGTTTCGTCGTATTTTCCGAGTAAGTTTCGAGGGGATAAGCAACGATAAATCGCGACGCGCGATTCGGACAGTTGGGAAAATAATTGGGCGTCGCGGATTTCGAAAGGGTTCGTGGCTCCGCTCGAAACTTGACTGCTGGCCACACCGACGGCTGGTCGCCTAATAATCCAATATTCCAATTTCCTCGATACCAACAACCAAGTTTCGCCGACGAGATTGATTCCGTTCGGCGAAAAATTCATTACGCACGTCCCGTCGCGCGATAATATTCATCCGCATCGATATGTTTGACGAGGAAATTGCAACGCTCGTTTGTTTGTTCGTCACGCTCCGTCGCACGAAACGTTGATCATCCCCTCGTTACATTCGTAATACTGCGACCGTCTACCCCACGCTTTTCTAGGTTTTTTTCTCGTTACAGAATTGGACGCGATGCTCTACGGCTACACGAATAACATATACGTCCTGGATCACGCGCAGGAATCGTTGCCGGTAGGTACAAACGAATCCCAGCTGAATCTACGATTTTCCACGCCAACGCACGCATTTTTACGCGAACCCACCACCTTGAATTTCGTTTGTTTCGTGAAAAGTAAATTTCCGATGCCGTTGTCATTTTTTAAAAAACGGGATTGGTCCCCGAACGGACGATCGAATATTCGTGTCCGGCGTTAACTCGTGCCTCGTGCGAAATTTTCGTCCCTCGTTCTACTATCATACGCGATATTTGTTGATCCCAATCGAATCTTCTCGATTACCAATCACGAGTCAATATTGTTCGTCAATTTGACTCGCGTTATTCGCATTTTCACCACGCCTTCGACATTTTTGCAATTTTACCATTTTACACTTTTACAAATTTACATTCTTATATTCTTATATTTTCAGATTTTTACATTGTTATATTCTTACATTTTTACATTTCTACATCATGACATTTTTACACTTTTACATTCTTACATTTTTACATTTTTGCATTTTTACATTTCTACATTTGCCCATTTTTGCTATTTTACATTTTCCCATTGTTACATTCTTACAATTTTACATTCTAAAATTTTTACATTATTTAACATTTCTATACTTAAACATTTCTACATTTTTGCATTGTTACATTGTTACATTTGTACATTGTTACATTTTCATATTGTTGCATTTTCACATTGTTACATTTGTACATTGTTACATTTGTACATTGTTACATTGTTACATTTGTACATTTGTACATTGTTACATTGTTACATTGTTACATTTGTACATTTTTACATTTCTATATTTCTACATTCTTACATTTTTCCCCAAACTATTTTATATCCTCGTACAACGCTCTGTCATTATTCGGTCAGCAGCTTTGGTTACGGAATGAAATGTTTGTACACTCGCGTGTTTATTTCAACGGGTTGCGCACCAATTCTCTTCTATTATCGTTCCTCGTCCTCTTCCGTATTTTTTCCTCCCGATTCGTTTTTCCCTCGATGACAAACAACACCTCGTCCATTCTCCAAAAAGAGAATATATTTTTCGAACGGAAATGAAGATTTCGACGAGACGTCGGCTGGTGAGAATTTCTTCGTTAATTTGTTAACGCGAATAATGAATAATTAAGGCGGGGGGTAAAAATTATTCGCGCAACTTTGGACAGGCAAAATTGCGAACAATTATGAAATACGAGTAAGGCGTTGGGTAATTAATGATAAAAGTTCCACCCATAGAATATCTGTACTGTCCTCTTTAACGCGTAATATACGAGGCCGATTTCCCCCGGAGAAACGTCCGTTAAATTTTCCTCGGCCGAATGGAAATGATAAGAGGGCAGAAAAAAGCATTGAAATTGAAATTTACGCTCGATCGGGAGTTTTTCACCCGTTTTTTCCTGCTTTTTGCATTTCTCGCCCATAATCCGGAATCCTGATGTTTGTCCTCCTCCTCCGGCCTACTAATTTTCCCCCGATTGGAACAAAAAAAAAATCCTCGCCTCTCGCCTTTAAGAAAGAACCGACGCGAGACGCGCCGACACCCAGGTGACTTAAATTTGCGCGCTTCAAAGGCAAAAATATCGCCGGGGCTGTTTTTTCCTCCAGGTTGATCAGGAATCAGGACACGTATTTTCCCCCCGGGCAGAACTGTTTTCCCTCTCGTTCTCCGGGGGCGGAAAAATGGAGGAAATACGAGCGTCTTCCGATCGAGTGCCTTCGACGCGTCCCTTCGCGAATTCTCGAGTCGTCCTCGACGAACGATTTAAATTCGGCTGCTCGAACCTAACGAGTGGCCAATCTCCTTCCCTCCCCCTCTCCGTCCCTCTCTCGCTCATTTTCCACGTTAACCTCGCTATTTGCAGTCGCGGCATTTATTTTCTGCAATAATACGAATTCGGATTTTTCTGTTGTTGATTTTTTTCAAATGCTCGGAGGTAGGAGAAAAAAATGGGGGAAGCTGCGAGAGAAACGATGAAAAAGCTCTTTCGAGATTTGTTCCTCTTTTCACCAGCCCGGCGCAAATTCGACAAAGGGACGCGCGTTTTGAGAGGAGAAACGGGAACG
Source organism: Arge pagana (assembly GCA_963969455.1). NCBI lineage: Eukaryota > Metazoa > Arthropoda > Insecta > Hymenoptera > Argidae > Arge > Arge pagana. The sequence goes on along the minus strand of OZ018308.1, from coordinate 29,098,678 downwards.
CGATGCGCGTTGCACGGTGTTTTCGAGATGTTGCCTCGTTTCACCGTGTTCCCACGAAGAATAATCTCATCTCGCAAACGTAATTCTTTTCACCGAGCTTTTCTTTCTCCTCTCCTTGTCTCCCCCGACCATGTTCGCCCGTCGTAGCCCGCGTTTTTCAACGCGGAGCGCTTCGCGCAGCCTTTGTCGAACGAAACGAATTTCGCTCTTCGAATTAAAAGAACTCGAGAGTCGACCGTAGAAAGAAACGATAGTCGACAACCTCGCTAGCAAAAATGAAATGAATATTACACTCGGCCTCGGATTACGTTCTTTGCCTTTCATCTCGGAGCTTTTTCCCCTCCGATTCGCGAGCATGCATCGAGCTTTAAGGTGTTCGACGCGCTTACGAGAGATTCGACATTTTCACGTATTGCATAACGAGGAAAGTAGTTCGCGCGTGCCAAATTTCAGGGTCAGTTATCGGGCAAACGAGAAAAATAGATGACGCTGTGAAATTCGATGAAATGAATTTTTTGATTTTTTTTAACAAACGGCTCGAGGTCACTCTCATCTCTCTCGCGCCTTCTCACCGAAGTTTATCGAACAAGAAGCTTATTTCTCATTATCGCCGGCTAACGACTAACCGAACGGAGGCGACGGGTCAGATTAGCCAGCCGACGAGAGGAGACAATTTCGTCGGCCCTTCATCCGCGAATCACGTTCGATCGAACAAACGAGCGTCATCGACGAAGATATATTAAAACGAACCTCCGATCGAGTAGAATCGACCTTTTTCGACGAGAATAAGAAGCGAAGGAACGGAAAGATAATGGAAAATAATGGAGCAGATCTGCGGGGAGACGACGAACAGATGATTTTTCTCCGCGTGGTTAACGAAAACGAAGCGAAAATGTGAATACGTATCGATGGAAACGTTCAAATCCATGAAAATCACCCCACAAAAACAGAATTTTATTTATCAAAAACTTTTTCTCTATAATTAAGTAAATAAATAAATAGATAAATAGGCAGTTAGATAGATAGATATATAGATAGACAGATAGATAGATAGATAGATAGACAGACACATAGATAGATAGATAGATAGATAGACAAATAGGCAGATAGATAGACAGACAAACAGATTGACAGACAAATAACTAACTAATTAACTAACTAACTGACTGACTGACTGACTGACTGACTGACTGACTGACTGACTGACTGACTGGCTGACTGGCTGGCTGACTGACTGACTGACTGACTGACTGACTGACTGACTGACTGACTGACTGGCTGACTGACTGGCTGACTGGCTGGCTGACTGGCTGGCTGACTGGCTGGCTGACTGACTGACTGACTGACTGACTGACTGACTGACTGACTGACTGACTGACTGACTGACTGACTGACTGACTGACTGACTGACTGACTGACTGACTGACTGACTGACTGACTGACTGACTGACTGACTGACTGACTGACTGACTGACTGACTGACTGACTGACTGACTGACTGACTGACTGACTGACTGACTGACTGACTGACTGACTGACTGACTGACTGACTGACTGACTGACTGACTGACTGACTGACTGACTGACTGACTGACTGACTGACTGACTGACTGACTGACTGACTGACTGACGGACTGACTGACTGACTGACTGACTCACTGACTCACTGACTAACTGACTAACTGACTAACTGACTAACTGACTAACTGACTAACTAACTTACTAAATAACTAAGTAAATAAATGAATAGATGAGTAACGGAAAAAAAAGATGCGATGGAAATAATTTTGAGACTCGAATTTCCGCGCTGCATATTACTTGGAAGTAGAAACTGCGAATGCGGGGTAGCCGACGTGGAGAAAAATTCGAAGACCAGAGATTCTTCGATTTTCTAATCGCCTCGGAGCTCGAATCCATTTAACTCGGCCTCGTCGAGGAAGGGAATGAGATTTTATGCAGGCAATTTCCAAGAGTATAACGCGCCTCGCTCGCCTCTGCCTCATGGCCGATGGATAATAGCTTCGTATACCAACGCGAAACTGAAATGGGAGGGAAAAAAACCAGCGCGACGTTTCGTTGTTACGTCGAGGCGATGTCTTCGGCAGATGGAAAACTACAACGCGCCAGGCTTTTCGATCAAATTCCTGCCACACGCTCGACTCCTCGTCTCCTTACTCCTCCATCGTCTGGTTTTGTTGCTGTTTTTTTCCACTCGATCGTTCGTCTCCGGCGATTAGTTTAAGACCGCCGTGTGATAATTCGAAACCTTCGAATACTTCGTAAAATTCTGGAATAATTTGGAATTTTCGATTTCCGGTTTTTTGATAATAATTAATACTCACGTAAAATTGTTTTCGTTTTATCTGAGCATTTTCTTTATTTTATTCGGCTCGCTTGTCGTTGCTCGAATAATCTATTCGTCGTGCTGTATGGAAAAGAAGGTATATGATTTGCGGACAACGGGATAAACCGTAGATTCGAAGGTTCGAGAACGTGGGAATAATTCGTCGATTCGAGTTATTCGCGCCCCTGCAAGTCGGGAGCTTCTTCCGCCGGCGGTCATTTTTTCGGTAGAATTCGCCGATTTCCGTAGGGCTTGGCGTCGATGGTCGCGTCGTTTCGTGATTTTGTTCCTTGTCGCAATTCAGCAGGATCTGGACATGCTGCAGCTGTTCGCGTCGCCGGCGGGACGAGCGCTGGTGGCGAACGAGCATCAACCGAAAGGACCGACCCTGGCGTCGTCGTTCTCGAGGGAATCGGCGAGGTCGAAGAGCGGGCAAACGAGAGGCAATACCGCAAACGGCGGAAACGGTGCCTCCGCCTCGCCGCCGCTGCAACGGAAGTCGAGCGACGAGCTCTTCAAAGAGGCCGTCGAAATTCTCGGCCTCACCTGCTCGATGACGGACAGTTGTCGGTGTATCGACTGCCAGGTACTTCCTTGTCTCGAAAAAAACGACGATTTTCCGTTTCCAAAAAACAACAAAAAATAGGATCTCGCTCCTCCGTTTTTGTTGCTCTCGTTCAGGAAAATTTTGCCTACCTGGGAAATAATTGTCAACGAGACGAACGCTTTTGCCTGCCAAAATCGGCCCCGGAAAACACGTTTTTGCTAATAACTCGAGGACCGTCAACTTTACGATGAAACGACCTCCTAGCAAATTTGTAGCCCGGACAATTATCTTCAAATGTTATTCCAAGACTTTTTCCGTGGGAGTGACCGTTCGTGAGATATAGCGTCCGGCAACCCGCGAGGCGCGAAATTGGCGAGACCGAATTATCGCGAAAAAACGAAAAACAAAAGAAGATCGCCCGAAGAAACGAAACTCTGTACTGAATTCCGAGGAAACGAAATTTCGCCAGCCGCGAAAGGATTGGGATTTTTGCCAAACTGTAGGAAACGCGGGAGGAAAACGAGGAGCGAGTAAAAAAAGGGGAAAACAGGAAAAATGAATGGAGGACGACGAATCGCGTGACACGTTTTGTTTCCCTGTATTTTACAGAGCAACTACTTCGACTGCGAGGACGATTACGGCGACACGAGGACGGATCTCGCGGCCGGCACGCCGGCGCTGCACGCCCTCGCACATCCATTGACATGTTCAATTCAGTAGTAAATTTTCCAGAGCGAGCTCAAAAATTCTAAAATAAATAATTAAAAAAAACGTATCGGCGATGTCGCAGCGTGTTCCAGCGACGAGCAACCCATCAAAAGCAACCAAAACAAACAACTATGTTAAAAACCCAAAACCCCTCCCCAAAAAAAAAAAAAATCACCCGGCGAATCGATCGATCAAAATCGGCCAGACTGAAGACGCGCGCGAAAAATATTTAATCTTTGTACGAACTATTTTCATCTCGTCGTTTTTCGATACCACACGCCGATTTCGTTGGCGAATCGTTTCCGAGCGAGACGTGCGATGCGGAAGGCGTCGAGTCCGAGTCGCAGATTTTTCGGGCCGAGAAGAGCGGAGAAATCTGCGTTTCGGCGGGCGAACGAATCGAGAAACGGAAAAAAGGGAAAAGAGAGAAAAAAAATGAAAATCGCATCGTTATCTAAAAACCTCTTCAAATCAAATGAGATGTTAGCAATGAATAATCGTAGTTTCGGTATAACTCGTTTTTAAGAACGACTCGATTTGTGACGAGATACTGCCTCGAATTCGACGAACAGTTCGTCTCGGGGCAAAACGAACGGACGAAAATCAATTTTGCCAAAATACGCCAAACGAAAATAATAATAGTGTAAGCGCGAAGAGTGTAAAGTTGTAGTCGTAACGCCGCCATTTTACACGTAAATGCGAACTCGCCTGACGACACTTTCCACCGCGATCCTGAACGAATTCTCGAATCGAGGATTTCTAAACGTCGCGTCAGACGCGTTTACACGTACGCCCAATACATACGTATATACATACTAGAGTGGTCAAAAAAAGAAAAACAATTTTTTTTCTCTCGAGTCCTATCATCTCCAAAATTTCTTTGCGGTACAACAAAAACTCTCCCCAAAGGCCAGCTAGATATTTCGATTCTACGAATCGCGCGATCATTTTTTGTTTTTCCATAAAACAGCACTCGAACAAATTTTTTTCTTTTTTAATTCTCCGGTTGAAACTGAGATTTTTTGACCCACTTTAACGCACATATTCTTGCGGGGAATTCAATTCTCTACAAAAAAGCTCTGAAATAGTTTTATCGCAATCCTGATGGGTAAGAAGTTACCAGGCTTTGAATACTCGCAACCGAGTAACACCCCAACGGTTGGCGGTAATTACCATTATTTATAGATCGTTTATTAAATTTCTACCAGTCTGAAATAATTTTTGGCTGTCTGTAGAATTTTTTGAGCGATTGCCAATATTTATTTATAAATTTATTAAATCTTGGGATATTTATTAAACAGTTGCTTCGTAACCATCCTCGTTAGAATTTACTCACTTGCGAGTATTCAAGGCCTGATAACTTCTTACCCATTAGGAGTACGATAAAACTAGATCGGAGCTTTTTTCTAGAGAATCAAATTTCCTTCAAAAATGTGTGCATCAAAGTGGAGAAACATTTTTTTTCTTGGTTTTAAGAGGAGAAAACAAAAAATTTCTGTTTCACGTGCTATTTATATGGAAGAACAGGAAATCATTGGGCGTCTCGTAGAATTGAAATGTCAAGCAGGCTATTGGGGGGAATGTTCTTTATGCCTTGGAGAAAGTTTTGAGACGATAGGAGATAACTTTTTTTTCACCACTCTAATACATATACAACACACACACACACACCCACACACACAAGTACACGAGATGTATTTACGATTTATTTTGATCGTCTCGTAAGACAAATTGCGACCGCATTTTTCCACTGCGAAATCGAGGAGAAGCGAAGAAACAATTAGCCAACGATGATTACTCACACGAGTCTGTTCCCCCTCCTTCCACTCGTTTCTTCTCACGATCCCAGTATTAATAAAAAAATATACATATAAATAAATAAATACTTTTAAAAAAACCGTTCGATTTTCAAACGGATCGAATCGACCTCGTTAGTCTAAATATTCATTATTCTTAGGAGAATGGTAAGCGATGAAAATCGATTCGATGTCACGATGTATAAAAACGTATTATCATTGTTACGAAATAGAACCAAGTTAACGATTTACAATAACAACTCTGCCTTTCCACCCTGATACTGAGAAATATAAGGAGACAACAAGTTGTACGATTCATTGTTCATACACCCGACGACGAACTTTCTCCCTCCCTCTTATCCACCGTCGGCGACGATGCGGATTGGGCGGACGGCGCGGATCGGAAAAATCGGTAGGTAACCAAAAACCAATACATTCTCGAAAATCACGCTCGTTGTAAATGACACACTGCTCACGTTTAGGCCATATTTATTAGTGGTTCTTTTTTTTCTCATTTTTTTTCTCTTTTTTTGTGGTAAAGTTACATCGATTTCCTTATCATTCGTTGCAAATTACAATGTTACACCGATTTTTTTTTCTTACGCACAATCAATTAAAATCCTCTATACATTGTTGGTACACACGTGTTGATTACATGCAACGCTCGACATATAGGTACTAGTTTCTCGCCTTGTGTCTCTAACAAAAGTATAATGTCATCGCAGTTTCGCTATTCGTCGTCACCTGCATCGAGACGAGTGTCGCGCGATATAAAATACTTGTACGTATTACGTGTATAATTACGTGTTAGTTACTCGTGATTCTCCGCTAAAATTGCAAGTTCCCAGGTCGACTCGTCTCCTCGTGGTGCGTGTTCCTCGATCAGTTTTTTTCTTCTTTAGTTTATCTGTTTTATCTTCGATTATTAATTGACTTACGGATCATTTGTATGCGTTTCCTTTCCATGTGTAATAACATATAAGAATACTTCGTTTCAGACGACTCATTTTTTTCTCGCTCCACTAACGGAATATCACTCTAAAGGTGCAAAAAACAATAGTAGTTTCAATTCCGAGCACTTGCTAAGCGTACCTGAAATTTTCCCATTTGATTAAGGCGTAAATCTGAAAAAAAATTCCCTTAAATTATCCATAACTCCGCGGCATTTCGCGCTACTCGACTAGTCGTGGGCGCAACGTAAATCAGGTATAGACACTTTTAAAGAGCAAAGATTTCTCTACAATTTCCGCCCATGACCAGTCGAATAACGCGAAATGCCGCGGAGTTATAGATAATTGAATTAAAAAAAAATGAAATTCACGCGTTAATCAGATGGGAAAATTTCAAACACATTTAGCGAGTACTCTGAATTGAAATTCAGAGCTCATCTCTGGTGACAGCCCTTTTTTATATGCTCGGAGTAATATTGGAGCCAGAAAAAAATGAGTCTTCTGAAACCAAGCACCCCAATATCTATATATATATATATAAATATATATTTATTTATATATATTTCAGGCCCTCGGACATAGCGATTAATTAAAGGTATCCGCTCGCGTTTTTCCCACTCGTTCGTCATCCCACATCTCGAGTCGGACGTGCCTTTTATGGCTCCGTTCCCCTCGAATTTTCCGCGCCCCAAAACGTACCGAAAAAACGATACAGACGTTAGTTTTGTAATTTGAAAAATATGACAATTTGGCAATTCTGCGATTCCTGAAGTATTATTCGCCTCTGGAAGAGAGCTACGAGACCCCAGCACGGAATATCAATTTTTCACGTGTTAATCGAATGAAAAAAAAAAAATAATCCACCTCGTAGACTCGTCGCACGGGGCTCATCTCGCGTCAGCAGTCAAATTGTAAAACTACTGACAGCTTCCAGTTCTGCGAGGTAAAACAAAAAAATTTTGGGGTGGTCTAACGAACGCGTATCCGAGTCACGAAGATATCTGCTCGAGGCACGATACAACCAAGTAGGAAAATACGATCGGAGATCGGAAAAACATCGACGGATACATTTTTACCCAAAAACCCGAAAACAAAATATTATTCCCCATATCGGATGAGGACATTTTCTGGCCAATTACTCGTAAACGTGGCGCGATACGAATTTGAAAAATGAGAGATGAAACGAGCACGCGACAGAATAAGATATGTTTCCTTTTCGTGTTCGGAATTTCTTTAGAATATGTTTTTTCCTCGTCCGATTTGCTACTTTACGTAGTACGTTGCATTTTTGTCGATATTATGGAAAATATACGATTCGAATTTAAGCGCGAGTACAAATTTCTTATCAAACGTCTCTCCTTTTCTTCTTCGTCGAGGTCTCGGCTCCGACTCGTTCCATTTTTGAATGTTCCCAGATGCGAACGACTTTCCCTTCCCCCGATTCAATTCGTATAATTATCAGTCTATGAACGACAGCGACACGCTGCGAATTTCTTACACGTTACGTACTATTAGAAGTGTGTGGTGGGTATCTTTAGGAGTGAACAGTCTAGCCTGGGTTCTCGCCGACGAAACGGCGGTCTTATACTTTCAGGTAAGATTTCGTCCGGCTGCGATTTTACACAAAATTCGACCGACTGCACAAATTTCCACCGATTTGAACGATTCTTTTCTCAAAACCCTCCTGAACACTTCTACTACTCACGAAGACTGCAACCTTTCAGTTTTGATTGGTCAAAACTTAGGAAAGAATAATAATTTTAAAAATATTATCAAAATAAAGATTTATCTTTGCTCTGATTTTAATATTTTTCTCCAATTTTCGTATCATGCAGTTTTTTATACCAAATTCCAACTGGCGGAATGAACTCTGAGAAAAAAAATGTCGAGAACATTTTACTCACAATTTTTCCCGTAGAGCAGATTGCTGCAGATTACTTTTTGTAATTTATTTGAGTAATTTCTTCAAAAAATTCAAAATGACAAATGGAAAAATACGAGTGTATTTTCAAAATTTGTGCAGTCAGTCGAATGTTCGTAATAAATTAATAATAATAATAATGATAATGATAATAATATTAATATTAATCGTAATAATTATATTATTATTATTAATATTATAATTATTATCGTAATAATTATAGTATTATCGTTAATTGTATTGTTATTATCTATATTAATATTATTTTAGTTTAAAAATGAAAAATTGAAAAAAATGGATAGCTCTCTGCGATTGGTCGTTTTTTTTCCTTCGCGGATCGTAGCTCGAGGCTCGCGGCGATACTTTCATTCGTTTGCGTTACGTTCGTGCGAACAAAGTCTCCACGAAACGTGGCAAACGAGGGCGAAAAAAATGACCGGAGAACGAAAGTGGGACTCGATTGACCGAGATGGAATCGCGATGATTCGCCTTTTTATCGCCGTTTCCGCCAATGCCGTGAAAAATGACATGCCACATCGAAGAGCACACGTTCAACACCGAGTTTTGTTTTTGTTTGTTAATCGCGATCGTTGGAATCTAAAATATATCCGATAGTATCGATCCTTTCGCTCGAGTCAACGATTTTTGCCACGTCGCGAAGTCGAGCGATCCCCATTTTTTTTTCTTTTTTCATTTGTTTGTCCTTTTTTTGGAATAAGAAAAATTCAACAGCCCGAGCATCGGCGCCCACGTTCCGTCTCGTGGAACTTTCGCGACGACGACTCTGCGAGAAGTTTGAATCGCTTTGAAAATAATTGCAGGTATTCGCGATTCTATTTCCTCGTGGAGAAAGAAAAACTCTTCTCGGGCGTAAGGATCGCTGCTCCTTCGCGACTGGGGAGAACTGTTGGCAATTTCCCAACGCTGCGTTTAAATTATCGTGCAAGCTGAACCGTGCATCACCTCGGAGAGAAACATTGGCGTTCCGGCACCCAAACCACCGTCAGTCTTCTCTTGCTCGTCCCTTTCGTACTCGCAGTCGAAGTAGTGACTCTGAAACGAACGACATTGACTTTTTTGTTGCTCCTTTTTTTTCGAGTTTTCTTTATGTATTCCTGCTTTGTTCGGTTTCGTTTTCGTTTCGTTTTTGTTTTTGTTTTTCTCAACAAATTCCGTTTATTTCTCGTCTCGATCACGACGAATTTTCTTTGCGTCCAACTCGAACGCTGTTCTGCATATAGAAAAAAAGTTCGATTCGCAGCCAGAGGAAAGAAAAATTCGAGCTGCGAATGGAAAAGAAGCGTGGAAATCGGTTCGAAAAGCACAATTGGGGAGAAAAGTAGCCGTTAAAAAGGGGGGAAAGGGGGAGCGTCTGTCGAGAAAGTTTGGTCCCCTGGGGTGATTTAAATCGAACAGCATCGAGTTGAGAAGAGAAATAAAGGAACGTCGAGGAGAAATGTCAGAGTTTTTATCTAGTGGGAAGAGATGAGAGTTCGTACCTGACAATCGAAGCATCTGCACTGATCGCTCATTTTGCACGTGATACCCCACTGTTTGGCGACTGCTTTGTACAATTCCTTGCTGGATTTGTGGAGTATTTCTGGTCCCTTCACCGGCGTCCTGCCCCCACCATCTGCGTGATCGCGAACGCGCAACAGAATTTTGGTGTTCTCTTTAGTATCAATCGATTTTTAGCGATTTCGTCGATACCGAACGAAATCAATATTTACCCGTGCCTCCCTCGCCGCTCGGTGTCTGATTACCAATCGTCGTTCGATGCCGCTCGCTGTTACCGTCGACTTGAATTATTTCATCCTCGGCGTTCGTCCCCGATTGACCGACCGCCAATCTCGTCTGAAATCACGATGTGAGCGTTTTCGTTAGCATTTACTTCCCCTTCCTCGTCCCACGCGCGAGCACATTTGTGTTCCCCCCATTTTCCTCGAACGCCTACTAATTCCTCTTCAAAATCGATTCACCGAATTGGGGAACGCTGATCGCGAATATGGCGTTAGATTTGTAAAATCCAAAATGGCGACTCGGTACCGCGCATACACGATCACGAAATTCACGATCTTCATTTTAGAGAGCAACACGATGAACGGAGTAAACTGGCAGTTGACCTTGAACTGTCTTCTTCGTCCCCGTGGAGGAGGATGAAGAAATGTTGGCTACGAATGTTACTGTCTTACCTCCTCTAGCACGTGCGCGTAAGAGGGTGGCGGCGAGTTTGGCACGAGGGGCTCGTTTCGGACGGTCAGAGCGTTCTCGTCGGTCACCGAAGACTCGGGTCGGGCGCCGGGACTCGCGAGAGTTTGGATGCTCGCGTGATGCTGGTGCTGCTGCAGGTTGGTCTCCTCGCAGCACTCGACGCTGTTGCTTCGACTGCCCTCGTGACCGCCGCTCGGCGACTTGGTCATCTTCGAGAATCTGAGCTTGAACGGCGCCAGCTTGATATGTTTGATACGACAGCTTGCGATAGGACGATGTATCTGAAATCGGTGCGCGCGCAGGTAGAACATGGGAAAACTACGAGCGGGTCGTTATTGTCATTTTGGGGGAAGTAGCGGGATTTTACTACCGATTTGATCACTTACGTCGAGCATAAATCGACGGAAGTCAGCTCAGGAGCGAAGCCTCGTCTCTCGGATTCTTCGCTCTGATGAGTCGAAATTGCTGCGGAGAAACGAGAAATTTTTTTTTGTGAACGAAGCCTTTGCGAGTTGTTTATTAATAAATAAGCAAACCTGTCTTTGCCAAACATTCGTCTATCCATCCATCGTCTCATCTATCTATCCAGTCATCCATCTACCTATTTATCTCACTATCCATCTATCTGTCGACCCATCTATCTATTTATCCATCGATCTTCCTATCTATCTTTCTATCTATCTCACTATACATCTATCTATCCATTTGTCTATCTATCCCACCGTCTTCCTTCAAGAGCCTGCTGCACGAGCATCTGTTCCACGCGTCCCTCCTCTAGGCTTAAGACTAGGTTAATTTGGTTTTGTGGTGTCCATAATCTGACATTCTACTATTCTCGATTACGCTTTATTACACGCTACTTCTCGCCATTATGTCATTATGCCTGCTTCACTATCCTTCATCCTTTACTATTTTGTGTTCGTTCTACAATTCGATATTTCACTGCTCTATTTAATACTCAATTACGCTGGGTTTACCAGCCTCTGGCTATTTTTGTACTCACCGGATCATCGATCCTAGTTCAATATATCTATGTTCTCTTTTTCTCTCTGCCTCTCTCTGTCTATCTATCCATGTAAATAAATCGATTTTTTTTCAATCAAACAATTTTATGTCAAACGCCATAAGGTTACGTTAGGAAAGTTTTCTTAAATTTTCTAACGTTCCGCGCAACTGTCTCAATTTGTTCTTTCATAAGAACCTTCCTTCGACAATAACAAGCCCAAGAAAAAAAGAGTTGGGAAAATTGGTCTAGCCGGTTCACGCGTGACGCCGTGGCCAAGGGAAATAGCGATTTATTTTTACATATATATGTGTATATATATATATATATATATATATATATATATATATATATATATATATATAGAGAGAGAGAGAGAGAGAGAGAGAGAGAGATAGATGGATGGATGAGAACGTGAAAAAAAATTGGTAAACATTTTTTTGGAGACGAATCCACTGAACGTCGGGCCGAACTGAACGGGTATTATTTGGCTGTTTGGCAATATTCGCGAGCAACCTAGAGCGTGAAAGCTCGCGAAAGCGGTCGCTCGTAGCAATCGAGGTGGCGGCGGCGGCGGTTGACGGGAACGAGCGCAATATTCCCGGGCTCTGACCCAATAACCTTCCACGGGCAGGAAATCAGGCCGAGGAGCAGCGTCCTGGCGAAGTTATACGTGCATCTGGGTCGAACGCGCGTTTCACGCGCGACCGCTCCGACCGAGGAAAGCTCGGCGATCGGGTTCGCGGCGCGCTTAAAGCTCCCCGAATAGGAGAGACGGAAAAACGGAGAGAGAGAGCAGCTGAAAAACACGGGAAACGCGGCGTCGAGGAGGCGGAGAATGTTTCGCGAAAATTTGTAAAAATTTGTCAAAACGCGTGAAAAATTTGTGGAAAATTTGTCCGCGGCGTGATTGATCGCCGCTGAGAAGCTCGCTCGTTGTCGTCATTTTGAAAGCTGCATTGTCGCGGGATACTCGAATCATTGTTTGCTTCCTCGTTCGATCGCCTTTTCGCGCCTCGCCACGTTTTAAGCACTCGCGACGAAACAACTTCGAGAGCTTTTCTCCCGCATAAATCATCCGCGGGCGACGCGTGAAAGGCTATTTTCTCTCTGGTCCATCGGAAACTCTTGCAAAAATCTTTTGCCCGAGCGTTTCTCTCCTCTTCTTCCTCCTCGAGAAACGGAGAGAAATACCGAGCGTCGCGAAAAAGAATCGACGCAGTCGGCAAAGTCGACGAGAAAATATCATAGTTTAAAAAAGATAAAAAACACGTTTCAACGGAAAACCGAACCAAAAAGTCAAAAATAAATTTCAGTACGAGAATAAAGCGATTAACGCGGAAATTAGTGTCAAGCAAAAGTTTATTCTTTTCATATTACTTATTGTTTATTGTTCCGCGCTTTTTTAAACATCAAAATCAATTTTTTTTCTCGTCAATCGCTTTATTCTTATTTTAGGGTTATCCAAGAAAAATTAAACCAAATCGAGTTGAGGGATTTTTAAATAAAATATTTATTTAAATAAATAAATAGATAAATAAATAAATAAATAAATAGATAAGTAAGTAAGTAAATAAATAAACGAGTAAGAAATGTTTAACGAGAGCAGGACCGCGTTTGGCCTTATGTCGCCGTTCGTTCGCAATTTTTCGGCTAAACTCGTTGAAACGCGAACGAAAGTCAAACGACGAAATCAAAGGGTCGGAAGATTTTTGGTTTCGAGTCGGGATATTTGCAGCTTAGGAGAAATTCGATTTTCCGAGTCATTGGAGCTTTGTTGACTCGGAGACTCGAGACTAATCGCGTGATCTCTTTGCTGCGTGGTGTTTTTGTTGTCGTTGTTGTCGCAGCGAATATGCGAGACTCGGTCGGTCATACGATACATGGCCGACCCGGAAAAGCACTCGAAACCGAACCCCGCGTCAAACGTGAGGACGTTGACGAATACGCGCGAGCAAAAAGCTCGCCCATCTTCGCGTCTCTCGTTTTTTTTCTCATTCTTTCATGCTACACTCGTTGATGTCCAAAGTTTTCGACAATTTTTGTCACTGCGACGAGGGAAAAAAATGTTGGTCGGTTCGAATTATACGATAGATAGAATAATTCTAAAGAAATTTTTGGAGTTAGAGATAAAAAAGGCGATTCCGAATTTAGATTGGAGAAAAATACGAACAGAGGTGAAAATAATGGCGAGAAAGCGCAGGCGAGAGTTTATTTGCGGAAAATGAATCCGCGAATTTCCACGATTGACGAATCGAATTGATATCACGGTCGTAAGCCGATCGCGCGAATTTCGGGCCGCCTACCTACGCAGCTTCGAAGCAGAGCAGCCGATCGTTTTATTGATCGCCCGCGGTGCAACGCGTGTCGCCACATTTTCAGGGTGAACGAATCTCGCGACGTACCACCGTCGACACGTGGTTTCCGGCGCCGCCAAAGACTCGCGAGGTTCGTTCGACGAATCGAATGAGAATAATTTGCTCGTCGCTACTCACCTGCTGTTTTTCGCCCCGGTCCTCCGCGATTTTCGGGATTAATTTCGGCGACTCGCGCTACTCGGCTCTAGCGGTCCTGGGCGGCGGCCATATTAGCGCGACGGTGGCGCCGCCAGCGGAAAGCTTCGGGAGCGACGAGGCGACCAGAAGGCGCGTTACTATTTCATTCGCATTTACGAGCTTGCGACGCGGGACTGACGACGCGTCGTCGATACCATTCGCCTCCTCGCCGCGTAAATAAATGAATATGACAACAACGCGCGTACGCCGCGGCCGTAAAATTCGCAGTAAAAAATACAGAATTTTTTTCTCTTTTCTTATCGGGTTTTAAAACAAAGAGGCTATTTTCACGAATTTTTGCTGACGTTGTCTCCGATAGATATTAGTACAAAAATCGTTGGCGTTTGAAAGACATTCATTTAAATTCATTTTGACCAATATGATTTATCTACGAAAAAGTTATACCGAGGCAGATGTTCGATTTCTCTGCAGAAAATCAGCCCACGCGTGAATATCAAACATCATTGGATAAAGTATAACTGAAATCGCGTACAAATTTTAATTCCTACTAATTTTTTATTGCAGCATCAGTGAAAAAAAAAAACACTTAAAAAAAAAGCACGTCAAACTACATTTCATTATCGAAACGCGAGGCTCGATAACTAGGCTCAATTTCTTATGGATTAAGTTATTGGCCCTCGAATTCTAACCATAAAATATTGAAGTAGTAATATTTATAGTTATGTCGGATTATTTTCTGCTATTTTTCATAATTGCAGTGTAAGTAAAAAATCACATTTTCGCTTCTTTAGGTCAAATTCATAATAATTATTCTAGTATAACGTCAATGGTCACTCTAAAAAGGGCCCTTTGCCTTGTCCTCCAATTCAATTTCCACCAACTGACAATACACTGATTTGAGACCAATGATAAATTGAAAACAAAAATTATTGAAGAAATCCGAATGGAAAAATGTTGAAAAACCAAAAAATCAATCAAAATAAATTGAATTCAAGCCAAAAAAATGGGAAATAATTTTTAAAAATAAGCAGTTTCCATTTTTCTATTCTATTTCTCCTCCAAACTATAATTATAAATAAATATCGAGTAAAATGGATTGGACAAAAAATGTTAAATTATACTTCAAGAGCGCGTTCACCGAGCCCAACGATTTTTATATTAATAACCATCACAGCGACGGGAACAGAAGTTCGTAAAATAGTCGTCCGTTCGACCGTCTAAAGGAGACTAATCTCAAATTTAATCGAGACATCGATGAGGAAATTACTTCAATTAAACAACGACAGCTAGAAGATTCCGTTCCAACTTGACTGGCAGTTTTTCCAATAGATTCCATAATCGTAATTACTATGCACGAGATTTCAGTTCGGAGTTTCGAGAAAACTCGTCCAAATTCATTTTTTTCTCCTTTTCTCTCCTATCGCGTCTCCTCGAATCGCGATGCTCGCTGTCAATACGCTATTCTCGGACGGTAATGAGCACCTCTTCCTCTTTTTTGCTCCGGCGGATCACTTCCGCCGCTCGTGAATTTTATACCCGGCGATATCAAACTTTCGAGGCTCGTTCGATTTTCACGACTCAACTTTTTCCCACTCGTCGAGTTGAACCGACATCGCGAAATTCCCTACGCGTTGAAAACGCTCCGAGTTACAAAAGTTGTAGCTTAAAAAGCTTGAAAAAACAGCGAGCTGAAAAATCAATGTAAGAAAAAAGTGGTTACCGAGAAAATTGATGTCATTGCGAAGAAGCGACGTCAATTTTCTCGTTAACTACTTTGAAGCTTGCTTTGCCATTTCTTACTTCTTCAAAATTTCAATATTCTCATATTTATATTTATACGATTTTAATTTCTCGAAAATTTGCAAATTTATTTTTGACCAAATAAAATGAAAAAATGAGAAAAGTCGGGGAATAAAGCGGGCGTGTTCTCCGTCCCTAACGAAGCCTCGAGCCTTGGCTCCGACGTAAGAGAGCTCGAGAGGAAAAAACTTTCGGTCGAAACCTCGCGGTTTTCCCTCGCGATCGTCGAGTGTCCCGCGATGGCTTCTCTCGTGCCTTTTATTCAAAAATCTCACGGCTTTTCGAATTCCACCCACTTGCTCCCGCTCGCGCCGTTGTTTCTCGACGACTTTCCTCCTTTTGTCGCCGCGTCGACGAGACGATCGAGCGCGAGTCCAGCGGAGCGAGAGGAGGCCGGATGAAAACGCGGAGAGAGGGACGGGGAAAAAAACAAGCGTTAGATCAAACGTGATCGATGCTCGATGGTAGGAAGAAAAACAGGGGAGCGCGGAAGTTGGGATTCATTCGCCTCCGACGAGGAGCTTCTCCTGCACTCTCGAGGATTCTCCGGTAATTAATGCAGTTTCATCGATCTCGCGGCCGCGATTCCGGCATCTTGAAAGCTCGGAGCTGCGAGTATTCCGATTTGACGCGGAAAATCCGATGAGAAATTAATTTCACCGACGTAGAATATATATATTAGGTTGCTCCACTCGATTTTTTCCTCCCTCCATTAACGGAATATCACTCTAAAGGTGCAAAAAACAATAGTAGTTTCAATTCCGAGCACTCGCTAAGCGTACCTGAAATTTTCCCATTTGATTAAGGCGTAAATCAGAAATATTTTTTTCCCCTTAAATTGTCCATAACTCCGCGGCATTTCGTGCTACTCGACTGGTCGTGGGCGCAAATTGTAGAGGAATCTCTGCTCTTTGAAAGTGCCTACACCCGATTTACGGTCCGCGAACCGTGTCGGCGATAAAAAACCTTAAACTCGATTTTTCACCAAATTTCACCGTTTTTTCGTTTTTTCTCGTCAACCGTTGACTATACGGCAAAATCGTACCAGTGCTTTCTTGTTGAAAATTTGATTTTCTACAAAAAAGCTTCTTAGAGTCTAAATCGTAGACCTGATAGTTTCCGAGATAAATCCAATTAAAGGTACAAAAATTTAAAACATCCGACTTATCAAGATTTTTACGCGTGACACGGTTCGCGCAACGTAAATCAGGTGTAGGCACTTTTAAAGAGCGAAGATTCCTCTACAATTTCAGCCTATGACCAGTCCACTAAGGGGAAATGCTGCGGAGTTATAGATAATGTGATGAAAAAAATTGCGGATGATGAATTAAAAAAAAAAAATTCAAATTGGGGAAAATTCGTGGGCGATACACGCTTTTTGTTCTATTTTCGTACAAAATTGTCGAAAAAGTTTCTTTCGGCAGCGGGGGATGGAAAATGGAGTGGAAAACTTGCCTGACCACCGAGCACACTTTTTTCGGTGGAGAAAATCCGAATCGAATTCGGATCTCGCAAGGAATATCTTCGCAAGGATCGATGGGATTATCGAGTTATGGATAATCGCATCGTTCGCACATTCGACAAAGCTCCTCGCTCGGAGATGATTATATTCCCGCGGGCTGCGAGACCGGCGCCTCGCGTTTCTTTTGCCCGCGTAACGACGTCGCGCGACTCGAGTAGCGTCGATTTGTTAAAACTGGACCGTTACGAAACACAAAAAGGAAAATACAAAAAGTGGCGCGAGGCAAAAAAGCGGAGAAAAAAGGAGGAAAATAAATAGAGAAAAGAAAACGTGCTCCTCGCGCCTCATTTTCACGCGGCGCTCCTCTGAAGTCTCGCGCGTGACTTATTCGCGGTTCCACGATTTTCCCACGCAATTTTTTCGCGACCTCGCCTTTTCGACATTTTCTCCAAATTTGAACGCGCCTCTGCGATCACTTCTCGCGACACATCGCGGGTGAAAAAAAAAACACTGTCTTTTTCAAAAGCGTTTTTTTTTTTCGACCGCGCAGCGCGTTGGGTCTCGACGCGTCGCGTGGTGATCAAAAAAATTGTCGCCTATCGCAGCGTGCGCCGGAAACGCGGGGAGCATTTCGGAAAGAAATGTCATTCGCGGAATAAAAAAGCAGCTCGGTCTCGTTCCCCGCGATATTTATGCTCGTGTTTGCATGAAATTGGCCGAGGTTCGGCGTTCCGGGGAAGAAAATTGGCAAAAATACGCTCTTATCGGCTACATCGAAACGGAGCGGGGGGATATTTTTCTCTCGGCAGTTTTATCGGGAGCCGGACGAAAGCGGAAGTGAACATTCGGGGAGTCGGCGGCACGCGGCGTGATAAATTTGCGGCGAGTAGAAGTTGTCGCTCGCGTACGCGGTGATTTATCGCGAATAGTTATTCGGGAGGAATCAGTTCTAGCAGGAGAGAGATAAGCGCGAAGACTCGCGGTTAGTTTTCTAGTTCAACGGTTCAATCGGTCGAGAGTGCCGCTCGGAGTTTCAAAGTTCGCGTCGTCGAATTGAATTGCCAATTTCCCCGGAAAAAAGCACCCACGAGAATAACAACAACAACCACAACCACAATAATAATAATAATGATAATAATAATAATAATGATAAGCGAAGAATAAGAAGAAAAAAATGAAAAGGGACCAGGTATTTAGTGACGTGGAACGTCAGAAAAAGCCTCACACGTTTTTTGAAACGAAAAAAAAATTGTTTTAGAAAAAAAATCGGTTATATCGCGTATTTCTGGGGGTGCAATGGATCTAAAAGTACGCAGACAGGGGTGTGTAATCTTCACATGGATATCGATTCGGAATTATTTGACAATACGTGCCGGTGTGGATGCTGACGTCGATTGTTCGGTGAAAGTGGCGGCAAAAACGGTATCATTTCTATTATCGACGAACAACGAAACTGTGTCATTCCTGAAAGAGGAGACAATAAGTGATCCGAAACTCGGTCCGGATTCACTTTTGGTCACATGGTCGTGTTAATTCCTTCGGAATATGGTCGTTTTAGCGAAAATCCTGAAGGTGGAATACGCGCGTCCGCGAACGTTCGAGCTTCGAAGTTTGCGAATAATTGGAATGTACGAGCAACAATCGAAAACGACGATGCAACGTGGGTATTTCGAGTAACTCGGGGCGAACGCCAAGAGGACGCCGAAGAGGTGGATGGAGAGAGAACGAAAAACGAAAACGAAACGAACGGAGAGGGACGGAGAGAGAGAGAGCGAGATACCGTTGGTAAATCGATGCGACGTAGCGATTCTTTTCCTCTCGTCTCGTTTCTTCTTCTCTTCCCTCTTACCCTTCGGTATTCGCCACTGAGCTTCGGCCCGGCAGAGTCGGAGCTTCGTTTCGCGTCCCGCGTCGTTCGGAGCGGCGAGGCGGGGGGCGCGATCACTCGGCTCGGGCGTCGCGACGGCGATGTCTCGTGTCCTCTCGGTAGTTCCTGCTGGGCAATCGCGCGCGTCGGGAGTGACGGACGCGGCGGGTCCGTGAGAATTTCGATCGTACGGTTTCGCGGTTATTGTGTCATCGGGAGCGCGGAGAGGAGGACGAAGGGAGGAGACGCCACGCGATACGACGCCGGGCAGCGATCCAGGTAGGAAAAAGCGCTATCTATCCGTCATTTTCCCACGACGCTTCCGCGTCTTCTCTCGTCACGCTCCGTCGACGCGTCTTATTAATATTATTAACGACGTTTTCTCGACGTTTGCGTATCAATCTCTCCGAATTCATTTATCGTCCCTTCTACCGTTATCGTACTCGTTTTCTCGCCGGAATTCGACAGCAATTCCACCTCGACGGGACCGATTTACGTTTTTCTCGAATTTCGCGTCTTTTTTCCCTCCCGATTCATATTTTTTTCATCCATTTTTTGTACGCGTACAATTTCGATTCCGAAAACACGGCGGACTTTTTCAACAATTTCCACGTTTCTCGTCGAAAAACAAACGAGCTTCGTTTTTTCGATACCGTCGAAAGCTTTTTTTTTTAAATTGTCAACCCGTTCGACTGAAATTTGAAATACAGCGCGAACCAGATCAATAAAATTGTTTTTTCTCTTCTCGTATAACATACGAATTTCACAGTAAGAAATATTTAATATTTATTATCAAATTGAAATTAATATTAAATATTTAATTTCAATTTCAATTTATTAAACAAAAAAACATTGACGCGAGTAAATCCAACAGAGGTTACATAACGCAAATCTTGAATATGGCTGTACGTAAAAATAATAAATTACAGCCCAACAGCAGCATATATTTAAAAATAAAATAAAAATTTAAGAATAAAATTTTGAGGATATTCCCCTTACGCTATACGTAATCTTAATCAGTTTTTAAATTTATTATCATCACACTGGGTCAATTTGACCCATCCGTCAAATTTTAGTTTAAATATCTCCAATATTTCCCAGTGTAAATGGGACTTCTGGAACGCGTGCTATCCTACTATTTTTTATTTTCCGCAAAGTAGCATTTTTCAGGAGTATAACGTCCGAATGTTGCTTGAAAATATTACAAATCGACGAAGTTATGATATTCTAAGCAAAAAAGCGTTTTTTTTTTGCATTTTTACCTCCATGATTTTTTCCCCCTCGGTTGCAATTTTTTTTGTCGAAAATCAATTTTACGTCCATAGTCTACAGAGTTTGAAGCTTGTTCTGTAATTTTTGTAAATACCTCGGAGCGATAGTTTGCTTAGAATCGGTTTTTGAAAACTGACCCATATTATTTGGTCGCGTGACCACGAAGGTCTTTGGGAAGGACATAGCTTTCTAAACTCTGTGGGTGCAGAGTTACTGTTAATGATAGCATTCAATTACTGATAATTGAATTATTAATAATAATAACAACATTTAATATTTCCCCCTTGGCGGAAATGTTGTCTCTTATTTTAATTCTCATATCTTCCTTTCGTCGCTACCGTTTCTGTTTCGCGACAATACTTGTCAGACATCGCTCCGTAGATACGTACACAGGTATCGAGTCGCGCGGTTGTTTTTGCCTCCGTGTGCGAATTCGCGGTATCCGAGCGTCGAACGCCGCGTAAACAATAACATTTCGCGTCGAGTCGTGGAAATATTTCTACTCGACGGGCGAACGCTGTTTGGAAGCTCCGAAACATACGGGCCGCCGCGCTCTCGCGCGAGAAAAATCGTCGCGCCGTTGCATCGCGGCGATGGAATCGCTACGCAGCTTTCCGCGTGTATCACGCGATCAATATGAACGGTTGACGGAAGGGAAAAATAAAATTCAACGACCAGTCGACATCTCAATGCGTGGCGTACGTGTAGCGAGCATACGCGCTCGCGAATCCGTTGAAATTTCCATCCTCGTTTCCTCACCACTCTCGCGACACATTTCCAAACTCCCAGCTCATTTTCCTCTCTCGCGTTTTCCCCCCGAATTTCTTACGCCTTCGCAGCTCAACGATTTTCGCGCGTAAAAAAATAGGCAAAAAAAGTCTTATTTTCGAGTTCTTAGCTTTTATTTCCTGACTCGATATTCCTCGTTGCATTTACTTCGCTTTTTAGCGAATATAAAAGTAAAAAAAATTGGAAATATTGAAACTAATACGAAACCTGGTATTTTGCACCGGCGGCCATTTTAGATTCGAGATTCGTCGTAGCGCACATTGTTCCACTAACCAAGCCCTTTCATTCGATACCCATATCGAGGGACCTACGAAGCGTTTAATATTTCACCATTTTGTGGCGGCGGCCATCTTGGATTTACAATGATATAGGATACATTAAATTGTACTATCATCAGAACCAACTCTGTGTACCAAATATCAGATTAATCTGTCAACAGGAAGGGTTTGAAATTTCAATTACCAAACTCGACCCACGCAAACAGTACAAGCCATGTAAAACCGTCTAAGAGAATGATAATAACGACCATCATATGTATACCTACATCGTTATTCGCAGCGAATATCACTATTATAATATATTTTCTCGACTCTTTCTTATCCTACGAACCGAAAATGTCCTCCCTTTTTTTACAGTAAACTGACCAAAATCTGCAGCATTTACTGCGAAGTTTAGGAAGAGTAGATAAAATTGCAAATTCGAACCAATTTGCAAATAACAGAGATGGAAATATAACGAGAAGGAAATATTTTACGTTTTTTTTTCAACACTTTTTTCTGGGTACGGTTTTGGAAATTGGGGAGAAAACGTGTGGAGAGAGGATTCGCTGTTGCGCAAATTTAGTCAGCGCGAACGGGGGAAAGAAGGAGGATACGTCGTCACCGCGAGGGATAATGATGATAATAACGGCGCTGAGGACGATCGGGACGGTGATAATAACGTTGATCGATGAATACGCTTAAAGTGATGAATTTTGCGCGGGCTCGATCACCTGCGACGCGGCTGACGCGCGCCGGATACAGCTACTGTCGGGCGGCGCTCGGGTTTATGGCATCGTCGTTCCGCTGCGACGGGCGCGGAGGTAGGAGTGGAGGTCGCCGTTCGATCGGACAATTCGAGTAATTCTCGTTCGCAGGGGAAGAGTACCGCGAGGAGAAAAAGAGCCGTAATCTGCGGTATATTAGAGACTCTTTGAAAGTGTCCATTAATATTGTTCTCTGTAACTTGAATTTGAATATTTCTCCATAACTTTTCTTTGTTATCGGCGTAACGACTGAAGCTACAATGAAAAAGTTCAGGAACAATTTGTAGGAAATCGAATTTCCTATAAAAAATGTTCTATTACATATTTTGCTAAGGCGAAAATTGAAATTGAGAAGGATGGATAAATTTCTTCTATTCTTGACAGCGCGGCGCGAGGTGTATTCTAGGATCGTTACGCGAAGTCGAAGGATTTTCGCATTTAGGTCCACCGACGACGGCGAGTAGGATGAAAAATCGAAGGAAAAAATTCGTTCTCCCTTCCTCTCGCGCCTTTGGCCTCGTTTCGCGTCAAAGCTGAAAAATTACGCGAACCGTGGGCTTTGAGCCTTGCGACGTTCCACGTTACTAATTAGGATGGAAACGGTTGTGCGCGTCCGTAATTTAAGGGTGGCTCAACCGGAAGGATTATTTCACCTTTCTTCGTTGGCTCCTTCGTTTCTACTCTCATCCCGTCGCGAAGCGGAAACAAATCCTGCCGATATAAAATTCGCGAGGCAAAATAAAATTGACCGTTTAAAAAAAATATATAAGAAAAAAAAAATTACGAACTCTGCGCAGCTGCCATATTTTCGCGAGGGGCGTGGGAAAAAAAGAAATTGGAAACGAACGTAAATAATCGGAGAAAATTACCTCGATTGTATTCGTGAATGGGGCGACGAGCTATCGTGACCTAGATTCTCTCGCTCTTTTTTAATTATGAGAGCTGCGGAGATGCTTCTTTTCGCTTCCCTTTTTTCCTATCATCTTTCCATTTCGTTTTCGGCTTGTTTGCTTCCGCCTCGCTTGGCCCGCGGAAACATATCGTCGAGAATTATTAATCGGCGTTTGAAAAGCAGTCGTCGCGGATGAACAAAGTAGCAGTATCACATCTTTTCCAAATTCGCCTATTTATTCATTTTTTTCCTAACAAAAAATACGACGAAGAGGGCTAAACGTGCTAACATAGACGGACAATTCAGCAGATTCCAATTCTTTTTTTTTTATCGAAACGATACTGCAAAATAAAACTAAGCGACAATAATTATATTCACTCGTATTCACGTGAGAATATTCGAATAATTGAAATCTTCGTTTTTGCTTCGCGTTTTTCGCAACTACGAGAATAAAAATTCGTTTTTGTAGTAAAACTAGTGTCAACATTTCTCGAGAACTCACGATTTTTTAGCTGACAGATAGGGTAACGGAAAAACGAGAAATCCATACTTCTCTTATGGGAAAAAGTGAGGAGAGAAATTGTTTTGAGATTCTTTGGAACCACCGTTAAAACTCGATTTTGTCCGCATTTTCGTGCGGGCATTCCGAATCTGCGGTCAGAATTGTTCGAAAGGGTGAGATGGCGGAAAAGTGGAATTTGCCGCGAATTTGCACTCCTTATCGCGATTATTGTAATCGCAACGCCGCGATTCGTAACTTTTTCGATTCGTTCTCGCGATAATTACGAAACGAGTGTCGTTATACGCGAGAATCGCGAACGAACGACTCGTGTAATATTGAAATACAAACCTGAAAAGTTGTCGGCGTAATTTCGTTTCACGTCAACGTAGTCATAGCTCTCCGAGAAACTCTCGACTACCTAACTGAATAACTAAAGCACGAACAGAAATGGGTGACTAACTTTGATGAAATCTCGCGAGAAGCGAACTCGTAACGAAGTTCCGACGGAGCGAAAGTGTCGGAAAACTTGCTGGAAAATCATCGCGATCGCGGAGCAGATAAATGTACGGGGAAACAATTTTATTAGCCGAACATTCGTCGCGTTTATCACGATTTTTTTCCTTCCAACTCTAGCGACAGAAAACTGTTTGTCTCTTCCTCGAATTCTAATTGGTCCAAACAGTTTTACTTCCGGTTACCTTTTCACGCGCGATCAGAAAAAGTGGGGCAGTAGTACGCGAAAGTATAATTCATCGCGAGTTTTTGGGGGAAAAAAAATGGTCATCGCGAGTCAATAATTGAGCAGTCAGCAGATTTTTTTTGGCCAATCGACTCCTATTATTTTCACTGTGCGGCGGTTCTATGACGCGAAACAAAAGTACGGGGGAAAAAGCGGGCGGAGAATGAATAGTCGTCCAATAGATGGCGGTTCTGTTTTTCGTTGTCGTTAATAACACCGAATTCTTGTTCGTTTTTTGCGGCACAGCCGACGAGACGAGGGTCCTCTTTGCTCTGCTTCTTTGTTTCTCTCGCTCTCTTCTATTCTCTTCTTCTCCTTGACGTTGGTCCTCGAGAACGACGGTCACGCGTCGTTTCGGAACGTCGATTCGGCCCCCGAATCTACAGGGTTCCATCGCGAGGAGAACAGACTGCACGTTCAGTCTCCGTGAAAAAGTCCCTACAATAACCATTTCCATTAGGCACCTGTCGTCCCGCTGAACTGACTAGCGATTAGCCTTTTTCTTACATTTTTATTTATCTATTTATTCATTTATACATTTACTTATTTACTTATTTGCTTGTTTATTTATCTGCTTATTTGCTTAGTTTCTGAGCTGGTCGGTTGCTCAGTTGCTCAGTTGCTTACTTGCTTAATTGCTTAGTTGCTCAGTTGCTCAGTTGCTTAGTTGCTTAGTTGCTTAGTTGCTTACTTGCTTACTTGCTTAGTTGCTTAGTTGCTTAGTTGTTCGGCTGCGTAGTTGCTTACTTGCTTACTTGTGTCGTGAGCGTGACCTCCTTATTAGCGACCTCATTAAATAAGTAACGCGGTATCGAAAACGCTGACGTTGGCGTTGCATAACGTTGCGATACTTTCCGTACCAATAATTATTGACACGGAATGTGACGAGCTACTTGGCATATAGCTGAGCAGGCCTCACCAAGATTATAAAACAGGCGATGCCATCGGGCATGGCAGTCTCGGGCAATGACTCTTATACAAACAGGCCGAGCCTGTACGCCCTAGTCTTAATCGGGAGCGACACTAGCGTTTCAAATGAAATCTATACAACATTGGTGGCAGCGGTTCACCGAAATAGTGTATACAACACTTGCTTACTTACTCGCTTACTTGCTTGCTTGCCTACTTGCTTGCTTGCTTACTCGCTTACTTGCTTACTTGCTTACTCGCTTACCTACTTGCTTACATGCTTGTTTGCTTACTTGCTTGTTTACTTACTTATTCGCTTACTTACTTAGCTATTTATTTATTTTTTACCCAGCTCAATTTCGATAACGAGACAATTGCCAGCCATTTCGCGAACGAAAGGAGACGATTTTTTTCTTTGTAACAGTTAAACCCGGCGAGAAAAGAGCTGCAATCTTCCTCATACTCGTGTCGGTCGTTTCCATTCTCTCCCTGTTAAAACGCGGCAGAACCCTCCAGCTGCGGGGAAAATCATTCCGTTATTTCCGTCCCAATTAAACCGCGCTCAGGTACCAATTAATATTACACGGTCGAACAGGTTTCATTATACGAGAGAGCAAAGGCGAGTCCGTGTACCGTGATCTCCGATTTTAATTCGACGCTTGGGAAAACCCGGGCTCCTACTTTTTTCATTCTCCGGGAGAACGAAGGAAAAGAGGAAAAACCGTACGCGAACGTTCCGTTTCCAAACGCGAGGATCATCGACCATTCGTTCTAGAAACCATAAACTGCGCTGTTCACTAGACTGGATCGAACGTCCGTTTCTAATAATAAATTTCCCTATCATCTCGCGATTATTTTCCAAAATGCAATACTTACCGCACAAACTTTCAGAGCTTTTTTCCGAGCCAAAAATCGCCTCCATTCTTCGTTGCGGTGACCATGATCTTGTATGTAGGAAATTAGATTTCCAACAAGTTTCGATTCCATCATTTTCCCTCTAAAGTTGCGAATTAGCGAGTTATTTCGGAAAAACAAAAAAACAAACAAAAAAACTCCTAATCAACATGGCGGCAACGCGATGGCGGAATTTTCCCGAAAATCGAGACTCGCGCTGCACGACGATTCTCGCGCGTCGCGTAAACTTTTGTATCCTCAGTTTACGCGCGCTGGCGTCTTCCAGGAAAATATACCTTTCTCGCGAGACCTGCGAGTCCCGTATCTCCCATTCTCATTCACTTCCCACGCTTCTTCGTCTTTTCACCTTTCCCACGCGATTTCCCCCGTTTGTCCTCGTTTCCGCGACCTTATCGTCGATCATCGTGGTTGATTCGCCGCATTCGTTCAATTTTCACCCCCATTTCATTATTTTCCTCCACAATCCTCCAAATTCTCCGCTTCTCTTGGTTTTCAGCTCTGCTTCGATGCTTTCACTGGTACCTATTCGCATATCAAAAAATTAAACAAGAGACCTTTTTTGTACAGCGTTTGATTCTTCCCAAAAATATACCTCGCACTAATCTGCGCGACGTGCCTTTGTCGAGTTATAAAATTCCAAACATTGAAAACTTTTTCTCCCGTATCACCCCGGTGGGAAATATAAATTCTCAACGAGGTACCTCTTAATATTAATATTGGGAGCTCACCTCTACCCTCCAAAAGTACGCGCCTCGTTTGCGAGTCGAAAAAAAAAATAACACCCCATTTTTTTTTCTCCATCTTCGAGCTCTAGGTAATTTTTCCTCGTTGTTAGTATACGCGGCAAATTTGCTGACTTTTTTTGGAACAGGCACCGAAATGCGGATTGTCGATGGATTTCCGATTTTGGCGGAAACAGATCGATGGCTAGGAGAAACGTGGCTCGTTGGTCGGTCGCGCGAGAGTTGGCCTCGAATCTCTGCTCGCACATCGCGGGTCCGCGGCGATTCGATTTGTCAAAGGGAAAAACTGCGCGGTATCCGGCGGTAGACGCGAACGTCGTTTTCTAGCAAAGCCGAGCGGCGAACGTGCCCGGTCGGACGCGCGGAGAAGACGATCCGGAGCACGCCGATCTCCGCGCGAAGATTTACGAGGGCGACCCTTCGTTTTTCTCCCCCCTAATTCCCCGGAGGGAATTTCGAATAGTCGCCGACTTTTTGTCAGCCGAAGAGATTAATATAAAACGAAGGGGGAGCAAAAAATGGCCGACAATCGTCGCGAGATAACGGGCAAAGTTCGTCGCGAGAATCTATTTTCTCCCGCGCTGCCGGTAAAAAGCCTCCGCTGGCGTCGCGCTCGCCGGGTTAATCGACTCTCCGCGATTTCGAAACCATGCCCGGCGAACGCATCGACGAGCTTTTTCTCGCCGCGACTGTATCGCCGAACTTGGCGACATTCTTGCGGAGCCGCGCCCGGAATTCCGAACTCGCGACATCGCGAGTTCATTCCAGCCGCGAAAAAAAAAAACTCGAGGGACGATATTGTTGCGCGCTTTCGAGCCACCGCCGCGCATCGATCGCTCCCTCTCTCTCGCTCCCTCTCTCTTACGAAGAGACCATTTCTCGCCCGTCTCCGCGCGACCACCCTGTTCGAACGCCCACGGAAACATATTTTATACGTGGTAGCGAGCGCGAATTTCCCGGAAATAGATTTTTGGAGAGAAGAGAAATTAATTAACGAACAACCGAATAAGTAGATGCGCGAATAGATCGATAAATTCGTAAATCGATAAATTGAGAAATTGATGAATTGATAAATCGTCGAATCGATCGCGCCGTGTCCGCGCGTTTGTTCGAAGAAAACGAGACGAGAGGTGGAAACGCTATCGGAAAGAAAAAGTCTCTCGTTCGCGCTCTCCGGGGCGTGATTCGACGCGCGGAAGTTTTCTTTCCCCGAGTGGAATTTTCAATCTCAAATGAAGCTCACTTTTCGATGAAATCGCGGAATTTTTCTTTCATCGTAGAATTTCATTACACCTGGGAAATCCGCTGACTGCGCGAATCGTTTCTTCATCTCGAAAGCTCGACTCCGCCTCCTCCCCCTTGTTTTTAGCTTCGTGCCTTTTTTTTTCGTTTTCTCATTCCAATTTACCCCGTACAGTAGTATAATATTTCTCCGAGGCGAGCAGAGGATTCGGCCACAGTTTTTTCAAAGCCTTATAGGGGTCCAGAGTTTACGGGGAAAAATAATACAATGGTGTTGGATGCGTTTGACCCGAAGAATTCGAACCTGAGCTACTTTTTGCTTGGTTTTTATCTAAATTCCGAAAAACCATTAAAAAACGCGTAAAAAGCGAGGCGGTTCGCAGGGAAACCGCCACACGAGCTGATCTCGGATTCGGAATCAGCGACGCAAAATGCGCGAAAAGATACGTGCGTGGTCAAAAGTGGGGCAATTTTTTTTTTTTTTTGGGACCCGCGTAATTGATACGTAGATGGTCGGATGATAGGTTGGTCGGAGACGTTCCGTTTGGTCTGCGCGAGTCGTCGCGGGGTGCAGCCCAGCCTCTCTCTTTCTGGCTGTGGACGGGGATGTGCCGAGAGCATTCGACCCAGATTCCCGTCCGGGTGGATGGCCTTAGTGTCATCGGTCGGACGCGTGACCTCGATAGTGGTAGTAGTAGGTATCCGCGGAAACGCGAGCTCGTCGACTCGTTGGTCGACGAAAATTGGGATTATCTTCGAAAACACGATATTTGAGCAATAATTGACGAGAACTTTTTTCCCCAGAAAATATTGTAAGAAAGCAGTTGATTTATGGCTCTCGGGTTTTTAGTCCGATTGGCGAGCCTGAAATTTCGCCCCGCGCTATAATATTCGATTAATATTCGCCGTATTGCCAGGTGAATTTTGGAAAAAGCGGCGTCAGGTTTTTGGAAGTTGTCGAGATACCGGAGAGCTTAGTCGATTTCACGGCTCACGCGCGCGTTAGTTACGCGCCGATGCAACGGGAGCTTTCGCGCGGCGGTCGCGTTCGTTTGGCTCGTGCAATTTTAATCACTCCGCGTTAGTAATCTCATTTACGGGACGAACAGACGAGCAGCGACGAGCGGCAACGACATTCGAAACTCTCGGCGTGCTCGAACGTAATAAAATTGTCTGGTGGGGTAGCGCTGCTTTCATCTTGCCGTTCCGCGTTCCGTCCCATTTCCCTCGTCGTTTCTTTCCGCCGGCGAAGAAAAATAGTTTCGACGACGAACGAAGCGATATTCTTTCCAACGAAACTTTCTCCACGGCTCCCGCCACCGCTGCTGCTTTCTCCCCAAAAACTTGCGCGAGTCTGCGGAGCCAAGTTCGAAAAAGTCGCCGCCGCGTGACTTTTTATTATCATTCACGTTTCTACCATTATTATTCGCTCGTCGGCGAGCCGTCGGATTTCCACGGTGAGATATACCCCGCGTCCCTTGGGAGATAAATTTTGCGACGATTCGAAGGAAACGAGTCGTTTTTTACCGCGAGTCGCGCGTGAAATGGCGGTTACCCGCGAATATCTCGGAAACCGTGGATTTTTCGCCGAAAAGAGTAGAGAGCAAAAATGTAGCTTGGAAAAATGTCTTCGAAAAACGTCTCTACACCTTTTTTCGCAGGACCAACCGTTCGCGAGATACGACACTCCCAACGCGTCGAGAACGCGGACTCGTGTTTGTTGCGGATCGTTTCGTCGGAAAAATTCCGCCGTATTTTTTCTCTCGCCGGAATGCTGGGGAGTTTTGCCCGTTTTTTACCCGGGGAGTTCGATTAGCTCGACCCAGCAGATGTTTGCGTTCCTCATTTCCGAAACGAGTGCGGGACTCGAATTCGCCGCGGCGAGCCGGGCGAAAGGGACTCGGGACTCGGCTACGTGTTCGCAATTCGAACGAACGAATTAGTTACCCGTCGGATCGCGGATACGAAGTTACGCGGATGTAATAATAATGATAGACGTGTTAAGCCCTCGCGAGGCTGAGATTAACCCTCGCCGGGATGATAGAACTTCGTCGCGAGACGCGTGGAAAAGTTACGTCGTATCGCGCGGGGGCGGCGAGATAACAACAACGCGCTCGTGATAAATGGCCCGGCGAAATCCCGCGAATCGTGGAATTGGCGATAATTAGCCATTCACCGCGAGAATCCACGAAATTATCGACCAACCCGCTGATGAAACGCGAATCGTGGAAAACCGGCGTCCGTGAGTCACAGCAGCGCATTTGGGTCGAAACGTTTTCTGCTTTACCGACGAGAACAGTCAATTTGCGCTCTCCAAATTGCAACGAGCGAAAAGCCACTATTTAGTAGTGAATAGTCACCCTTCCAAATAGTGAACAACTAGTTTAAAGCGCGGACCTCGGAAAAAACTTTTTTTTGGTCAAACTTTACGTTTAGTTATCGCAATTGTTATCAATTTCGTCAACAACAACGAAACTATGCGAAAAAAATCTATGGGGTGTCAAGAATAAATATACAAAATTTCAGTAAAATCGGCTATCTAGTTTTCTGGTATGTAAAGCTATAAATATGCAGGCGAATAAAACATAGGTGCCAAGATGAATAACTGTTTGTAAAATAGTTTTATAAATGCGATAGGGTTATAAAAATGGAGCTGGAAGAAAGGATCAAGGCCAACGAAGGTCGAATATGAAAAAGGTAAATACAATGCAAAACGCGAGGCTGGAAACGGATTCGGGGGAAAAACTGAAGCAAAGAAACGATTCGAATCGAATTCTAATGGAAAACATCGAGCGGAGAAAATAACAAAAAAATGAAACAAACGTAGAGAAAAATTGAACTTGGAAGATCGAACGGGCCTTTTTCGGGTAGGAGGATCTGCACGGAGATTAGTAGGGTAAACCACCCTGGAGGCCAGAAAATGGAGCAAAACTGGGGATTCGAAAAAAAAACAACTAAACAACGAATCGAAATTCGGTAAAAATACGTTATTGAATAATGTTTACCAAAATAGCTGCTTTCTCCGTACGTCTCCAGCGGTGTGTGTTTTTTTTCACAGCCGTACATAGCACAAGTGCTGCATTTTCGAAGATACAATAATGAATAGAAAAATAAAAAGAAAAATTGGATAAAGTATGTTAAATTGGTTGCTAACGATTACGGGCTACTAGATGGCACGATTATACGTTATCGAGAGGTACACGCGATGGACAATTTTCCTTCGATTTTCCGTCGAGGTGCCATTTTCGCGGAAATCGATTAAAAAAATGGGGAAAAGGGGAAAACGACTCGCGGATGGAAAATGGGGGAGAAAAAATCGCGCGAGGACAAAGTTGGGCGGGAAATTGAAGGAAAGGCTCGGGAGAAAAATGGATGGCCGGGGAGAAAGGCGAGGGCGAGATTAATGTAATCCGGTGTTTCCACTTCCGTGACGATGGTAGTTTTCGCGCGCGGGCATCAACGCCGGACATTTATCGTTCGCCAATTTCAACCCACGTCGCCCAGGTTTCGCGCCGGGCGATAAAACGCGGAGGGAGACGTTTTCGGTCGCGGGAGGGCGCGAGGGTACGAGGAAAAATCGAAAAGTTAAGCAACCCCGAGCGGCAGGGGAAAAAAGAAATCGCAGTAAATCAAAGAGTAGAACGTGGTCGGCTTCGCGGTCGCCCTTTATCAACCCCGACATCCGCCCTAATTCTCCTCTCTGGGAACAAGACTCGTGCTTCGTGGCTCGACTACGCCGCGAGATTCAGATCTACAGCTTTTTCCGCGTCTCCTCCTTTTTTCTCCTCCTTTTCCTTTATTATTTCTTTTCTCTTTCTCCTTCCGTTTCCTCCACTTTTATTTTTCCCTGTTCCTCGTCTCCTTCCATCTTCTTCTCATCCGTCGTCTCTGCTTTCGCTGTTTTACATTTTTTCGGTTCTCTTTTTCTTAATTTTTTGGGGTTTTTTTCCCTCCCCTCCGAAAGATCGTTGCAACGGAAATCCTTGCGAGAACGTTTAATTGGAAAGCCGCGGCTTCGTATTGATTTCCGGATGACAATGCGCGCCGTTTTACGGGAGAAAGATAATAATGGCGTTCGAATCCAATTAAAATCTCTCGCTCTACCGTTTCGCGAAATTCCACTCCGCGTACCCCTTTCGTACAGTAGCGGCCTCGGACGAGGAAAAAACGAAAAAAAGTAATAAAAATTAAGCACGTTCTTTTCCGCGATTGGAGCCCCGTAGATATAGAAAACAACGAGCAAAGAACGAGAAGAAGCTACCTTCTTCGTCTCCCTGCTACCTACTTTTTCCCCACGCTCGTTCCCATTTTTTTTATCCTCCTCCCATAATTTATCTCCGTTTGTTCCTTTTTTTCACATCTCCGCACTCGACGTATTTTTTTTTTTTTTGCTTCAGTTTTCGGCTTTTTCGAAGCACTCGTTTTACGTCTATTTTCGTTTATTGCTCCGCGCCTCGTCGCGAAGCAATTTCGTCGGATTTGCTCGCTACTCGTCGTCGAGCATAATCTCCTCGAATTGGAAAAGTGAACGGGGAAAACAAACGCGGTCGCGATGTCGTCCTCCGGCTGGGAGCCAACTCGAGCTCCGGTTCCACCGAGCGAACGAACCAGCCGGAAAATATCCGTTGTGCGACGAGCTTTCCGCAGTTCATCAACGCCGCGCGATACGATACTTCGATTTCTATCGCCACGTCGAGTCCGTGGCTCGGCGATTAAACTAGTCTCTCCGATTCGTCGCTTCGAGCTTCGCAATTTGCCCGTTTTCCGCGCGAACCGCGAAAGCTCGCCTTCTCGTTGAGAAAAGTCGCGCGCGTTTTAGCAACCGGAAGTCGAATTCGTCGAAACGTTTGCAGGGTATCAAGAGACTCGGTAGAGTCTCGCGCCTAGTTATATAAAAAAAAAAAAAATTTCCGCCGCGCCGCGCGAGACTCTGACAGAGTCTCTATATACCCGAACGGCAACTGAGTGACAGTTGAGGAAATTTATGATCGTTAATTTCTTCCGTCTCGCTATAAATACGGAATTGT
The DNA here is from genome assembly GCA_963969455.1 of Arge pagana. Lineage (NCBI taxonomy): Eukaryota > Metazoa > Arthropoda > Insecta > Hymenoptera > Argidae > Arge > Arge pagana. The sequence goes on along the minus strand of OZ018308.1, from coordinate 29,065,499 downwards.
AATAATTATTGCAGGATGTGGCCAAGAAGAGCTTTAATTTAAGCCCTATTGCGATTGAATCGGTGGACGTAGAGCTGAGATATTATTATTCGAAGATTTCGATGCAAGTAATTTATACGTGTTATCGACTAGATCGCATTTTCGTCGTCTCCGTCAGTCAGTGACGTCACACAATGTGGCAAGAAACCTATGGGTATAAAGAGTATAGAGTGGCTTTCGCTAGGTAGAGAGAAGAGACCTACCAAGTATGTGGCAAGAAACCTATGGGTATAAAGAGTATAGAGTGGCTTTCGCTAGGTAGAGAGAAGAGACCTACCAAGTATGGACGTAGCCAGATGGCGCTTTGGTTAGCTCTTTATTTTCACCAACTACAGTACGGTATGTGTCAATGTATTTTTGGTCGTAATTGTTCGTATAATTCAGAACAAGATTATTTGAGGTACGGTAAGATATTTTTTTTTTATGAGATAACTGTAAGTGTTTGACAACACAGGGTTGAATTGAATGATTACTACAGTCTTTAGTTATAGCGTGAGATTCGTTATGCGGGTCAGTTGGATCGGTCCGATCCCGAATTTGGCGTTTACGGCATTGCCGTTCCGCTGTTCTTTGTTCACGCTGGTTGTCTTCTGCTTTGACAGGTAGGCAAAGCGCCCGGAGTACGATTATATGGTTAGATTGCGGTTAGGACTTACAGTATGAAAAAATTGTACCGATAATCTGTCCATTATTATTCGGCAAATGAATAATATTTTTGAAACGATTCAATGCAAATCAGAATCAACTAAAGTAGCTAAGTCACGAGAATATTTATTAGCGAATCCTGTGAAAGAGTGTAGAGAAGGAGAAGTACCAGGCAATAGAGAGAATTACAGTCATTACATTAACAGAGAGTGCATCACATTCAGATTGCAAATTAAGGTAGTAAGCCACAAACGGAAACAACTTTCAAGATTATTTACGCATGTATATTATTGAATATCATTTATTTATAGTTGGAAATTATTACAATTATAAACTACAAAATAATAAGGATCTTCGAATGTCGAGGCTGGATCTGGAACGAAAAAGATTAACGAATATTGTGGTATGGCTGAAGAGTTAGATACACGAATACTCACGGTATGTAGGTGTATTTTTTAGAGTGAACAAATCTATTCGATCAGTATTATATGTAATGTATATGTAATGTATGTATATGTAATGTATAGTGCCCGAGGCGCGCCGCGCCGAGGAAAATTGGCGCGCGAAGCGCGCAGGGGCGGAACCCCTAGTATATATATGTACATATCTTTGTACAAATATTATTATTGCTTTTATTCAAGGGTGATAGACAATTTATGCGATTTATTACGGATACGAGAATGATTGTACTTACGTAATTAATCAAATTCTACAAAAAGTAGTGATATCCCCATAAAAAGCACCTCTGGTGCAAAAACCTTTCGCCTAGTTATATAAATGTGATAGTCACCTAGAAAAAATACATTCTTATACCAAGAAAACATCATACACTTATTATTTTATACAAAAATTCCTTCCTCGTAAAAAAAAAAAGATTCGAAATCAGATGCTATTGCCTAGTACCGATATCACGTTGTCTTTTTCGAATTGACAATTAGGCTTTTCATAACACGGTATTGACAGCCTTCCTGTCCTGCCACGTAGTACCATAGATATAACGATAGAGGACTGACGCCTCCATTGGTTCACCCAAATAACATTTAAAAAAAATAAAATAAAAATTAAAAAAAAATTTGGTGGTAGTGGTACTAGGCGGGCCTTTTCCAGATAAGTACAATGTTACCGCGGTTGAACCATGTCAATAATCCCAATATAGTGATACGAAATATTGGCCCGCCTAGTACCACTACCACCAAATTTTTTTTTAATTTTTTTTTTATTTTTTTTAAATGTTATTTGGGTGAACCAATGGAGGCGTCAGTCCTCTATCGTTATATCTATGGTACTACGTGGCAGGACAGGAAGGCTGTCAATACCGTGTTATGAAAAGCCTAATTGTCAATTCGAAAAAGACAACGTGATATCGGTACTAGGCAATAGCATCTGATTTCGAATCTTTTTTTTTTTTACGAGGAAGGAATTTTTGTATAAAATAATAAGTGTATGATGTTTTCTTGGTATAAGAATGTATTTTTTCTAGGTGACTATCACATTTATATAACTAGGCGAAAGGTTTTTGCACCAGAGGTGCTTTTTATGGGGATTATATGTAATGTATATGTAATGTATGTATATGTAATGTATAGTGCCCGAGGCGCGCAGCGCCGAGGAAGGTCGGCGCGCGAAGCGCGCAGGGGCGGAACCCCTAGTATATATATGTACATATCTTTGTACAAATATTATTATTAATTTGATTCAAGAGTGATAGACAATTTATGCAATTTATTACGGATACGAGAATGATTGTACTTACGTAATTAATCAAATTCTACAAAAAGTAGTGATATCCCCATAAAAAGCACCTCTGGTGCAAAAACCTTTCGCCTAGTTATATAAATGTGATAGTCACCTAGAAAAAATACATTCTTATACCAAGAAAACATTATACACTTATTATTTTATACAAAAATTCCTTCCTCGTAAAAAAAAAAAAAGATTCGAAATCAGATACTATTGCCTAGTACCGATATCACGTTGTCTTTTTCGAATTGACAATTAGGCTTTTCATAACACGGTATTGACAGCCTTCCTGTCCTGCCACGTAGTACCATAGATATAACGATAGAGGACTGACGCCTCCATTGGTTCACCCAAATAACATTTAAAAAAAATAAAAAAAAAATTAAAAAAAAATTTGGTGGTAGTGGTACTAGGCGGGCCTTTTCCAGATAAGTACAATGTTACCGCGGTTGAACCATGTCAATAATCCCAATATAGTGATACGAAATATTGGCCCGCCTTGTACCACGTACGCCAAATTTTTTTTTAATTTTTTTTTTATTTTTTTTAAATGTTATTTGGGTGAACCAATGGAGGCGTCAGTCCTCTATCGTTATATCTATGGTACTACGTGGCAGGACAGGAAGGCTGTCAATACCGTGTTATGAAAAGCCTAATTGTCAATTCGAAAAAGACAACGTGATATCGGTACTAGGCAATAGTATCTGATTTCGAATCTTTTTTTTTTTTTACGAGGAAGGAATTTTTGTATAAAATAATAAGTGTATAATGTTTTCTTGGTATAAGAATGTATTTTTTCTAGGTGACTATCACATTATATAACTAGGCGAAAGGTTTTTGCACCAGAGGTGCTTTTTATGGGGATTGGTATTAGTATCACGCGCGTAGGTGTCCGTCCCTCGATCCTTGGATGAACGCGACGCGGCATTTTACACCCGACCCAAGACTTCACTCGGCTTGCAGGTGCCGCGATGCCGAACGAAAGCGCCGCCGTCTGCGGATGCGGAATCGCCCTCGACCTACCGCACGCCCGCAACGCCTCCGCCGCCGTACCAACGAAGACCTCGAACCCGCTGATCGGCAAACTGGCCAGTTCGTCGCGTTGGGAGACGCGGGATCGCAAAAATACCAGAGGACCGGCGCCGCGTCCGCCGGAAACTGGGTGCGCCAGCTCGACGAGCGACCAACGCCGTGCGGAAAAACACTCGTCGAAGCAAGGAAAACGGCTGAACTCGTCGCGACGAACGCGCAGCGCCGAGAGACCCGACTCGCACTATACTTACATCGGTAGGTGATTTCCCCAGATTTACTCGCTTACTTATTCCTTCATATTCGTATTTAGATGAATACAATATAATGCAAAAATATGTTTACAACATTTCGCCGGCACCCAAACAAACTGGTACCACTGTCTCTACGTATTTCGATGCGCTGAATCCAAACTCGATGTCCGTTTGGCCGATTCCAAGTGACCTGCTGAATTAAATTCAGAAACCGTCGATCTGGATCTTCGTAAATTTGTCGAAAATCGTATTTACAAAATGGCAACGGAGTAGCAGAGGCTAGAGGAAAATAGTGCTAGTTTCAAACTGTTCTCTCATTTTCTTCGGAAGACCAGCGAAAATCTACCGTTATGCTGACCTTGACGCCGACTCTCCGTTTCAGAGCGTGTCTCGGTGTTGGATCAAGGGAGGGGCCACGAATTGGAAGTTTATTTGGGGTTTATTCGACGTTGAGAGCACGTGGGTGGTAATTTGAGAAAAGAAAAGTGCGAAACGGTTTCAGATTCGGTATCCAGCGTCGCGTCGAACGCGTCGATTCGGGAGGACGCCATACCGGAAGGACTTTACGCGACCATCGACGATCCGCCGTCAATCGGAGGGACGACCGGCAGCGTTAACCCGGCGACCAACCGAACGACGGGGCACAATCATCCCCAGGCCGTTTATCCGATCCCTTCGATGACCTCGCCGCCACCGACTTACGACGCCGCGATGTGGCAGGTGAGCGAGCCTCCCTTCTCGCAAATCGCACGCTCTTCCCAGGCCCCCGTTCCCCCTGGCCTGGTAAAAGCGCGCGAAACGACGCTGATAATAAAAATGCAAATCGCCGCATCGGTGCGTCTCTCTCCATCCATCTTTGGTCGAAAGATAACTCGACTTTCTCCAAGTATTCTTCTCCCCGTCGCTCGCCCCTCGGTCTTGCGGCGCCAAAGCTCACATAAATCGTTCGCCTTCCCCGCGACCCTTCGTCTCCGCGACAACGTCGCTCGAGGCCTTCTCATCCCCCCCCCCCCCCCCCCAGACCTCCTCGGGCGTCATCGACGTCCCAGGGTACACCGACTTACTTACCTGTGCTCAACACTTCGAAACTACGACAGCGGAGTTTTCGGAGCTTTCGATACTCGGAGCTAGTCTCTCGCTCGCTCTCGTTATTCCACTTTTTTTGGAGAAAGAAACCGAAGAGCGCCAACCTCCTATTGAGCTCGATTCTCGAGCAAAGCTTCTTTTTAGCTCAAAAATGAAAACTCTTCAAGGATTTTAGGCGAGAGTCCCATCTACCCCCCACGCTGCCTCAGAGTTTTTCCTGTTTTTCACTATATCTTGGAAAGCATTGATTTTGGAGGAAAATGTTTCAGATAAGAAATAGGGCTATTAAAAAGCTCTACAAGAAAGGTAATATACTTTTTTACGTAAGCGCAACATTTCAGCTGGTAATTCGAAAAATATCTGCTTGTATCTAAAATGGAGTAATGGAGTAATGTGGAGTTACCAGACATTGTTCCCACCATGGGTGATGCAATCCCTATTTTTGATTTTGGAGAATCCACATTTTTCGCAATTTTTCAGGCTCGACAACTTTATTTTCTCATTTTGCCTCGCGAGATCTTCGCCGCTCAATTTTTTTTTTTGCTTCGACCTCTTTGGTTCCTTGTTCTTTTTTTTTTTATTGCCACGCTCCCCTGCTACTTTCGCCTGGACGTTTCGTTCCTTGCCTGCTTCTTTATTCGGGAAAAAAGCGAATTATCGGAAATCGAAGAAGACTGGGATTTCTGGGAACACGAAGCCATTGTGAATCGGCCGAGTAAATCCGAAGCGAATGAAGTATTTGCGCGGGTAGCCGAGGATATAAAGAGGTGTCGGAAATGCTGACGAGAAGCCGCCCTGGATATTTGAAAAGCAGAGAGAGGGATAGAAGGAAGAAAAAAACTGAGACCAAAATCGATCGTTGACTTCCTCGCTTTTATTATTATTATTATTATTACCACTATTATTGTTATTATTATTGTGTTATTTTTTTCGGGAACCCAGATACGAGTTGGTGCAAAATGACGCGTGTATTTCCGGCCGCGGTGTAAGAAATCCGCGCAGAAAAGTTGACCGAAGAATGAGAACGCCGAAAGTTTGCAAAGCGGAGTCTGAGCGTCGAGAGAGAAAATGAAAAAACGATTCGCGTCGTGGTTTTTTTCTTTTCTTTTTCTTTTGCTCTCGTCTTGCGATCCGAATCTTGTGAAATATTCGCTTTTTCGATATTCGTTGCCGCACCAAAAAAGCTCTCGCCCAATGACTCGGGGAAATTGGAAATATCGTCCGCGAAAGTTCGACGAAACTTTTCGACTCGGTTTGGGTAGAGAGATCCGTTTTTGCCCGATAAATTATGTCTCGGGCTTCGATGCTCGATTATTAGTGCCGAAGTTTGAGTCGTCTCGCTATTTTCTTGCCGTAACTCGATTATCTTTTATCACCCGGGGAAAAAGATGCTGCGAATTTACGTGCAATTTACATACAATTATACAGAATTATGCGGAGTTACGTACAATTTGCATGGAATTATGTAGAACTTTATGTATAGTTTCATATCAATGTATGGATTTTTTTGCAATTTATTTGCTATATATATAACGGGGAATTTCGTACGATTTTATAAAATTGTTTCGTGGAGAAAAAACGCCTGGTAACTCCCGGTTTTAATTCCCTCCGCGTCCGTCATTCTCTTGAACCAATTTCCAACGGAATCGCGTAACTTTGATGTTATCCGGCGAAAATTCGCGCGTCAACGGAGTAACTCTTCAAAGGGGCGGCGCAGAGCTTAGCCGAAAATTGACTTGCCGAATACGACGAGGTCCAAATTCAACGAGCATTCGGGCGCACTCGTATCATTCTCGGTAAAAATGATCGAGGGCAGGCACGGGAGTTCGACGATGCTACGCGAAACGTGGAGAGAAAACGCTCGACGCGTTCATCGTGCCGAGCACGGTACTCGACCGATCGTGTAACGACCAAGAGAACTCGTAGACCCTGATTTCTCGATATCCATCTTTCGCTACCACCACCGGAGCTTCGAGCTCTTACGAGACCTTTCGACACCGATATCCCCGTCGGCGTAACAATTTTTATAGGTCACGTTCGATCCCTCGCGATTCCCGCTGACGACCCACGAGTAGCAGCCTACGTCGAGCTTTTTTTCTGCTCAAACCGAAAACCGACAAACATAACAAACTTGTACTCGTACCCGTACCATGCTTGTACTATACCTGTATTATATATGTATTATACGTTTATTATACTCGTATTATACGCGTATTATACGCGTATTGTACTTTTATCGTACTCGTATTATACTTGTATAATACACGTCGAGTAGACGAAATTTATTGGCAGAAAAGCGAGCGAGTAGCGTAGCCGTACGCTTGGCCCGGCGCTCGGCGGTAGCGTTGGCTCGCAGTGGTAGAGCTCGAGCGCGCGTCAGGCAGTACTTGATACACGGCGCGAAAAACAGCTCGACCCAAGACATTTCAATTCCCAGACCACGATATTAGAGAGATAGCGAGCCCGACTATATTTAGCTCCCGTAGGCTACGTGCAGCCTACTCCCCCGTCTTTGCTTAGACGTAGACGTATATAAACGCGCGCAACCCTTCTGATTGCTTCGGAATTGAAATTTAAAGGAGAAAAAAAATACACATCCCACCGAAGCGAGTATTCATCTGAGCTCGGGTCAGCATTACAGCCCGAGTCAACGGACCGCGAATACAGATTATTCCAGGCTCCGAGACGCGGCGCGAGGCGGGGCGCGGGTAAAACTCACCCTCGGAGAAATAATCGAGCCAGACGGATTTAAACTCGATTTTTCACCTTCGCTTTACCGCAACTCGAGCTCCAGAACCAACGATCAAAGAATTAGGCCACACTTTTCCGATTCCGACGATCGAGACGGACGAATCTGCGACGAAGACATTCGCAGCAGTCGCAACGAGTCTTGAGCTTTCGTCGGAATGCCGCGATTTTCCATCCCATTGCAATCCGCGGACGAAGGCTGAAGCGTTTTTCGCGATTTTGAGAGAAAGAGAGGAACGAGGCACTGGTAGAAAAGGGATGATAATAACGATAATAGTCATCGCGATTCACGCGCGATCTCCCCTCCGCCCCCCCCCCCCCGCCCGCGCGCTCCATCTCTAACGAAGAGGAGAGAATCCAGGTCGAGACAATGACGAACAGCTCCACTTCGCATAATGCGATGTTTGAAACGAGGAGGAGTCCCGACGGACTCGAAAAAACTTGCGTAATATAACGCGTCCGACGTTTTCTACCTCCACGTTTTTGTTTTGGCTCATCCTCGCCCTTTATTTTCCTCGCGTCTCCTTGGCACGCGTCCAACCTCCGCGGCATTCTCCGCTATCAGCCGCCCGCCTATACGACTCGTTTCGAGGACGACACTCGATCTCTAACAAAGATGCTCGGAAGTCGCACGAAAAACGGACAAATTGTCTGCAATAACCGCGATTCGTCGCACTACAACCTGTGTTTTCTCAGCTACGCGCGGATTTTTTTTTTTTTTAATTTAGTATTATTCCAGAATGTTCTCGGATTCGACAGGCGAGCTAAAAGCTCGACTCGATCTTGTTCACGCGACAACGCGAGCTCGTTTACGTGACACGCGATAATCGAGCCCAGGGTAGGAGCAGCTACGATTTCAAAGCTACTTCGATTATATTTTCCTGGCCTGGTAACGAAACTACACAGTCAAGGACAATTTAAACTATGCTACCTAGTCATTGGTACCGGAAAGCTCGCACCGGTCACGGTAGCTACATTCGCGGGCTGCAGTAACTAGAAAAAATAGTTTTTCACGATAACTTTTTTTTTCTAGTCGCGTTTCTAGCGCGTGGCTGTATGCTGCCTATGTTAGCCAAAGAACCACCTTGATAGGTAGGCGCGCGCGATTCCCAGGATCCTCGTGTTCGTTAGTTTGTACCTATTTTGTAAATATCTTTGAATTGGTCTCTCCTCTGATGTAGTCGGGTCTTCCACCTTCGTACGAGGAGTATCTCTGTCATAAGTACGCTACGATCTCGCGCTCCCACACTCCGCCACCACCGTGGTCAGACTCAACTGAAGGGAACGTTCGACAGATTCGCCGCGAGCTTCTCGCCAGTCAGCCGGATCTCCGGGAATATTTGAGTAAGCTCGCTCGCGAACCGGCTCGATTCCAGGCCCAAAATCACGCGCGGAACAACAACAACGATCAGATGACAACGACGACGACGCCGACGACCGCGACGACGACGACGAGTCGTCATCAGCGGCTGATTCGCGATGGTACGACGACTCGGACGGTCTCGCGGGACCAGGCCTCGCGGATGCACCGTAATCGCCCTACTACCGTCAGGTAATCGCGAACTTTCGCGCGCCCCTGTTTCACGGCGATAGAGGGACACGGTCAGAGGGAAAATGGTGGTTTCAGGTCGCAGAGCGAAAGCCGAGCGCGACAGCAGCGCATAGCGACGATGTACGAGGACGGAGCTTTCTGCATGGAGACCGCGGCCATCCAGTGCGCGTTCGACAACGGCGTAGCGTTTTGCAGCCTCATGTAAACAAACGAGGGGCACGGTTGATCCATATTTTTCTGGGCCTCTGCTCGCACGCTTTTTGTTGGCTGATCCTGATGGAATTTCTATCGCCTAGTTTCTAACAAATTAGAGAAAGGATTTCCTAAGATTCGAACCCCTTTGGAGAGTATTTTGTTCCGTTTGGAGTGGAATCAATGGGTGAGCTTTCGATTCGGGGGTTTGGCGTTGGGCGGAACCTGAGTTTATCCAGCCAAAGATGATACACGATTGACGAACGTTGTTCGGGGAAATTGTTCGATCGGTGAAACTATTGATAAATAAATGTAAAATGTTTTCGAGTTTGGATCGAAACGGAAATGGCGAAATTTCAATTTCAGAGTGATCAGATGGAAGGGATGTGGAAAAAAAATTGCCGGAGGCAGGGAGAAATCAACGGGCGAGTGAAAATTGATATTGGCGTATATCTGCAATTTCTTATTCACCCTCCGGCAATTCTCTGGCTGGTCCAGATTTCGGCGAGCATTTTTTTACGTACCTATTGTATTTTTCGTTCAGTTTCTTTCGAGTGCTGGTCGCTTTAATCGAACTTCCAAAAAATCCTGTCAGGAAATCTCCCTCGAAATTTCGTCATGTTCCCAATTTTCGACGCTGCTCACTTCTTTTTCCAAAAATTGCGCAGCCGAATAATTTCACTGTCGGGCATTTGCAAAAGCAAGTAGGAAAAAAAGTCCGGCGAAAATTTAGGCGAATCGTTAGTCGTATGGATTATACTCGTCACGAGAACGTCGTCCCAAAACGAAAAGGGAGAAAGTCGAAGAAAAAAAAAGTTAAAAAAAAAGTATAAAACAACAGACAGGCAGATATTATTACAGGCGTTAATCGATCGTATTATATATATACATATATATTATATTTGATATAGAGATTTACATATACGTTTTAGAGGTGAACATTATAGACTGTCCTAACGACATACAAACATACAGTAGATTGTAAAATTGGCGTCGTGGTGTCGCGCCGCCAAGTCGATGAAGCTCGACGACAGACTTGTTCTCTCCGTGTCTCTCTCACTTTCGGGGAACAATCTGAATTTTTCCACGTTGACGAAAAATTGTCAATTATATTAATAAAAACAAAAGAATAACGAAGCCAATATTCTCAACTTTGGTTCTTCGAATAATTTCGCCGCGGAAGGAAATTTCACGAGAGACAAATTTTCCCAGCGAAAAAATGTACCTCGACGATTATTTTTTCCCATGCGAAATGGAAACCTGCACAATTTGAACGATTCGATGAGCAATAAAAATAAGTCGCACGTGAACGATCGTGGGAATAGTCCGGCGCACGAATGAGAGAGTCGTAGTTAATGTGAAAGGAAAAAAAAGTCGAGGATGCTTTTATTTTCTAAATTTGGAAAGTGAGAAATGAAAAAAGGTATTCAGAATTTTGTAAAAAAAAAGAATGTTTTCCCTAGCTCTGTTTCGGTTTTTCACCGTACGAATGAGAACGTTACGACGCGTGAACGAAAACGTGCGTGATTGGTTAAGCTTAACGTAATTAGAGATATGAATATTCATGTATTTAATCGTGAAGTGAAGCTTTTTTGCCACATGTTAGGAACACCCGACGAACATGCCTAGAATATGATATACAGGGTGATCGTGTTTGGCCTGATCAGACTCGGGCGGCGTGTAGGGGCCACCTGGACGAGTCTTTTGACATAAACTCTTGGGGTCGGAAATGAAAATTACTAATGTAGTAAAATTAATAGTGTAGGTGGTAGGGATGAAAATAGTATGACACGTCCTTCAAGAATTTTTTTTTTTAAATTTTTGTCGACGATTCCGATAGGTTACTCTCTGAACCTTTGTCTGAAACTTGGAAACGAGAAAAATGGCGTGTCTTTTCATTCCTACCTAGCGGGGCTAATTTCGTAAATTTGGATTTCGTCCTGTTGGTCGTAATTTTGATTTCCGACCCCAAGTGTGCGGCAACAGAATACTCGTCTAGGTGCCCCCCACACGCTCCTGAAGTTTGGTCAGGTTGAAAAAAGTCACCCTGTATATTTATATACAGGGTGGGCCATTGTAGTCGCCACTGGCAAATATCTCGAAAACCAAGAAAGATACGGGAAAAAGTTTCATACAAAACTTGAAGGGTTTCGAGGGGAAAAGATGACGATGATACGTGTTCACTTCCGGATCGTGCCATTTCCGGGATATCGCTAGGAACTCCGGATTTTAGATGGGGAACGAATGTTTGGCTCCGAGCAACTGATGGCGAGACGTGAACACGTACCGTCGTTACGTTTCCCTCTCGAAACCCTTCAAGTTTCGTACCAAACCATTTCTTCCATCTCCTTCGCTTTCCGAGATATTCGTCTGGGCGATTGAAATGAATCACCCTGTACATCCGATTCGGAATTTTCCCAATGAAATTGTTGTCGTCCGAAAAAAAAACAAATGAAAAAATCGGGCGTAAATAGTTTGTTTTCGCCCGAGGAAAACGAGAAACATAATATGATCGAGCGACGGTCTAGCTAGAATCTAGCTTAAGATTAAGAGAAACATAAATATGTAATAATCGAAGTCGAAGCGAGGAGGATTTAATAGCGCGTAATCTTTTCGGACAGGTAATTTCGAAAATAATCGTCGTCGTCGTCAGTCCACCGCGGACCATGATACAGATAGACTCGAAGCGCCGCGCCGCGCGCTCGCAACGCAACAATCAATAAAAAATGTAAAACATAATTAAAAAAGTAAAAAAATCAGGTGGATGTCCGGCGACAACGAAATCGAATTTCTCCGGACCTAAAAATTGTCGCGAGAGAACGCGAGGAGACAACAAAAGACGAAGCATTATTAGATCGTAGAAAGAGGTATTCCTACAGATTTGAAAATTAGTCGTAACATTTTTCCCCCATCATTACTGATCATTCGACGTCTGCCAATAAAATTCTTTTATTCCTCTCGAATGTCCCCAAGTTTGCCTGCGAAAAATACGAAATCGCGCAAGTTGACCTCTATTTCCCTGCACGTGAACACTCCAAATAAAAAAAAGACTCGAAACCAAGAAGATCATCTCTGGTGGTCGCGATCGCGTGGATGCAAAAAGGGTGTCGGGTTTTGAAAAGGCAGCCTGTATATTTTACTCGACAACGATACAGGGTAGATGTGGGTATGAGTAAAAAAATGAATCGGTGTATCTTGGCATAAATTTCATAAATATGCTTCTGAAGTAAGAGCTACAAAAGAGAGCGCAGTAATACCCACGCTCACGCTAATTACCGCCGATGATCATTCGTCGGGGAAGGATGATACGATTTTTTTTTTCATTTCCACAAAAAGTGTAAACCCTCGAGGAGCCCGCGTTTCTCGAGAGTATCCTAGAATGAAATAATCCTTGATGTGATAAAATTGTGTAATAACATAGGAACGATGTATGTTGTCTATATGATATATGTTTAGAGGACCAAAAATATAATCTACCGATGTAATTTCAAAGATGCTGGTTGTCTCTACTCAACGCTGTGGCGTTATTCGTTTCATAGAAGGGTGGCACTCGGCAACCCAGCCACGAGTCGGCACCACCAACCATCAACCATCGTCACCCGCAACGCGCGACCTACCTTACCGACCGTCGGGTCATTCTCGCCATGGGGTAAGTGATTTTTCACGCCGCTGCCAGCAGATGTTATACACGTTGCACTGCGTACATGGGAAACTGAAGAAGAAAACAAGACGAAGCTGTTTACTCGGCTGCCGATAAGGGAATCGAATTACAGTTTTTATCCGGAGTAGAAATAAAATAGAATATAATCCTTCCTTTATTTTTTATATTTTTTTACAACATTCTCGAGGAACGTTGCACACATTTTCTCCGAAAATAACCAAGTGGATGGGGCTTTATTTCGAGAAAAATGTTTTTCCTCGCGGATTTTGCGGTTTTCGACGCTGAACGGAATTTTCTTGATAGATGTACGCGAGATCGCGAGGGGGGCGTGACAATTTCTCGGTGACGAGACGAGAATTGATTACGGTGGAGCGGGTGATCTCTTTCGGAAATCGATTGCCGATAGACAATCGCCGGAAGAATTGGCGTAACAGTTGTACCTGAGAAGCCCTTGGGACGTTAGCGATGGCTCGTCGCGATTGGAAAGTCATCGATCACCCGACAAAATTGCAACAATGCGGCGTGATATTGTAAAATTACAGGCAGTGATTGATCATCGTGGTAACACGACGATGATATTGATTTTCGTCAAGAATGTAGAATTTTGATCGGTTCCCAATTTCGCCTCCGCACTTTTGTCAATATATATCAGCGTATATTTTGTGGTTTTTTCGAAAATTGGTTTTTTGTTATTTTCTGAAAATACGTTTGTATGACTTTTCATAAATTGGTTGATTTGTTCTTTGAAAAACCGTTTTGCTTAATTTTTTGAAAACTCGTTTCGCGTTGGTTTGAAAAATTCGTTTTTTCACTTTGTAAGAATTCTTTTTATTTTATTGGTCCATCGCTGCATTCATTTTGCTATTGATGAAGAAAATGACGGTCGTTTTTTCGCGAAGCGTCAAAGAAACTGTTATTTTTTTGGTACGACCTTCGAATCGCGTCGCGGAGGGATTAATGGATCAACGCCGAATCAATTAATTAGACGAATCGCGTGCGAGCAACGAGAGATCTTGGCCGCAGCGAAACAAATCGACTCGAAATGAACTTGTGTTCCGGTTTTGGTCTGTCAACCATCGTCGACAGCTGTCAGGTCGGAATGGGAAGTGAAAAAATTGCATAATAAGTAGCCCACGTATCGGCACACTTGTCCCGAATCGCTCGTTGACCGTATCGAATCTGGATTCTCGAATTGTTGAGGGGCGGCTCGAGTTTAAAACCGCGAGGGTTGTCGCCAGCGGGAAGAATCGAAACATTGCCATTACCTACGCTCCTTTGTCGCGTTTTTTTTCCCTCTCCTTCCCGTATTTTCCATTCCCTCTCATTGTCGTGAGAAATTTGGCAGCCTCGCGCGATTTCTCTCTAATTTCCTACTCGCTCGTTTTCGAAATGTGCGGAAAAACTGTGACATCCAGCTCGACATATGGCTCGAGGTGATCGAGCTTTTGTGCTACGTCTCGCGTGCTGATCGCACCGACTTCGGTGACTCGGCGCGTTTCGCCCGTCAAATCTCTCTCTCTGGTCCGGCTGCTGGTAAATTGGCAAAACGTGACTGCTGACAAAACGTTGATTAGCGAAGAATGGACCGATTTCTCGCGCAATAATACCCACAAATTCTCGCGCAATTTCATCAAATTACTCCCGCAATCCGTTGCCTCGCAGCCCGCCGCATTTTTCTTCGTTCCTCGAAATCCTCCAAAGTACCTGTACTTTTTTTTTATTCGACGCGTTTCTTCGTATTTCATATTTATTTTACCAGTAAAACAGCAACGGAGCGTAGTCACACAAACGAACAAAGTTACCCGTTCGCCGTTTCGCTGAAATTAGAGTTGCTACCAGAAAAAGCGAAAACCAGCAACGGTAAATCGTATTCACTGTATACATTTGCCTCGATCCATTTTTTAGCTCCCTTTTATTTCTTGTTCCCGGATGTTCCAAATTTCTTAATCCGGCGAATGTGTAACGTATACTTCTATTTCTGTGATGTAACTGTTTTTGAATATTTTGGTAACGGTATTCGTTTATTTTTTGGAATACTTGTTGAGCTTGAAATTGTTTTTTCAGGTCATTGTCAGTAAACAGCGGTTGTACGTCTATCTTAATTTTATTTTTGCTAGTTTTCCGCAGTTGGAGTAGTTTCATGTTACTTTGATAAGCACCACCACGTGCTATTATTCCATAGATTATCAGGCTCTGGAAAAAGCATAATAGATGAGGAACAAGGTGCTCGTAGTCATGGTCTATCTAATTTGTAGAAAACGAAAACAAGATACTTTGTTTGGTGAGTATTATATTATGAACGTCCCACAAATTTGGTTCTTACAGCTTTTCGTTAAAATTCGAAATGGCCGAGGTATTCGAAAAGCTGACCGGAAATTTTGTTATTCCAGAGCTAATATTTGGGTATATCGATTGCACCAACAGTGGAGAGTAGAGTGATAGGTGAAAACAAGAGAATAACGTAAATGAAAGTTGTAGTTGAAGATAACAGGCGAGCAATGAAAAGTGAGGCGAGAAACTGGCTGCCGGTGTAAGGATGGTGCTGTCGATACGATGAAAACGCGTATGAAAGGAGTGAAAGTCCAATTCCCAGGAAAAAATGTGAAAAGTATGAGAAAAAAAATCCCTCCCCAAAAAACTATCCAACGATAAAAATACGCCTGAAAAGTTTGGATATTTGGATTTTAGGGTGGTGGACCTTTTTTTTTTTGGGTGTGGGACGTTTTTCCTGGGATTTTCCGAGCGGGAATCGATTTCCACGTCTCGCGGTGCGCGGAAGGGCGTGAATTTACGAGGGCAAACACATAACTCGGAAACGGTGTGACGTTTCGTTTACGGAGAATCGCGGCGTGATCGTAACTTGAACGGTGATAAATTCATATTTCCTCTCACATTCGCGTCCAGTCGCGATCGGCAACAAATCGTAAAGCATCGGTGCGATCGCCGAGTTCGGAATTTGTCCCGACGCGCGGGGACAATGCGCCAATTACGCGCTCCTTGTGCTCGGCCAACTGTCCGGGCGGGCTGCGAGGGAGTGACCAATGGTCATTCGGTGCCCCGATGTCCCGCCGACCAAATGTTTTCACAAGTAATACGCGAGAGTGCAAGAGAGAGTGCGAGACGAGGAGGAAAGCTCGCGTCGTCGCCTTTGCATGCTCGTTCCTCGATTATTCATTATTCCATGTTTATACTGCGCGCTGCTGCGATATTTTATCATCTCGTTGCTCGGTTGTTCGAAGGAAATGGACAAACACCGCGCACAGGGAAAATAATAGGAGTCGCCCGCTCAAAAACCTGCCGACCGCTCAATTTTCCACCAACCGTAATAATTCTTCTGTTTTTTTTTCTTTTGAAATATAATTTCGAAAAATTGCGCGTATTTTTAATCAGGTCGAGTAAAATAAAATAAACCATAAACGAATTAAAAATAAATAAATCTCAGCCTCAACGATCTGCGGAGCTTTTTACTCGGCTTAGTAATAAATTCGGCTTTATGCGGCGAAGCAAAAAAAAAAAAAAAAAAAACAAATTCGCAAAAAGCAGGTCGAAAATTCGGGAAACAAAAAAAAAAGTAAGCCGCGTAGCTACTCGCCGAATTTCGTCCGTCGGAGAACGTCGTACGCGCACAAAAGAGCGCGACGTGGCGGCGATGGCCACGCGACGTTCACGTGTCCAAGTCGCGTGCTCGCCGGAAGTACACCCGGACACTTTGCTCGAATGCATTTCCTTCGACCAACAACCGACACCGCGCGATCTCCCCAACGACGTTATGACCTGCGTAAAATTTAACGATCGGATATATGACTCATCGTCGTTGATTTTTTTTATATCACCTTCGTCGATCACCGCGATTCCTGAAAAAAGCAACGATATCGCGCCAATACTGCTCCTCTCCGCTACCTCTCGTCCTCGATGGCCGAAAAGAGACACGGACAAAACACTATAGGTAAAAATACATTACGAGCAGGCGGTACGAAACTGTTTGTTAAAACAAATAAATTTGAATTTTATTACATTAATTTAATTATTTATTTAATTGCGTCATCCAATTTATTTAATTTATTTAATTTGTTTAATTTATTTAATTTTTTTTCAGCCCAAAAATGTGTCTCGCACGTAAATTAACATTTTAGTGTGATAAAATAGGATGGCCACAGAATTTGAAAAAAAAACTAGTAATATTAGTCTATGATTTTTAGGACGGTGAAGTTACATTTTTCGTAGAGAATTGTTTAGATCTTTCAACTTTCTTTGCAACATTCGTCGTTCTCTTTGATTTGAAGGGTGAGAATATTTTTCCAGTTGAATATGGAATTGGAAATGGATTTAGGTGTAACGAGTCGAGCGATTCGGGTTTAATCAACTTCTTAGGACGAGGAAAGTGTCGGACAAACTTGCGACCGAGGTCCTGGAAAACCTGGAATTTTGTGCTCGCAATTGTTTGGCCACCCTGTATAAAAATGGGCTGACCAACGCGGTAAGATGATAAATAACGCACGCAAAATTTGTAACGCTCTACACAACGAGGCGACAATTTTTTACGGCGTACAAAGTTGCACGAACGACGCAGCGAAACTTGCGAGAGATGAGTCGAGCTTGCAGAAAAAGGGCAGAAAAAAAGAAGAGCGGACGACATTGATTCGCGACCCCTGCGAATCGCACCTGGTCCTCGCGTAAGAATTCTGCAACTTGCCCGAGACGATCCCCCCGCTGCCCCTTCATTGTTCCGGATTCCGCAGATGCGTCTCGCACCGCGCCAAGGGGCAGCGGTTCGGGTTTTCGTTCTTCGCTCGTAAAACCGGAAGGGTGATCGAGGACGAAAGATCTTTACCTACCTCGCCGATCTCGTGTGGGAACGTGGCCTCGCGCGCATTATACGGTCGTAGGATAGAAATAAATACGCGGAGCGAGAAGAAACTACGCGACACGAGACGTCAAGGGTGACGGGGGGGGGGGGGGGGAGGGGGCAAGTCTTTTTCGAGGGGAAACATCCCCCCTCGGAGCCGCGCGCGTGATCCGCTATTTTCTTATTCTTCCCTCGTTGCTTTTAGAAGAGGAAGAAAAAACGAGAGCTATCGAAACGGGGAGGTAAAACGGTCCTAATTTCTACGTCGCATCGGTATAGAATCGTCGATGCTTCTAGGATCGATCCACGCGGCCTCGTCGCCGAGCTCGCGATTCCCAGGCACACGCGAGACACCAGACACGTGCGGGACGCTTAGTCGTGATAATCGTACGATCGTTCCCCGGTACCACCGCGATTCCTATGTGAATTTCATTGTCGACGGTCGAAACACCCCCGTAACCCGCGACCCCCTCCCCGCTACTTTTCGAGGGAGGATGAAAGTCGAAGTGATTTCACGGTGCTCGGCACCGATATCGAGTCGAGAAATCAACCGACCTCGTCGGTAATCCCACGGTACGACGAGCGAGCGGAGGGGAAGGGCGACCTTATCGCGTTTGGCTCACGCTTTTTACGGATATCGCACCTTGTACGATGACGTAGAATGAAAAACCACGGTGATTACATTTCCCGAAAAGCAAAATATATATATATATATTGTTGCCCTCGAAAGTCACTTGGAACGAGGCGGTCGTCTCTCTCTCTCTCTCTATCTATCTATCTATCTATATAGATACTAGCAGACCCAATTTTTTTTTATTAATCTTTCCCATATTTTAATAGTTATTGTGCTAATCGTGACCAAGATGAATTCAACAAGCTAAAGACCATAAAAATCGAGCCAGCCGTTCTTGAGTTATAAATGGTGCAGGTAACTAACACGACTTTGCTTTATACATCTAGTATAAAAATATATTTAAAATTTTGTTTTTAAAAATGCAGTGGAAATATTGTTGGGTATGACGAAAAAGAGATACTATTATTAATAATAAGGTACGGCATCGCAAATTTCAATTTCCCATTCGATTACCATGGCGAAAATTTCTTTTACACTTTGCAATATGGTGTTGGTTTCGTGGTAAATTTTAACATTTTTATTGGAAGTAGGGTTATCGAAAAATTACTAGATACCTTTTTTATAGAGGGTTCAATTCCCTGCAAGAACATGCTACAGGTTTATCAGTATTCCAAAAAATATGAAAAAATTTCAGTGTCAAAGACAGTTTTAATGTTACCCATCTTAATGTTAATATTGAGACCGTCTAATATATATATATATATATATATATATATATATATATATATATATATATATATATATATATATATATATATGTATATATATATATATATGTATATATGTAGAGAGAGAGAGAGAGAGAGAGAGAGAGATCCATCTTTCTTTATTTCTTCCTTTCCCTCTATTCTTCTCGTTCACCCTCAGTCGAGGTGGGTACGCTTACGCGCGATGCCACTTCGTGCCACACGCTTTCCCACGAAATCGCCCTTTACCAGCCCTCTCTCGCCTCACCCCCGGCGCGCACCCTCCCCGAGGATTCCCCCACCGCGACGCCGCAGAGGTACGTAGCAAGCGTACGTCATCCCCACCGCGTCGGCACTGGTCGTGTGTCGCGATCGGCCGCCCGCACACGACATACGCTCGCCGCCACGCGACCAGTGCACACGTAACGCACGCCGTCCGGATTGATCGCGCGCGCGACGTTCGGGGATACGGAAGGCGAGCACGGAGATAGTGAGAGAGAGAGAGAGAGATAGAGCGAAGATATAGCGGTAGAGTCCATCGGAAGGAAGTCGACGCGACAGCCTTGCCCTCGATACGAAACGACAAGTGTATTTACGACGCACCGACTACCCTCGAAGTGTCTCGTCACCGTCCATTCTCGCCTACGATCCGACTCGAAGATAAAAACATAAGAGAAAAGAAAACCAAACAACGACGATTTCCTCGCCGGAACTAAAAACTCAGCGATCACACCGTCGAAACTGAACGACTATAGTTCGAGTTCTCCCAGTTAATTGGAATCGGGAAGTGCGAATGGAAATTCAGTTTTCGTTGAAATTCAGTTTTCGCTGAAATAAAATTTTAAATCCGACCCGCGAGGCTCGTCGTTAACCCTTGACGCGAGGAGTGTACGGAGATACGAAGTGAAGATAAAAATATCGGTAGGAAACATAGTCGAGAAAATAGTAGAAGTGCGCCACGATACGTGAGAAAGTGTAACGTTGAGAATCCGCGGCATCGAGTTTTCTTGTGGAAGCAAATATGTGCACCCCGTCGGCGAACCGTTGAGAAAGTTTCCTCGATACCGTTCAACCGATTTTGGTCGCGATGTGGCGAGTCGTCGTGCCAAGGTCGGACGAGAACAGTACGCTGTTATCGTCGGACATAACCGCCGGTGCCGTGGCACCGGGTCACCTGTCCGGACTCTCGGGACCGGCGGGTCCTCCTCACCATCACTGGGGTTATCATCCACCCCCGCCGCCCCCGCACCCCTCGTACCAGCCGCAGCATCCGGATATCCGTCATCATCACGAGATGCGACCGGACCTGCGACACGAGCTGCGACACGATATGCAGAGGGCGGAGCTGCGTCACAACGATCCTAGGCACGAGATCTCGCGTCACGACATTCCCGTGATGAGGAATGACCTCGCGGAACTGAGGCCCAGTCACGAACTTCCGGAGCTTAAAAACGACGTCGTCGAGCTGAGGACTCAGGAAAGTCAGCAGCAGCAGCAGCAATCGCAGGGTGGCGGTCCATCCGCGAGAGGGATCAAGCGAACTATGAGCGATTCCGACTGCGACGACGTATTCTCCGAGGAGAGTGGAAAAGAACCGTAAGTTTTCGGGGTTTTTTTCTTCAAAATCCTGTCCTCGATTTTGTCCAATTCGTAACAATCGACTCGATTCGATTGCTCCCAAGAAAAGTGCACCACCGGTTTTTTTGTCCCTACATTTCGACCAATTTCAACGAGGTACATTCGCGTTTCACTTTGCTGTAAAACGTTGTATTCTCACGTTCCCTCGGACCTATAATTCTTGCCTGACGCGTTAGAGAGGTATACTTTCACCGTCCCAAACGTCGACGCCGATAAAGCTATCGATCGCGGAGAAGCGGAGCTGGTGAACGAGAAGACGTTGCTGCTCTAGATTAGGTACCACGCGATTCACGCGCCTCTCGCCATTTCACCTCGCGCATTTTTTCTCTCGCATTTATTTTTTCGAAGGAGAAAGCAGAAATTCGGCAATATCGACGTTGTAGTTTATTTGGAAAGAACCAACGGAGTAAAATCGTGATTAATCTCCCTCCGCGAATTAATACAAGTTCGTATGCAAATTCGCTCGAGCTATACAGAGGTGTAACGATCAACTCTTGTTTTTCCTGCTCGCGATGAATATTCATCGCGCGGCTCGTATCGAACACGCGCGCCCTTTTTTTGAAGCTCGATTCAACGTCCCTTATTTTTGCGCTGCCTAAAACTCGAGTCGTCGCGTCCACTAATTGAAAAAAATACCCACAATTCTCTGACAGTAAAATAACAAAGTCGAAAACGCTCGTCTCTGAAAATGTTTTTATCCCCGCAAGATTCCCATTTACGGTCCATCTTCGTGGACAAACCAACGAAAACCGACGAAAATAGACGAAAGCTAACGAAAACTAACGGAAACCTCGTTTTTATCATCTTCGCGTCGTTTGTTGCAGCTGTAATTCACCGGGCGGCGATTCTTGTCAGCATGCATCGCGGAAACGAAGGAGAGGTATGATTGAAAAAAAGCGACGCGACAGGATCAACGCGTCTCTCGGCGAGCTGAGGAGACTGGTACCAGCGGCTGCCCGCGATCCTCACAGCGGAAAATTGGAAAAGGCCGAGATACTGCAGCTCACCGTAGAACATTTACGAACGCTTCGGAACAAAGGTGAGTTTCCGTCAGGAAACATATTTTTTTTAACGCGTCGTCGTGCCTCTCCCGAGCGATTTCGCGTGGTGAACCCATTTCCGTGCGAAAAAATAACAAATAAATGAGGAAAAAAACCGACCGATGATTGGTAAAACGGGAATCGAGTGTGAGAAACGTCTAACGGTCTCCAAGGACGATTATTTCGGCCTTGGAACGGGTAATAGGTATACCGCAACGGAAGTGACGCTTGCGTGGCCGTTACGCGTCTCTCTATACATTTTCGTGGCGTCTCCCGGGATGAGCGCATCCTGTTCTCCTTCCTTTCTTCCCTCTTTTTTTCTTCTTTCACCTCCTCTTCGTTTTCCCCTTCGAAATTACGCCTGCGCGTATTTCCGGACCCGGAAGTAGGCAGCGCGACGAGGAAATACGCTGGTAGGGACGATGGTATTTCGTTTTTTCTCCTTTTGCCCCTCTGATTTCTCGCGGGAGGGAAAATTCGGGTTAGCGATCGATGGATAGCCGTTTCGAAGTAGGACGGAAATTTGGAAGAGTTCGAGGAGAGGGACGAGAGAGACGAGATGCGAGGAACCAGGAGGCGACTCGCCTGTCTCGGGGCTTGTTTTGCGATGAGTTTTTCAAAACAAGGGAAAAGATCGATGAAATCTCACGATAGCCTAGCTTCGCACGGACGTGTATACACGTTTGGAAATGTGTGGCCAGACCGGAAGACACCTGTTGACCCTCGGCCACCAGCTTGCCCGGGACCCGGACTAACTGTAACGCCACAATAACCGAATAGCCAACCATCTGTCGCCGCAGCCAGATTTCCTTCCCTGACATCTCATAGTTCTCCCCGCATCTCCCTCGTACCGCTACCCAATTAAAAACTACGCGTTTTCCATTTCCTCGAATTTCTAAACTAGTTTTTTTACTTTTGTTGTTCTCCGTTTTTTATTTCCAAACAAACTGCGAAGCTTTTGGGGTCGTGCAGTTTCGAGATCGCGGGAGAAAATTGCATTCGCTGCAAAATCTTATAGTACGAATTCGACCTTGATCAAACTGATCTCGAGTCCCGCGCAGGAGCCACTACAATTTCAAAGTCGCTTCCCCCACATTTTCTCGGCACGAGATAGACAAGGTCAATTTTAACTATGTTGTCTAGTTATTGCTACCAGAAATCTGGGAGATTAGAGTAACTAGAAAGAGTAGTTCCAAGTGCTTCTCTCGACTAGCTCTTTTTTTCTAGGCACCCTCTCGCTAGGTACCATTTCTCTCGGTGTAGGTACGCGATCTGGAATGGGAAGAAAAATAAATAAAATAAAAGCGTCGCGAGGGAAAAATGTAAAACGTAGATCGGAGGGTAACAAAGAAAGCAGGAAATCTGACAGGCGGAGAGAGAAAAATGTTGGCATATTCCGGGCGCCGCTTCCTAAAGAACCGTGGGTTCCTCTTTTTCACGTCGGAAACACGCACACGAACGGAGGTCGCGAAGCAGGTGGTAGCCTCTCCTCGCGCGAGATCCTGTGGGAAGCACGGGAAGTCAACAACTCTTCCTCGAGGGGTTTCCCACGGTGGGGGGCCACGGGGTACGATGGCTGCGCGCGCGGGTCAGAGTTTCAGCCCTCGTCGCACCTCCCTCCGTCTCTACGTCCCCGTCTTCATCCTCGTCCTCGTCCTCGTCCTCGACGGAGACGAAGACGACGAGGATGAGGACAACGACGCTGCAGGAGCGTCGTAACGCGACGAAACTTTTCCCGCGGGACAGATGTGGCGCGGTCGTTCCCCGTGGAGGGGGAAACTAGTCGCGTGAGGATTGTGATTGTTGCACTCCGCTTAATATTTACCACCAACACGCAGGGGAGACGCGATAAACGTGGGATGAAGCGAGCGATTAATCCCGATTCACATCGAATTAAACATTTTCGATCGACTCGCATCTACCCAGGCTAATAAAATTAACTGGAGTTAAAGGCTTTAGTCATACTGACACGCGGTACTTTTTCGTGAATTTTTCCTGACTTATCTCGTCTTATCCTTTACTTTTTCCAAAAATTGAGCGGAGACTTACCGATTGACATAACAGGACGTTTCACCCGACAGTTTTACTGAAACCTTCAGTTTGATTAAAGACAATCGCAAGTTCACCGTCCCATCTGTAAGAACAGCATCTTATTTGTAGAAAATTGGCGTTATTGTTTCAAAGCAGAAAAAAATCAACGAACGGTAATGGTTTTCTGTTTTTTTTTTTTCGTTTGGAAAACAGGCAGCGGCGAGTAGCTGCATTGAAATTCGAAATTTCACGGATCGTTGCGGTATACAAAACTGAAATATGAATTCTGGGTGGTATATCCAGTTTTCGACGAACGTGTTCGTTGCGTAATTGTTTCCGTGGTTTTTTTTCCGCTTAAAAAAGAGAAAAATTGCTACCTTCGCACCAGCGCGACTTTATCCAGCGAAGCGTAATCCAATCTGGCCGATTTGTAGCTACGATTTTTGTTTGCTTTTGGACGACTAATCGTAATAGAAAGTGTGGTATCACTTTGCGTTCCTGGTCGTTTAACTGATTCGATTACGCGCGGACGCGGGAGGTACCCCCACCGCTGCCGCCGTATCGAGTCGCGATACAATATACCGGGGAGGTTCGCGAATCGGGGGAGATCGCCGGGGGGGTGCCGAGAGAGGGTCGACGACGACGACTAACGTTAGTAGCTCGAGTTTCGTGCGAGCGCCGAGGCTCACCGGGTCCCGTCCGATTCTCACGCTACCTGCTCCTGCTCTCTCCTGCTCTCTCCCTCTCCCTGCCGCGCCTTCCTTCTCCGCGTCGGTCTATTTAGCTGGTCCCGTACGAGCCAGCGGGAGCGCGACGCCGATGTTTGTTACGGGGTGACTCGGGGAGGGGGATCGCGCGGGGGACACCGTATCCGGGAATGAGAACTAATTTGTTCGCCGTGTTAATTTGAAATTTTTTATTTTCTCGTTTGCCGCAGGACCCGAGGGCTACGACAGCACGAAATTGGCGATGGACTATCACGCCGTGGGCTGGAGCGAGTGCGCGGCGGAAGTGGGCCGGTATCTCGTGACGATGGAGGGTCGCCACGAGAGGGATGGTCTGCGAGTACGACTCTTGTCGCATCTTCAAAGCTTCCATCGAGACCATCCGTCGTCGACGGGATCGGTCATCCCCTCCGCGCCGAGCATCAGCGCCGCGACGACGACGACGGGAACAACGCCGAGCTACGAGGCGTCGAGTTCCTCGTCCGCCCCGGGAATGCCTCCCGGTCCCGGTGGCATGCCGCCGCTTCTCGGTGGCGGTGCTCTGGGATGGGAACAGTATTCGGGGCAGTATCCTCAGCAGCAGCACGGTAAACCGTACCGACCCTGGGGCGCGGAGTTGGCTTATTGATAACGAGCGACCTTGGGGCGCGGAGTCGATAACGGGGGACGATTAGCTCGACGAGCTTTTATCCTTATTTGTAAATACACGTCGCGACGATCCTCCGGTTTTCTTACCAACGGATGGGAGGGGAGACGAGGAGGGATATGGGTAATGATAACCGAAACAATGGGATACATAACGCCAACTACATCATCGTGAGTGATATGAAACATGATAGTCATACGAGTACCTAATTGAGAATAGAAACGAAATTATTTATTTATAACGATTTTAGAATACAGTTTTGTAAAGTAACTTCACTTCCGTAACGAGTCATGTACAGTGTAAATAACGACGATTACTATTAAGTTTTTTCGAGTACGTCGCGAGCGAACGTTGTCGTCGTGTCTGTAGCAGTGATGGGAACGATACCAACGAACGTTCGCGGACGATGAATGTACTGGAATACCGATGTATACGTGTGAGAAACGCCTTAATGATATTTTGGAAATACATTTTTTTACAAAGATGAGTTTCACCTGCTTTTATAATGCAGCTTTCCTGCCGACAAAACTTCGAAAACCTGAGAAATGCCGCTTTTCAGAATAGCGACAGATTCTCAAACATCGCCAAGTGTGATGGGTTATGCTTTCGGAACGGGGTTGTTGGTGGATAGTTTTAGAAATACCTCTTGTGTTTGTCTCATTTTCAGAATTTTAAGGAGTCTGTTTTACCATCGTAACTCCTTCTGTCGTCCAGAGATTGATCTGAATCCAACGGGAATCGATTCTACGTCCCAAAATACACCAGGAAACGAAGTTTAGATCAATTCTGAGATGCGTCGAAAATCTGAGATTTTTGAAGGCTATAGCCTTGACGTTTTTATGATTTTGAAAAGTCGGTTTTTTGGCTCTAACTTTTTTCCTGTTAGAGCTATCGATCTGAATCCAACGGGAATCGATTCTACGGCCCAAAATACACCAGGAAACGAAGTTTAGATCAATTCTGAGATGCGTCGAAAATCTGAGATTTTTGAAGGCTATAGCCTTGACGTTTTTATGATTTTGAAAAGTCGGTTTTTTAGCTTTAACTTTTTTCCTGGTAGAGCTATCGATCTGAATCCAACGGGAATCGATTCTACGGCCCAAAATACACCAGGAAACGAAGTTTAGATCAATTCTGAGATGCGTCGAAAATCTGAGATTTTTGAAGGCTATAGCCTTGACGTTTTTATGATTTTGAAAAGTCGGTTTTTTGGCTCTAACTTTTTTCCTGTTAGAGCTATCGATCTGAATCCAACGGGAATCGATTCTACGGCCCAAAATACACTAGGAAACGAAGTTTAGATCAATTCTGAGATGCGTCGAAAATCTGAGATTTTTGAAGGCTATAGCCTTGACGTTTTTATGATTTTGAAAAGTCGGTTTTTTGGCTCTAACTTTTTTCCTGTTAGAGCTATCGATCTGAATCCAACGGGAATCGATTCTACGGCCCAAAATACACCAGGAAACGAAGTTTAGATCAATTCTGAGATGCGTCGAAAATCTGAGATTTTTGAAGGCTATAGCCTTGACGTTTTTATGATTTTGAAAAGTCGGTTTTTTAGCTTTAACTTTTTTCCTGGTAGAGCTATCGATCTGAATCCAACGGGAATCGATTCTACGGCCCAAAATACACCAGGAAACGAAGTTTAGATCAATTCTGAGATGCGTCGAAAATCTGAGATTTTTGAAGGCTATAGCCTTGACGTTTTTATGATTTTGAAAAGTCGGTTTTTTGGCTCTAACTTTTTTCCTGTTAGAGCTATCGATCTGAATCCAACGGGAATCGATTCTACGTCCCAAAATACACCAGGAAACGAAGTTTAGATCAATTCTGAGATGCGTCGACAATCTGAGATTTTTGAAGGCTATAGCCTTGACGTTTTTATGATTTTGAAAAGTCGGTTTTTTAGCTTTAACTTTTTTCCTGGTAGAGCTATCGATCTGAATCCAACGGGAATCGATTCTACGGCCCAAAATACACCAGGAAACGAAGTTTAGATCAATTCTGAGATGCGTCGACAATCTGAGATTTTTGAAGGCTATAGCCTTGACGTTTTTATGATTTTGAAAAGTCGGTTTTTTAGCTTTAACTTTTTTCCTGGTAGAGCTATCGATCTGAATCCAACGGGAATCGATTCTACGGCCCAAAATACACCAGGAAACGAAGTTTAGATCAATTCTGAGATGCGTCGAAAATCTGAGATTTTTGAAGGCTATAGCCTTGACGTTTTTATGATTTTGAAAAGTCGGTTTTTTGGCTCTAACTTTTTTCCTGTTAGAGCTATCGATCTGAATCCAACGGGAATCGATTCTACGGCCCAAAATACACTAGGAAACGAAGTTTAGATCAATTCTGAGATGCGTCGAAAATCTGAGATTTTTGAAGGCTATAGCCTTGACGTTTTTATGATTTTGAAAAGTCGGTTTTTTAGCTTTAACTTTTTTCCTGGTAGAGCTATCGATCTGAATCCAACGGGAATCGATTCTACGGCCCAAAATACACCAGGAAACGAAGTTTAGATCAATTCTGAGATGCGTCGAAAATCTGAGATTTTTGAAGGCTATAGCCTTGACGTTTTTATGATTTTGAAAAGTCGGTTTTTTGGCTCTAACTTTTTTCCTGTTAGAGCTATCGATCTGAATCCAACGGGAATCGATTCTACGTCCCAAAATACACCAGGAAACGAAGTTTAGATCAATTCTGAGATGCGTCGACAATCTGAGATTTTTGAAGGCTATAGCCTTGACGTTTTTATGATTTTGAAAAGTCGGTTTTTTAGCTTTAACTTTTTTCCTGGTAGAGCTATCGATCTGAATCCAACGGGAATCGATTCTACGTCCCAAAATACACCAGGAAACGAAGTTTAGATCAATTCTGAGATGCGTCGAAAATCTGAGATTTTTGAAGGCTATAGCCTTGACGTTTTTATGATTTTGAAAAGTCGGTTTTTTGGCTCTAACTTTTTTCCTGTTAGAGCTATCGATCTGAATCCAACGGGAATCGATTCTACGGCCCAAAATACACCAGGAAACGAAGTTTAGATCAATTCTGAGATGCGTCGAAAATCTGAGATTTTTGAAGGCTATAGCCTTGACGTTTTTATGATTTTGAAAAGTCGGTTTTTTAGCTTTAACTTTTTTCCTGTTAGAGCTATCGATCTGAATCCAACGGGAATCGATTCTACGGCCCAAAATACACTAGGAAACGAAGTTTAGATCAATTCTGAGATGCGTCGAAAATCTGAGATTTTTGAAGGCTATAGCCTTGACGTTTTTATGATTTTGAAAAGTCGGTTTTTTGGCTCTAACTTTTTTCCTGTTAGAGCTATCGATCTGAATCCAACGGGAATCGATTCTACGGCCCAAAATACACCAGGAAACGAAGTTTAGATCAATTCTGAGATGCGTCGAAAATCTGAGATTTTTGAAGGCTATAGCCTTGACGTTTTTATGATTTTGAAAAGTCGGTTTTTTAGCTTTAACTTTTTTCCTGGTAGAGCTATCGATCTGAATCCAACGGGAATCGATTCTACGGCCCAAAATACACCAGGAAACGAAGTTTAGATCAATTCTGAGATGCGTCGAAAATCTGAGATTTTTGAAGGCTATAGCCTTGACGTTTTTATGATTTTGAAAAGTCGGTTTTTTGGCTCTAACTTTTTTCCTGTTAGAGCTATCGATCTGAATCCAACGGGAATCGATTCTACGTCCCAAAATACACCAGGAAACGAAGTTTAGATCAATTCTGAGATGCGTCGACAATCTGAGATTTTTGAAGGCTATAGCCTTGACGTTTTTATGATTTTGAAAAGTCGGTTTTTTAGCTTTAACTTTTTTCCTGGTAGAGCTATCGATCTGAATCCAACGGGAATCGATTCTACGGCCCAAAATACACCAGGAAACGAAGTTTAGATCAATTCTGAGATGCGTCGACAATCTGAGATTTTTGAAGGCTATAGCCTTGACGTTTTTATGATTTTGAAAAGTCGGTTTTTTAGCTTTAACTTTTTTCCTGGTAGAGCTATCGATCTGAATCCAACGGGAATCGATTCTACGGCCCAAAATACACCAGGAAACGAAGTTTAGATCAATTCTGAGATGCGTCGAAAATCTGAGATTTTTGAAGGCTATAGCCTTGACGTTTTTATGATTTTGAAAAGTCGGTTTTTTGGCTCTAACTTTTTTCCTGTTAGAGCTATCGATCTGAATCCAACGGGAATCGATTCTACGGCCCAAAATACACTAGGAAACGAAGTTTAGATCAATTCTGAGATGCGTCGAAAATCTGAGATTTTTGAAGGCTATAGCCTTGACGTTTTTATGATTTTGAAAAGTCGGTTTTTTAGCTTTAACTTTTTTCCTGGTAGAGCTATCGATCTGAATCCAACGGGAATCGATTCTACGGCCCAAAATACACCAGGAAACGAAGTTTAGATCAATTCTGAGATGCGTCGAAAATCTGAGATTTTTGAAGGCTATAGCCTTGACGTTTTTATGATTTTGAAAAGTCGGTTTTTTGGCTCTAACTTTTTTCCTGTTAGAGCTATCGATCTGAATCCAACGGGAATCGATTCTACGTCCCAAAATACACCAGGAAACGAAGTTTAGATCAATTCTGAGATGCGTCGACAATCTGAGATTTTTGAAGGCTATAGCCTTGACGTTTTTATGATTTTGAAAAGTCGGTTTTTTAGCTTTAACTTTTTTCCTGGTAGAGCTATCGATCTGAATCCAACGGGAATCGATTCTACGTCCCAAAATACACCAGGAAACGAAGTTTAGATCAATTCTGAGATGCGTCGAAAATCTGAGATTTTTGAAGGCTATAGCCTTGACGTTTTTATGATTTTGAAAAGTCGGTTTTTTGGCTCTAACTTTTTTCCTGTTAGAGCTATCGATCTGAATCCAACGGGAATCGATTCTACGGCCCAAAATACACCAGGAAACGAAGTTTAGATCAATTCTGAGATGCGTCGAAAATCTGAGATTTTTGAAGGCTATAGCCTTGACGTTTTTATGATTTTGAAAAGTCGGTTTTTTAGCTTTAACTTTTTTCCTGGTAGAGCTATCGATCTGAATCCAACGGGAATCGATTCTACGGCCCAAAATACACCAGGAAACGAAGTTTAGATCAATTCTGAGATGCGTCGAAAATCTGAGATTTTTGAAGGCTATAGCCTTGACGTTTTTATGATTTTGAAAAGTCGGTTTTTTGGCTCTAACTTTTTTCCTGTTAGAGCTATCGATCTGAATCCAACGGGAATCGATTCTACGGCCCAAAATACACTAGGAAACGAAGTTTAGATCAATTCTGAGATGCGTCGAAAATCTGAGATTTTTGAAGGCTATAGCCTTGACGTTTTTATGATTTTGAAAAGTCGGTTTTTTGGCTCTAACTTTTTTCCTGTTAGAGCTATCGATCTGAATCCAACGGGAATCGATTCTACGTCCCAAAATACACCAGGAAACGAAGTTTAGATCAATTCTGAGATGCGTCGACAATCTGAGATTTTTGAAGGCTATAGCCTTGACGTTTTTATGATTTTGAAAAGTCGGTTTTTTAGCTTTAACTTTTTTCCTGGTAGAGCTATCGATCTGAATCCAACGGGAATCGATTCTACGGCCCAAAATACACCAGGAAACGAAGTTTAGATCAATTCTGAGATGCGTCGACAATCTGAGATTTTTGAAGGCTATAGCCTTGACGTTTTTATGATTTTGAAAAGTCGGTTTTTTAGCTTTAACTTTTTTCCTGTTAGAGCTATCGATCTGAATCCAACGGGAATCGATTCTACGTCCCAAAATACACCAGGAAACGAAGTTTAGATCAATTCTGAGATGCGTCGACAATCTGAGATTTTTGAAGGCTATAGCCTTGACGTTTTTATGATTTTGAAAAGTCGGTTTTTTAGCTTTAACTTTTTTCCTGGTAGAGCTATCGATCTGAATCCAACGGGAATCGATTCTACGGCCCAAAATACACCAGGAAACGAAGTTTAGATCAATTCTGAGATGCGTCGACAATCTGAGATTTTTGAAGGCTATAGCCTTGACGTTTTTATGATTTTGAAAAGTCGGTTTTTTAGCTTTAACTTTTTTCCTGGTAGAGCTATCGATCTGAATCCAACGGGAATCGATTCTACGGCCCAAAATACACCAGGAAACGAAGTTTAGATCAATTCTGAGATGCGTCGAAAATCTGAGATTTTTGAAGGCTATAGCCTTGACGTTTTTATGATTTTGAAAAGTCGGTTTTTTGGCTCTAACTTTTTTCCTGTTAGAGCTATCGATCTGAATCCAACGGGAATCGATTCTACGTCCCAAAATACACCAGGAAACGAAGTTTAGATCAATTCTGAGATGCGTCGACAATCTGAGATTTTTGAAGGCTATAGCCTTGACGTTTTTATGATTTTGAAAAGTCGGTTTTTTAGCTTTAACTTTTTTCCTGGTAGAGCTATCGATCTGAATCCAACGGGAATCGATTCTACGGCCCAAAATACACCAGGAAACGAAGTTTAGATCAATTCTGAGATGCGTCGACAATCTGAGATTTTTGAAGGCTATAGCCTTGACGTTTTTATGATTTTGAAAAGTCGGTTTTTTAGCTTTAACTTTTTTCCTGGTAGAGCTATCGATCTGAATCCAACGGGAATCGATTCTACGGCCCAAAATACACCAGGAAACGAAGTTTAGATCAATTCTGAGATGCGTCGAAAATCTGAGATTTTTGAAGGCTATAGCCTTGACGTTTTTATGATTTTGAAAAGTCGGTTTTTTGGCTCTAACTTTTTTCCTGTTAGAGCTATCGATCTGAATCCAACGGGAATCGATTCTACGGCCCAAAATACACTAGGAAACGAAGTTTAGATCAATTCTGAGATGCGTCGAAAATCTGAGATTTTTGAAGGCTATAGCCTTGACGTTTTTATGATTTTGAAAAGTCGGTTTTTTAGCTTTAACTTTTTTCCTGGTAGAGCTATCGATCTGAATCCAACGGGAATCGATTCTACGGCCCAAAATACACCAGGAAACGAAGTTTAGATCAATTCTGAGATGCGTCGAAAATCTGAGATTTTTGAAGGCTATAGTCTTCTCATTTTTGCGATTTTTGAAAATCGGTTTTCCGGTCGTATCTCCAGTTTCATTGAAGATATCGATCTGGCACCTACGCCGTTCGATTTTACGCGTTGCATTTTTGCGATAACACAATTGGTTGTTTTGTCACTAATGTTCGTAGTTAATGTTTCGAGCAGAAAACGTTATTAACATTTTTTTCTCAATTTTTATTCCATTCTGCTCCATTTTATTCTATTCATCGTTCTTTGTTTCACAGTCGTAGGCTAATCGCTTTCCGCATCCGTCCGTTGTGGCCTCGTCGCTCAGTTGCGTCGCTGCTTCGCGAGGAATCGGACGTCTTAGCCTTTGTGGTGTCTCGTTGTTATTGGATTTCGAATTCCGGCGTACGAATCTCTCGGTTATCTTCCGTGCCACGATCAACACTGAATCTCGTCGCTGTTATTGTCGCAGAGAGAAATGTATTGATACGCGTTTGCTGTTATTCTCTTCATTGTTTCAGCCGCAGCTGGAGGAGCAATTTGCACAGCGGGATAGCGATACAACGCGTGATTCTTGGCCCAGTTGGGGACGTCGCATCGGATCTTCGTATTCGACGTTGCAAGATATTCGTGGCGGAGAATCATCTCAGGATCCACAGATCCTTGATGTCATCGCTGGTTCGGATCCTAGAGAGCTACGGTGCCCCACACATGCAGCCGAGGAGTCTGCGCATCCCAGATGTGGCACCGAAAAACTAGAAGAATAATATTCCGAAATTCGCAGCTGCATGTGGAGACGTCGAAATAAGAATGAAAAATGATTTCAAAATTATGGAAGCGAATTTGTTGGATTTATTTTCAGATATAATTTTTAAAAAATCGTGATACCGAGCTAATTTACGCATCAGGTAATTGCAGAATACAGCAATCATGTCATTGTATGAAGATCCGCATTTTGAATAAAAAATATTTTGTTGGAATAATTGACAAGCCCTGTTTATTCTTATTAAGTTACGCCCGTTTCCTTACTTTTACTCTCATCATTTCTCCCAACCCAACATACACGCATTCGCTTAAAAGCGCGGAATCGTCGATTCCGACTCCGGGTATCAGGAGAACATGAATACCGAGGAGGTAGTCTAAGTTAGCACTCGCGCCTAATGATAGGCAACCCAACATACACGCATTCGCTTAAAAGCGCAAAATCGTCGATTCCGACTCCGGGTATCAGGAGAACATGAATACCGAGGA
The DNA here is from genome assembly GCA_963969455.1 of Arge pagana. Lineage (NCBI taxonomy): Eukaryota > Metazoa > Arthropoda > Insecta > Hymenoptera > Argidae > Arge > Arge pagana. The sequence goes on along the minus strand of OZ018308.1, from coordinate 29,031,999 downwards.
GGTAGTCGAAGTTACCGCCGACGCCTTATGATAGGCAACCCAACATACACGCATTCGCTGAAAAGCGCAAAATCGTCGATTCCGACTCCGGATATCAGGAGAACATGAATACCAAGGAGGTAGTCTAAGTTAGCACTCGCGCCTAATGATAGGCAACCCAACATACACGCATTCGCTCAAAAGCGCAAAATCGTCGATTTTGACTCCGGGTATCAGGAGAACATGAATACCGAGGAGGTAGTCTAAGTTAGCGTTAGCGCCTAATGATAGGCAACCCAACATACATGCATTCGCTAAAACGCGCAAATTCGTCGATTTTGACTCCGGGTATCAGGAGAACATGAATACCGAGGAGGTAGTCTAAGTTAGCGTTAGCGCCTAATGATAGGCAACCCAACATACATGCATTCGCTAAAACGCGCAAATTCGTCGATTTTGACTCCGGGTATCAGGAGAACATGAATACCGAGGAGGTAGTCTAAGTTAGCCCGAGCGCCTAATGATAGGCAACCCAACATACACGCATTCGCTTAAAAGCGCAAAATCGTCGATTTCGACTCCGGGTATCAGGAGAACATGAATACCGAGGAGGTAGTCTAAGTTATCGCCGACGCCTTATGATAGGCAACCCAACATACACGCATTCGCTGAAAAGCGCAAAATCGTCGATTCCGACTCCGGGTATCAGGAGAACATGAATACCAAGGAGGTAGTCTAAGTTAGCACTCGCGCCTAATGATAGGCAACCCAACATACACGCATTCGCTTAAAAGCGCAAAATCGTCGATTTCGACTCCGGGTATCAGGAGAACATGAATACCAAGGAGGTAGTCTAAGTTAGCACTCGCGCCTAATGATAGGCAACCCAACATACACGCATTCGCTTAAAAGCGCAAAATCGTCGATTCCGACTCCGGGTATCAGGAGAACATGAATACCGAGGAGGTAGTCGAAGTTACCGCCGACGCCTTATGATAGGCAACCCAACATACACGCATTCGCTGAAAAGCGCAAAATCGTCGATTCCGACTCCGGATATCAGGAGAACATGAATACCAAGGAGGTAGTCTAAGTTAGCACTCGCGCCTAATGATAGGCAACCCAACATACACGCATTCGCTTAAAAGCGCAAAATCGTCGATTCCGACTCCGGGTATCAGGAGAACATGAATACCGAGGAGGTAGTCTAAGTTATCGCCGACGCCTTATGATAGGCAACCCAACATACACGCATTCGCTTAAAACCGCAAAATTGTCGATTTTGACTTCGAGTATCAGGAGTACATGAATACCGAGGAGGTAGTCCAAGTTAGCACTAGCGCCTGATGATAGGCAACTCAACAATGTTTGCGTGTATGTTGGGTTGCCTAACATTAGGCGCTGGGGATAACTTAGACTACCTCCTTGGTATTCATGTTCTCCTGATACCCGGAGTCGGAATCGACGATTTTGCGCTTTTAAGCGAATGCGTGTATGTTGGGTTGCCTATCATTAGGCGCTAGTGCTAACTTCAGCTACCTCCTCGGTATTCATGTTCTCCTGATACTCGGAGTCAGAATCGACGAATCTGCGCTTTTCAACGAATGCGTGTATGTTGATACACGTGTATGCGTGTATGTCGATACACGCATTCGCTGAAAAGCGCAAATTCGTCGATTCTGACTTCGGGTATTAGGAGAACATGAATACAAGTAAACAACCGATTTTCTGGATTCTTGAATACTGGAAACGTAGATGCAGTACGAAGAGTTCATCGAAGTTATCTTTGGAGCCTCTCGTAGGTATCGCAATATAACCGAATTCGCGAAACGTCAAGTTTCATTGGATTTCGATATCCAGTAAACGGAGAACATTTAGTACAAAGAGGTAGACGAAATCATGTTCAGTCTGAACGCGATTTCAAAATCACATTCCACACGTTTACGTTCAAATAATATTTATTACCACAAACTTCTGGATTACATTGTTCGATTTACAGCTAAAATAAACTTAATCCAATTTTCCCAGCCACAGCGGCACACCAGTGTCCCACCTAGATAGTATCGATTCCTCAACTCTCGTGTGCAGCGTGTTATCGATTTCCTCGCCGTTTTCTGATTCCTGCCTTCCCAAGTACCCACTCAGATTCGAAAACCACAATAGTATCGTATAACTATTCAAAATACCTAATGCTAAGTACAGACTCGTATCAAAAAGGCAGAGTTTTCATGCTAAGACGGATCAATAGCGACGTATATATTTATAAATATCGTAGTTCGCAACATTGTGAATTTCGTCAGTTTTAGAAATTAATTATTCCTTAACAAATTGATGTCAATAATCATATCGTCGTGAAATAAAACGAGTGATTCCGTTAATTGATCTTCTTGCAATCAGCTTCCGCTAGTACGATTCTCTCCTCATCTGTGAACACAAAAAACAAACGAAGTGTATATATATATATATATATATACATATATGTATATAAGAAAAAAACAAGGTATTAATATCAAGCAATGAGTTGAAAATGAAACTTTTTTGAAAATTCTACTCGTTGTGGAAACATCATTTGTAACTGTTGCGAAGAAAGTAAACTGAAAATAATATGTATTCAATATATTCAAGCAAGGAGGTAGAATGAATATGCTCGGTGTACGAAGGCTACTAATATGTAAGAGTGTACAGAGTAAATATGGTGTAATTATGTATACAGCGTACGTACAGTGTCCTTTTTCTGGGCCATCTAGGCCAAAAAATAAAGATTTTATAAAGATTTGATGCCGTTCGAAAATGATACTTGGCAACTCACCTCTCTATACGACGAGCTCGATGAAACTGCGTTGTACGCTCGCGGGAAGGGTGACGACGAAAATGGCTCGCGTGTTTCCCGTATCTGCCGAGAATTCTCGCTCGAGACAAAAAATGTATCCCCAAGTTACTGACGATGGTTATTCTGTAATCATAAAAGCATCGAACTGTAATTTACCATGTCTCACAATTTCGCGAAAAGCTCTCCGTAATCGAGGTGCGATCAGTTTTTTTTTCTATCAACCGTTCGATAACGCTGCCTCGAGCGAAGCTGCAAATAAAAATCAGCCTAAAATAGGTATATAAAGTAAAAAATAAATATTCCAGGGAATTTTATTCCACGACATTTTTCCCTCTCGAATTATCGCGAATTTGCTACGCGAATTCGACCCTTTGCTAATAAATTCCGACTGGCACGCAAAAAAGGTGTGGCGAGAGAAGACTATCATCAGGCATCGCCAATTGAACCCTCCTGCGGGACGGAGACACGTGCGATATCTGGTTAACGCAGAAACGCTGATTGGAAGAAAAAAGGTGAGGAATATTTGGTAACGAGTTTTATGCAAATAGGTCGTTAACCATTCACGTGCGAGGAACAACGAGCACGTGACGCGAGGATACCCAGTTTTCGAGAAGAATCGCAACGGCTGCTGGAAAAAAAGATGCCCACCGATAATTGGTACCGGTTTCGTGTCTCTTTCCTCGTTCGCTTCCCTTCGTTTTCTTCCGTTTCTATCCCCGATTCGCGCTTCGTCCGAGTTCCTTTTTTTTCCGTCTCTTTCCATTCAACTTGGCATTTCTCTGCGTTTTTTCTTTGGGTTTTTTTTGTGTAGTTTCTTTTCGGCCGCACGCGGATTTATTTTCTACGAAACGACTAGGTAACCAGATAAATACAGGTTTCGAGACAACGGAGACAATAGAAACAATAGAATTTACCATGAGAAAGGGACGTAGCTGTGGCAAATTGCGCGAGGGCTGTTGACACTTTTACCTCTCGTTCCGCGACAACAAGTCGAGTACCTACCACGGGGATTTCCGAGTCGTTTCCATGGAAAAAATCGAGAAAGATAAGACTTCAGAGATTTTCGCTCGTTGACCAGCAATTTTTTTTGCGAAATTCCGAATTTGGTTCCTTTGGAATGAATACAAAAGAGGTTTTCATATTTCGAGAGATTTTATTCATCCTCATAGATGCTAAAAATCGTATTATAATTGTTATTATTATAAATGTTATAATTATAAAATTCACAGCCTTAGTATTATTAGTGAGAGGTTCCGTTAGTTAGGTACAGTAATTCTGGGCTCGGTCAATTCGCCATAAAATTTGTCTATTTACATAAAATTGAGAATTTTGTGACTAGCCTTGGTATTTAAAATTTACATATCGTTGCCAGTTGAATCGAATTGTTAGCACACGCGAATATTCACGATATAGTTTTCTGGCAGAAACTTGAGAAGAGGTTTCTTCTCGTCGTTTCAAAAATTGGATTCGAAATGCGAGAATTTCAAATAAAACGTTTTCCACGACAGCAGGAATGAAATTCACCCTGGAATTTGGATATTTCGAGTCTTTGGAATCATCTTGATTGAAAATTCGTGAGAATTTTTTTGTAAACGGGACTGCAGCTGCCACGTCTGTACGCGCTCTAGATATCGGTAAAATTGGAAAATTTACGGGAACCGATGCTCGGCGGGATTATTATTTACAGGTTCCCAGAGTCTCCAACGCGCATCGAGTTATCGCAAAAATGTTGTAAAATACTAGTCGTTGTCGAAACGTGTCGAAACCCCAGGCAAACGTTGATTCTCCTCGATGTTCATCATCCAACTACGAAGATTCGTGCAGATTCCGCACGTTTCTCACCGCATTCGTTCGTTAATAAACGCACACTCGTGTTAAGACAAACTCGAATCAGATTTGATTCGTTGCACGAACGAGTCGCGAAAACTAAAGGAACATCTCGTTCTCCTTGTTTTCGTTCCTCTGGTTCTCCTCGTGTTCGTCCCAGCAACAGCAACACCTCTCATCGTCGTACGCGGCATCGCTGACGAAGGTCAGATTCGTATCGATACTCTTCGTGTCCAGGGATGCCAGAGACCAAGAGAGGGACGGAGATTTGCTCGTCGCGATCGTCATCCCCGACGAGGGTTGTGGAATCAGCTTCGGCTGACATTTCTTCTCCGACCTGCTGATCGTCGAGAATTTCTTCACGACCTGAAAATAAAAATGCGTTGCAGTAACATATTCATAACAACGATATTCATTAGTCAAAATATTGAAATAAATAAATCCAAATTAAAAGAAAGTCGTGTTTTTTTTTAATACAAATTTTGAATTTGGTAATAGAAGAACAATCGATTATTGTATCCTGTTCGCTACGAATTTTCATCGATGTTCAATTTATTTCTATGAAATTTTACGTTGTTGACGGAAACGAGTTGCTTTCGGGTAATTTCGAAGGGCGATGTGCTTCGCGAGTCAATCGGCACGTGGACTATTGTTGGGTAATACGTAGGAATAATAGGACAATGGACCGCGCGATATTCGGAGAAAGGAATCAAAGAACATTTAGAAAACGTACGAAAGGAAGCAAAAGGATTCGCGTGTCGATTGAAAATCACGCCTATTCGGTGGTAGAGTCATTCGGGTGAAGCGTGCGCACTCAAGCATTCAAAGTGGTGTCAAAGTTAACCAATAAGGAGTGAAGAATAAAGAGGTCACGTATTTGACGAAGTATTCGTTTAACTAATGATTGGATTTAGAAATATCGCATGAAGTCTTCACGACTAAAAAAAATCAGAGTCATTAGAAAAATGCGGATCGCGCGTGAGGGTAAGTGTACGCATTTGTTTAATTAAAGTTATAAACATAAACGTTCGACTCGTTAATATGGAATCGCGTCGAAACCAGTCGCGTAAAAATTAACTCGAAAAAAAATATAATATAAATACGTATATACGTATATAACTTTACCGCGAACAAACGTAACCTCGAAAGTTATGCTGGGAAATAAACCTTAATGAATTATCGACACGGGAAAAAATCTTTTACCGTTGCGGCTATCCGCGGTAAGGGCGACAATCTTTGCGGCGATGGCAAAAGTTATTTTTGCGGTACCCGATGCTTGGTATATTGGAAAACAAAAAAACGGGTTACGGGAGGTAGGCTTCCACGGCGTAAACTGATTCCCCGCTAATATACCTTTAAATTGCCGTGCATGTCGCGACCCCCTCGCTCCCCCTTTGGAGATAGAGGGGATGCGCGCGCTTACCCGCCGCGCACGGTTATCCCGAATGACTCTGAGTGAAAATTGAAGGGTAGATACCTTGAGAAACCGTCGTCCGGACCTGGATAACACCTTCATCAACATTTCGCCTGCCTCGGGGCACCTGCGACGACCGATCGGTTTTTGCTTCGGCCACGTGTTGTTGCGGTTATATCGATTCGTCGGGAACGAGTTGACCTTGGAGTCGAGTCGGCACCGCGATAAGGGAAAAAAGCGCGCGTACGTCGACGACGAAGCCGTCGATGCGATTGCGAGGGTGACTCTGCGCGGAGTGTGGTCTGGTTCCCTCGAGCGGTCCTATTTGTAACCTCCCTTCCCCCGACTTATCAAACAACCGCCCCTCCGCGAGGGTGGATGCGCGAGCGGGGCGGTAGGTAGGTCGATGGGAAATTGCAATATTTGTAATTGAAACTATACAATTGATGCGGGACGACGATGGTCAGAGGGAGGTGGGAAGTGGCCCTTCGGGACTAGGATCTACTCGGGTCCGTCGATGGGAATTTGGCGTTCGATGCCGGGGTGCTGGTGTCGAGTATTCGTAGGTCGGTGGCCAACAAAGGTGGGAAACTTATTGCAAAAAAAAAAAACAACGTTTTTCTCCCTTCTCCGTCGAGTACGCTCGTCTCATCTTTTCGTAATCGAGTTCGGATCGAAAGCTTTTTCCACGCGAATCGATGCTCGGCGATGAAAAATTCATCGTTACACCGCGCACCGTGAAAGTCGCAAACAACACTTTTCCGTCGAAGTTCCATTTTTTTTCCCCATGCCTATGAATAGCATAGTTTTATGCTGTCTAGCGCAGTTTTTTAAATGACTTAATTTCACTTCATTTCGAAAGCTCTGAATTTTTCCAATACCCAAATTGGCATGGAGAGAGAAATTCTAAACCCGTTGCCATTATCTGTTCGTCCGGCCCGCAAAATCGTAGGAAGATCCATTATTCGAAGCGTGACCTTTGACCCTGATATTCGAGTTATTCGTGGTAACAATTGAATTATTTCTGAGATCCGGCGAGATTCGTCGGGGTCAAAGTCGTCGAGGACGCGAAAAGTTCGGGAAAAAGCGACCAGTCGCTATTCTTGGCTGCGAATTGACGTGTCTCGTGTGTACCGTCGACGAAAGGAAATAAACAGGCAGGTTATTTTCATTCGGAACAACAATTCGAAAGCCGATCGATTCGTCACCTTCTATCAAATCATACGCATCGCGATTCGTCGACAACAACAACTTTTATCGTCGTTCCCGGGTCAGATATCTCGTAAACAGCATTTTCTACGGGATGGAAATCGATTATCATTTCTTTTTGCCACCCCTCCATTTTATTCTCCAATAACGATAAAAGCCTCGCTCGCATTCTTGATTGCGCGTCCTCGGACACGCGTCACTGCACTTCGACGATAATAATAAGCCGCGAAGCACTTATTGTCACCGGACTTTCGAGTCCGTGACGCTATCGATTTTGTTCGCCGGACCACAACACTTTTCCGCAAATTACGAATCGATCGTCGGCGAATAATAATAACTGCCATTTTTTCCTCGACCTAAGCGAACTATGACACCTATATCGTACGAAAAGTCGATCGCGTCGTACAAGGATGCGGATCGAAGCAGAGCTACGTCTTTTTTGGGCACGCATATTACATCGTTTGAGAGTACAAAAATACTTTTTGCACTCTTACCACTTTGCGGGGCACCTAGTGTAGAGGGAAATTTTTAGCTTCGTCACTCTTTTGGTCGATGCGCTGGATGGCCTTTTCCGAGCTGCGAAAAATGTTGGAACAAATATTTTTATACTCGCAAACGATGTAATAAATGTGCCCTAAAAGGACGTAGGTCTATTTTAGTTCGTAACCTTGTGCGACGCCATCAAAAACGACGAACCTTTCAGTCGAGATATGTAGGTGTTATCGTTCCCTTAATTTGCCAAACAATTCGAAAAACATTCGACGACTGAAAACTACGAGTGAGAAATGAAATGAAACGCAAATGGGGGGGAAGAAAAGTGAACGAGAATATTACGAACGGAGGTGAAAATAACAAATGGATGGCGGAGATTGTAAAAAAGAAATGGACGGAGGGCACGACGTTGATGTATGTAAAATGCGAGCGAGGCACACTACTACCCGGTGCGCGCAGCGCGGTCAGGGGGCAATGAGACGCGTGTGAGTAGCGACGTTCTCACGCGGAGACCGCCACGCGTCGAGACGCCCCTTGCCGCGGCTACGCACGTGCCCTTCGGTACACGTACCTACGGAAAACTCATAATTGTCATAACATCAAGGCGAGAGTGCGCTTCGGGCGCAGTTTCAGCGCCACCTGAACGTGGAAAATATACGGTCGCGAAAGATTCGTTGATTGAATTTTAATTGGATTAGATTCACGCGGATCGACGTATACGAGAGCACGTGCCGCGGAGATTGTTTACGATCAATCGGGCGTTCGAACGTGGACAACGCGACCACGAGAAATGGAATCGTGGAATTAGACGTAGACGTCCGAGATGAATGAAAGGCGAAATGATCAAATCGACCATTACTATCTCCACCGTACGCGCGTTTGGAAATATCGGACAAAGATATTCCCCCGTCCGAGCGCAAAATGAGAAGTCGCGCCAAAATTCGTCCCTCAAGGCAGATATTATAAATATATATATATATATATATATATATATATATATATATATATATATATATATATATATATGATTATTTCAACAACGAGGGAACCTCGTGTCCGATGCTCGACGTTCTATTCACTAATTTTCAGGGGGGATATTTATTTTTTAATTTTTTTTACACGAAACGGGTTCTATGCCGTTGTAAGAGAAGTAACGAGCCTAACGAACGCGAGCGAACGTACGATTTAATATCGGGAGGCAGCCACTTTCAAGCATTTTATACGGAGTATCGATGATCCGTCGGGTTACTCGAGTAACCGAATCCGCGCGCCACGTGGCCGCCCGACCGCGTACGGGTACAACCTACTCGCGAGGAACGTACCGGCGTACGCGAAACGTGGAGAAAACGGAATTAGTCGAGTAGTAGAACTGAGAATAATTGACCGTCGCGTAGACTTACGTCGTTGGCGGGTCGCGCCGGATGTTCGGCGTTTTTCAAGACGCGCGGAAAATCCTGGAAGGGATGAAAAAATGTGTCTGAAAATCGTCCTCGGAAGCCAGGCTCCGAATCGGTCGGCGCCATTGCCGTGGATGTAGTAGGTACGTCGTGGAACTAATAATTTCGAGGGGCAACTATTGCCGATCCCGATGACGCAACGACGATGACGCGTGCCGGCTCGTGGCGTAAATGCGTTCAAACACGATCTCCCTCTCTCCTCGTTGCCGCACGGCGGTCGTCCTCCTCCTCCTCCTTCGTCGGAGTTCGCGCTCCCGTTGCTCCGACGTATTCAAACAAAATAAGACCGTCTAATTGCGCGCCGTTCCATTAGAGATTAAACTTCAAAAGCGGACGAATTCAATTCGGTAGTTCGTTTAATTAGCGGACCCCGCCACGTCGAGGATCGCGTTACAAAACGTTCGTTCCGTTGACGATACAAAAACGTTACCTCTTCGCAGACACGCGGACGCGTGGAGTAATGGGAATGGAATTTACAAAATTTCATAATCGGATTCGTCGCAACATTTCGAAACGAGATCCACGTTTGCCGAGAATTTCGAGGTTTTTTTTTTTTTTGCATCGTGCTGTTCGCAACATTTGGCTGTTTAATCGAAATTGGGAGTTCGTGATACTCGAGAGATAGCAGCTTTTGTTGTGCCGTCTACAAATGACGGGAAATCCACCGCGACCGTTCGAGGTCACGTTTCGAGTCGGGAAAACTTTTGTGCGAAGGGATTCTTTGTACGAATTCCGTTCGATTCGTTCGAACGCCGACGGACCGTTCGTCACTGACGCTAACTATTATCGACGAACAAACATAGGTGTTCGATTAGTTGCGCGTATTTAAGGGAGTTCTGCCCAAAAACTGAAAACAGAGATTTCGTTCACGCTTTGTAAATGCGTAGCAGTTTGTCGTCTAGGCATGCTGCAGCATGGGAAGTACGGTAATTATTTAAAATATTCCCAATAAGACTGCGTGTTCATTTTTTTACAGCATGCTGAGACGATAAATTGCTACTCATATACAAGGTGTGAACAAAATCTCTCTTCGTTGATTCGTTGATTTACGTTCAAGCGTCCGCCATTTTGTCATAAATCAATATTCTCAAAATCGGCTATGACGAGTAGTACTGGATCATGGTATCTGATTTAATAATCTTTTCTACTTTTTTCGCAATTTGAAATGTTTCAATTTTTTTATCCATTACCAGAGGATTTCAACATTTTTTCGCTAATTCGATCAGCGACATTTGCATTTGTTTCAATATTCCCGCTCGCTCGCGCGTTTCGAGAAAAAATGTTGCGGATAAAATTTGTCAATCGGAGTTAACGTAAATGCGAACATCGTTTTGTGATACCTACGCGCTAGTTTTATACGCGTCGTCGCCTCGCGAGCATGCGCGTCCGATGCTTCCTCGCAGCAATCGTGTGAGTGACTCGACGAACGGACTCGCACAGCGATGATCGCTGGCCACCGAGCCAAACGGGGGTGTTGTGTTAATCCTTTGGAGTGTCAAGCGCGTGGGAATCTCCTTCGCCAGGGCCTCTCACACGCGAGCGCCACGCGCTTAGGTGGGGGGAATATCGCGGTGGGAAGGGAAAAGGGACCGGGAGAGGAGTACTCGATGGGTGCCGCAGGGTGGCGAGTGTACCTAACACAGGCAACACAATGCCGCGTATACAGACCACTTATCGAGGTTAAGGATCCGATTGCCTGAAAAAAAAAAATTGACGAAAAAAAGTAAAAAGAAGGAATATCGAACCATATTCACGAGTTTACAATAATATCAAATTTTGGATGCTAATCATTTCACGTATAATAAATACACTGGTCATACGTCATTTATTCAAGAAAACAGTTTTTCATATCACTGCTCTTCTATTTATTTATTTCTGTCCAGTTATACGTATAAATTTGTGCGGTAATTGAACCTACCGAGATAAATACGATTATCTGTGAATATATATATATGCATATATATAGTTATAATAATAATAGTATTAAAAAGATAAATATCAAATAAAAATGATCTGTCCTCTAACTTTATTTAGTTTCTAAAATGAGCGTTTTGTCCCTTTTTTGTGTGTGGCGTAAAGTCGACGGCAATTTTTTTTTCAAATAATATATGGAACAAGTTAGTTGCGTGGACGTCATCACGATTAGTGTTGTCATCGTGTCGTGCGTCCAAAAATTGCTCCACGAAACATTTGTAAAATCGTAACATTTTCTTCGTGTCTCATAATATGTGAACGATTGAAAAAACTCGGTTGGAAGTAAGTATATTAGAAACATGTGTTGCCATCGAATGCAACTTTGAAACCAACGGTATCGAAGTTTACTTTTTAAAGCGTTAACCGGCGTTGTACAAATAAATGAATTCTACCTAGCAAAGAATATCAAAATTAATGTTCTTCAAATGTTTACGATGCGCGTGTACGTGTAATAATGAGGATTGTTGACCATTTATACGTACTCTCGAAAAAATAAACCAGTGGAATTACACCGACTGCCATGAGAAATCTCACTGTTTTCGTAAACTTCTCGTTAATTTTACTAAAACCACGGATATTCCAAGCTTGAACGGAAAGTGTCTATCAGGATGTCGGAATACACATACGCACGGAGGGAAGTGTACCGATCGTCGATATTTAAGGTTTCCCGATAGCCGATTGCCGAGAGAAGCCGAGCGCGGTCGATAATTACCGACCTCTCAGACAACAATTGCGGAGCGCGCGTCCGCGAGTCGCTCGCTACGCGTCGCTTTTCTCATTGGTAGTGTTAGTTGCATTCGACGTCGTGGCATCGAGGTCCCGTCGTGGGCTGGACGCACGCATGCACACATCGCACACATGCGCGAGAGACGCGAAAATGTCGCTCTGACATGCTCTGACAGTTGTGTATCGCGAAGCGTCGTCGTTGATCTCACACGAAACCTAAGACGATCGTCGCCGCGGCAGATCGTTAACGACGAAGCGATGCTGTCCGCGTATCGTATCGTTTGAAATGAATTCTCACGCTATTTATTTCGGTCGCGAGTCTCGTCGCTGCATCGAGTTATTTTCGGCCGCGAGGGAAGGGTGCATCCGACGCCACATAAGAATAAAATAAATAATGAGAATCAACCCGACGAAAATGAGCACTCCGATCGAGGAGAAGATCGATCAGAACCTAAAGGTATTATTAAGAACGGTTTGCTTGACACCTCTCGGCCAGTTCTACGCTCTCTCTCTCTCTCTCTCTCTCTCACCTCCGTGTGTCTCGCGATTTTTCAAATCAATAAGTCAAGCGCTGCTCTCCGCATGTTTTTTTCCATCTCTGGGAACGCGACCGTGATGACTGATCGTTACGTACGTGAGGAGGGATAAAAAACATGAGAGCATCGAATTTCGCGGAAAAACATCAGCGACCTGGCAACGTGACCTTGGAGGGGCGAGGGCGATAGATAAGACTAATGCATTTTCCTTCTCGTTCTCTGTGTACGATAAGAATCGGTATTCGGCGACGAATCTCTTATCTAGCATTTCTGCGAGACGCCGAAATAATTTTCCTCTAGTTGCGCGCAACTCGATTCCGATTGCGATAACGTCTACTCGGCCAGACGTGCCTGGAGCACGAGTGTTTTGTACAGTAAGATTTGTAGAAATTTGTAGAAAAAGCTTTGAAATGATCGTCAGGTTCGCACGGGCATGGTTACGGTCAGCGATGGGAAAAGTAAGCCCATTCCGATGCGGTTGCATCTGTCGATGGAAGTTCTTAAGTTACAGAAAGAGGATACGGAGGTAAAGTACTCAAATCCGCGCTAAAAAAATATGTTGGGAGAAACGTTACCAGAACTTTCGTTTAGCAGGCTATTAATCACAACAAACCACCGTTGGATGCCAAAGAGCGGATGGTACAGATAACGAGACAGAAAGTCGGAGGCTTGGGACTCAGTATAAAGGGTGGGGCAGAGCATAAGCTTCCCGTTCTTATATCAAGAATTTACAAGGGACAGGCAGCAGACCAATGCGGTCAGCTTTTCGTAGGCGATGCTATAATCAAAGGTGAGTAGCTTACCGATTCGGCAACGTTTTGGAATATCTTATGAAAATTAGGAAACGCGAAGCTTTGGAATAACGGCAAGTTTTTTTATACTCGCGGTACGTAATCGCGTTACCTTGTCTAAACAAATGTCGTTCAAACTGAATCGACGAATGATCTGTTTGCAGTTAACGGGGAGTACATAACGGCGTGTCATCACGACGACGCGGTGAATATATTACGCAATGCTGGGGATTTGGTTGTTCTTACCGTAAAACATTACCGAGCAGCGAAACCTTTCCTGCAAAAAAATGGTGAGTCTGGTTTTATTTTTGTTTCCTATTTCTTTCGTTCGTTCGTTCCATTTCCCTTCCGCCACTTCCCCTAATTTTCCTGGATTCGGGCAATCTCATTTCTGTACAACTCCCATTCGCTACTCCCCGTGTTCCACGTATCGTTCGAAACTCTTTACCTATACGCAAACACGTTTGAGCAGAAACAGAGGAAAAGTTGGATAACGCGAGCAATGAAACGGCAGAGGCCGGTTGGATATCTCCGAGCAGGCGAGCAGGGAGCCCTAGATGTGGCCACAGCCGTCAAAGTTCCAACGCTTCGTCGATCTCGATGACCCAAGATAAAAAATGGTTGGACATTATAACGGGTGAGACCACGACAACAAATCTTCCATAGTTTCACGAAGCCTAATTAAGATCTAAATTTTGTAACGAAACCTATCGCTGATTTCAGTGCCGTTGATGATGGCTTACGTTACCCGATACATATTTGGTACCGATAAGCTACGGAGAAATGCTTTTGAAGTTCGTGGCCTGAACGGGGCACGAACCGGCGTGATACACTGTGACGACAGTGCCATTCTCAGTCAGTGGTTAAAATTCATTACGGACAATATCACCGGCCTTACGCATTTGCAGGTGAGATCGGCTCGACGATCGATTTCGACAAACGTTTCGAGCCCATATTTCAAACTTGGTTCTACGATCTATGCTTGCGTCGTTTCAGATGAAACTGTACAATCGAAACTTCGGAGTCGGCGAACGTATCGAATACATGGGATGGGTCAACGAAGCTGTGAGCAACAGTAATCAACCCTGGCAAAGCTACAGACCGCGATTTTTGGCCTTGAAGGGTCCGGATTTGTTGTTGTTCGAAACGCCACCGGTAAGGTACCAACATCGTAACGCCAGCGAAGCAAAAATGGAATTACAAAATACCAAAGGAAATAGCTGGATCGTCGCGTTTCTGTTTCCAGTGCAACATCGGGGATTGGTCACGTTGTGCTCTTACCTTCAAGGTTTATCAAACGATGTTCAGAGTGATGAAAGAGTCCGAGAACGTTGACGAGCGACAGCATTGTTTCCTTGCTCAGAGTCCTGGGAAACCACCTCGCTATCTCAGCGTCGAAACGAGACAGGAATTACTGCGAGTCGAAGCTGCGTGGCACACCGCGGTCTGTTCCGCGGTCACCCATCTGAAAGTATAACGAAAAAATTGATGTAGATCCAGACCATCTCGATTTCCCCATCCAAGCGTTACGCATCTAGCACTTGTATTTTTCAGAGTAAAACGTTCCCGGTGACGTTCAGTGGTCGCAGTTCCGCTCTTACGTTGGAATGGACTCAAGGATTCACGCTATCTCACGAAAGCAATGGCGAAGTTGTTTGGAGGTACAAGTTTTCACAGCTGAGAGGATCCAGCGACGACGGCAAGAGTCGGCTCAAGTTACATTTCCAGGAACCAGAAAGTATCGCGATTGAAACTAAGGTAAGAGCATCTGCCGATGACACGAACACCGTTTCGCCGGTTTTGTAACAATGGATGCGAATGCAACGATGAGAAGACCCTAAAAAACTGTCTTTTCTTTCTTTCTCATTTCAGGAATTGGAATGTTCCCAGTTGCAGAATTTGTTGTTCTGCATGCACGCATTCCTAACGGCTAAAGTAGCAGCCGTGGATCCGACTTTCCTCACATCGACGACACCGTAACCAAGAAAAACATTCTAATCGTAGTAAAAATTGCAAAGTACTTTGCCGAGCACCGTTCATTTCAGACGTTATCCGAGACTTTGAATCTCAGAAAGTGCATCCTGCTTGTTTCCGCAACGGAACGAAGAACAGCAAGAGATCTCGGTGTCGTTACCAGACAGCGTAACGACAAAGAAAATCATGGTAGCGAAAGTTAAGGCTGCTTTTCCAAAATGGATCTTTGATCTCTGCGTCTCGCTCCGAGCATTTAAAAGTATAATCCATATCACGAGTCGCGAAAGTTGATATGGTTTGGTTGATTTTTGCAAACCTTGCGAAGCTTGAGTACTCGTGAACGATAGAATTTAAGTTTAAGCCAAAGGTTGTATAGATCATTATGAGAAGTTACGTTTAGTGAACAATAAGCAATAAGCAGTTGAAACGGAAGCCAGGATTGGCATTGGGCTCCCTGTAAATACGCGGGGAGTGTATCGTGTCAGAAAAAGAAACCGAGAAATGAATTTTGGAAGACGTGATCACTGACCATGGCAGACACATACATATGTTTCCCGAAATATTTCCTTCGTAACGTTTGTTTCTCTATATATATCGGCTGGCAATTGAAGCACGACGCGAAAATTTGTAACGAGTAGTCGGCCGATCTTTATAATTAGCGGAAATGTTTTTTAAGTAGTTTAACGACGTCCATGTCAATTTCTAACTGTAGCCAAGTGCCTATAAACGTAATGTAAAGGAGTTGGAGAATACTCGTAACGTGTCTAGTCTCATTCTAACGTCGTTGCCATGGTCATAAAAATAATAGTGGTCAAATTGACACATTTATCGAAATTTATTTATTTTCATCGTTAAACGTACCAAGTATTCTACGAGGTGATTCATCGACACCGGATTGGGAAAGTGCAATTCGGCTTGTTATTCCATTGTCATTATTATTCTCAATTTCCACGAAGATATCAGCGAATAAATCGACTGAATAATTTTCAAATTACTAGACATACCAAAAATTTCGACCTTAATCTTGCGGTCGTTAAAAACGTGCTGCTCTCTTCTTCCTATCTAGAAATAGTCTTTGCATTATTCGCTCGTAACCGTTATTTGTCGAGCCTGGCGGTGTGATTTTACAGCTATCAACGAATCCATCGAGGATATTCCTTCCACCGCCGCGTTCCGACTTTCATCTAAAATCTGAACTCGTTATCTTTTTACAATATTTTTACTCCACCCTAGTCTTCCCTGAAAAAGACAAATATTTAGAAGTTGTCGTAGAGAAAAATATTCCTTCATTATAATCACTGAAAGAAATCACACCGCCAGCGACACTGGTACGCCGCGTCTGAAAATCGAGCATGCCCAGCGCAGGCGAATCGATATCGAAACGAGAGATGTAAGATTTCACCTCTCGTAGATCAAAACTGACCGATGAAACGAAGAACAGTCGAGTATCGAGTCGCGATGAAAACTGCGAGTCGAAATAAGGTCGATGCATATTTGTTGCGGCGAAGCATATCAGGCATATCCACGTTCCTCGACGAACTATGAAAAACGAACGAATAAACGAAATGAGCTCACAACTTCCACGTAAATATAGCGTTGCCGCAATCGAATTAGTCGAGGCCAACATAGAATAAGAGAAGCGCGTGCAGTTGTCGAAGCTTTTGCTTGAGGCTTTGAGCACAAAATGATGAAAAAGTATGAAGCAAAGATATGCAAATCGGCACGAACTTCTGAATTATTGCAATAAGAATGGCAAATCGACGACGACGACATTTTCTGGAGATGTCGAGGTGGATAAAAAAAAAAAAAATAGGATACGGGTCGTCGACTAAGCGCAAGCTAATTACTATCAATTGCGTCGTCGAATCATACAGAATTACGACGTCGTATTGCCGATGGCATCAATCGCGTCCCAGTCGTACTTTACGTTAAGTCACATCACACACCTCGTTTTTCCTTTTCGTTTGATTTCGGTATTCGCGTAATTAGCGAATGATTCCCCCGGAAATAACGACTCAATTGTATATTAGAGTAGATAGTATAACGAAATCCAGAATGTTGATTGTACGACGAGGAGAATTAATTATGGAACGACGATGAATCGTCTTGAAAATGGAGAAAAAAGTTCCCAAATTTCAGGATGAGTCAGCTGGTTCCACGTTACGATAGGTATATGCTATAGCACGTATCCCTAATTAGCTGTATAAAAAAGTTACTCGTGCCCAAAAAAAAGAAAAGCAACAAAAAAAAAAAAAAAAAACGCACCGACACACACCGCTGTCCAATATTATGAAAAATGAAACTATACAAATATTGCGAAACTGAAGGAAAATCAAACTGCTCGCGAAAAAGATCGCAAATCCGCGAAGGTTTTTTTTTTAAAATTTGAAAAAGTGAGGGAGGATATTTCGAAGAGGGCGTTTATAATATAGACAGCTAGCCCGAGAAAAAAGCGATTGAAAAATGTGTTGATAAACGAACAGTGAATAATTTCCTATTCCTTCCCATAACTCGTAATAGTTTACACACGTAAGATCCTATTTATTGTCATACGCGGGACATTTCTCGCGAACTCGCGCGTCGAATTTGTCGAAAATGTCCAAAATGACCGTCGAAATCGCCAGTAAGATGGTCAATTCCAAGGAGAAGAGGAAACGTGAAAAATTGCGATGTCGAACCTAGCGAGTTGGCGAGAAATGTCCCAAACAGGCGGCAAGCAAACAAAGTTATTCTCCGAAACGGTGCGGAAATAATCGCCGAATATTGGAGAAAACCGAGCGCGAAGAATGAAAACATCGTAATTTAATCGTATGCGAGCGTTGAAAATGGAAGAAAAAATCCTATATACATACATATATATATATATATATATAGTATATACACATTATATTATATATCAATCGAAAGTTGCGAGTCTTGCGTGTTGAAAAAAAAACTCTACGAATATTGTCAAAATTCTTATATTTCAGAACATAGTTTATCTGTTACGATGTCAAAACTCCCCCCATCGACAATATGTTTCAGCAAAATATACTATATCATTGTTAGAAGTTAACAAAGCTTTTCCTCCCTCGTTTCCCCCGTGTTCATTCGTTTATCTTCTCTTTTCTTTCATTTTTTATTTCCCCGCCGTGCCGATGCGACGCGACGGTGAAAATCGAGTTGACGTCTTATTAGGTAAACAGAAATGATAACGCTCGCGGTGTTCGCCGCTCGAGTTTCATCCGGCCAATTAAATCGCGCGTCCCGCAATACCGTAACGACGTCGATACGTCAAAAACGGGAAAAGAAGGAGAGAGAGAAAAAAAGAAAAGAAGAGAATTACGAGATGTCGCCCTTTGTTTACGCACGTCCCTGCGGCGACTTCAATTATACACTTTCGTTTATTTATCGGATATTAACGCGAGAGATCGAGGACCAGTTTTCCCGCGGAAAAGTCACGTACCTACCAGCTTTGCGAAGCTCGAACCGTGAAAATAAAATTAATTCCGGGGCCGTTTCCCACGAAACGAAAATCGAGACGAAAATCGTCGATTTCTTATTTCATCCAAACGCGGCTTCGTCGAATTTTCCAGTCAAATTTGGACATCGAATATTCTTCCATTGCGCGCTTGACAATTTTTTTAAACTTTAAATGAATAATAACGATGTCGCGATAGTAGCGATGATAATGCTAGGGGGGGAAATTACTAGCCGAATTGCAAGTAATCGACTGATTTATTCGAGTCTGCGATACATTTTTTCGATTACGGATCCGCGAGCGAGTATCGAGGGACGATAAATAAACCGGAAGTTTTGCGATCAAACGCGACGTCCTCCCGAGGAGGAGACAAATGGATCGCGGTTGGTTAGCGCCGCTCCGAGGAGCGTTTCATCAGGCTTCCGTCCGCGGGCGAGAGGACCGCGCGCGCCTCGTCGACGGGGGACATAATCGAATTTCTTTGCAGAACAAATATGAAAAAGCTTATGAGATCGAGATACCGAACGGGAAAGTCCGAGCCGAGCATCGATCACGCGACGATCGAGGAGAGACGAATGATTAGGTATTCGAAATGCGATTCGTTGGTCCGCGATGTCTCCATTTTCTGATAATATCTGGCGTACCGTATTTATTCGCACACACACACACACTCACCCATCTATATATACGTTACGTGTGTGTGTGTGTATGCGCGTTGCCACCGAAGTGTTTGCTTCCCCTCTCGTTATCGATAATTGAAAAATATAACGAGACAAACGAATAGATGGGAGGAAATAAATTCCATTGTTTCGTGCGTCGATAACGATTTAATTAAGAAGGGACAAATGTTTGCCTTTCATTTCGTTTTTCTGGCGCAAATAATTGGCGAAGGTTGCTCCGTACGGCATAAAGATAATAATCAACGATCGGATACCGTTGTCCAAGCTTTCGATTTCCGCGTACAGGGCAACCAACATTGCGCCTCGTATTTGACACAAAATTCGTGTCAACGACTTTTCTCACCCCAAATCAACGTGATTCCAACACTACCGCTGTGTAAAAAAAAAAAACACGAACCAACGTTAGAGTAACGTGTAAGAAGCGTTACCTTGCAAAGTATCGAGCAACATTTCCGTGTGTCGAAAAACGGACGTTTAAAATATTGAATACTCTACGCAATATTTTCCGTGCACTTTTCTACCGCGTAGGTGTCCGTCGAAAGGTATCGATTTTTATTCGTAAAAAAAATGTCTCGAAATGGAAAAATGATCCGTTGGTGACGCGAAGCCAAAGAAACGTCGCGATTGGTGCGGATTATACGACAAAAATAAAACGTGGACCAGTAACGGCCGGACCGAGGGTCGGTTTTACTTCTTTCCCCCGTCCCAGAGTCTTGTAATGTATCGCTATTCCGATGCGGTCGACTAAGCTTCTTACGTGGCAATAACAAAGCTTTATTGGGTACGTGGCTGCCTCTAATTAGCGAAAGCGAAGGATTCTCCGAGCTCTTTGTTGCTCCTCGTTTAATTAGCCGGTTTACTTGCGAGCAAATACCATTAACGAAACTGCGCTTCCACCTTTCGCTCTCACCCTCTCTGTCTGACGCTGCGCCGCCTCCCCCTCGATTCGAGAATTTTCCCTCGGTTTCCCAAGAAACTCGACCATGTCAAATGTACGATTGCGCGCGTACGCGCTCGCGCGTGTTTGTATGGGTACGGGTGCGGTTTGAATTTATAAAAGCGCGACTCGATCTATCAAGAAGATATTTTATACGAGCCGGTGTCGCGGCATCCGAGGTGAGCCGGGCGTACGGAATATAAACGAGAAAACGGGAGACGTCGAGGTGGATAGAGATACGCGGAGAGGGGCGATGTAACAAATGACGGCAACTCCCGATGATCTATGAAGGGGAGTAAATTGTTTGCGCGATATCGTTGCACCTCGTCGCGAGGGAGAGAGCCGACTCGCACCTAATCTCCCCGAGATTTCGGCCATCTTATCGCGAGGAATGCTTCCAAGTTGGCAAAGTCTCGATGGGTGCGATGGAAAGTTTGGAAAAGTATCGATGACGGATGAACTTCGGTCCCGTTAGCGAGCTTTTCAACACGCTTTTGGTATTAGCAGCTATCTATCTATCTATCTATCTATCTATGAATGTAACGGAATCTTTCAATTCAATTTTCCCCAACGTTCGATTAACACGAGCATTTGCACACTCGTCGAGGACCGGTTACGATGTAATAATGTGAGACAGAACAAGAATTGAATTTTTTTTACAAAATTGGAATTTAAAGATTTTGAAAAAGTGAAAAATAGATTTTGAACACGAAGCGTGGGGAGACCTACGGAATCAATATCGAAATATGTGTTGATATTGCATATGATTTGCGAAAGAAAGGCAACTGGAGAAAATATGTCTATGGGGGCAGAGATTGGAAAAATCTGCGTGTACCTCCCATCTCGCGAGCATGCTACTACGCGTCGGGGGATATCGTGGCTCTCGCATCACGAGGGTCGCCCACGCGTACGATCGTCGCGCGTGGTCTTCGTGTCTCACGGTACATCTGCCAGTATACCGAGAACCACCATCTCACTAGTTTCTGGTGACCCTTAATTTAGCCCGCGTTTTCCAACTTCCTCGTCTTTCCCACATCCCCGCCGAAATAATTCCTCTCGTAGCTGCGCTCTGGCAAAAATCTAGCAATAATAAGAATTTCAAAAAATTTCAACAATTAAAAAACAAAAGTTAGACGAAGGTCGAACGCCCAAAGTGCAAGTGAACCGGAGAGATAGGAAAAGTAAGAAAAAGTTTTTTCCAAAAAAAAGTGACGTCAACGGCGCATCTCGTTCGTGCTAATAACTAAGAGGGGAAAAAGAGAAAAAAGGAGTAACAACAACAGCGAAGCAAATAAAAGTGATAATGCGGGAGAAAATTGTGTTCGGCGCGAGAGGGGGGGGAATGAAAGATTGTGGTCGCGATTATATTTAGCATCGATGCGATGATAAATCAGGCGGGAACTAAATTTAAACGAAGCGGAGGGAGTCGGCGAGGAGAAGTTCGTGACAGCGAATAAAGAAGAAAACGAAGAGAAGAGAAGGAAAAACGAAAAATAGCCTCGTCGTAAGTTTTATTTTCGGCGGCGATTCGAATACGGAAATAAACGAGAGCCGACGAGATGTAAATTTCGTGAAACAATTTCAGCCGCCTTCGCCTGAAACGACGAGCCGACGGAAGATCGCGTCGAATAATAAACAACATCGCTCGACTGGCCGCCCGTGGATTGTAAAAATAAGAATAAAAATAAAAATAAAATTACGGAAAGCAAACAAAATATAACTGCGAATCCGGCGGCCGCGAGTCGCTGAAAATCGCGTCGCAATTTCACGTTGAATTGTCGATACGCGGTGGGAGACGCCGGCGAGGCCTAAGAACCGACGATAATAATCCGCTCGTCTCTTTTGACTCGTCTGGATGGTCAATTAACGGAGACAATCAACATGCCGCCGAGGTAAGTAGTCGCTACGTCGCGTCGACCCTGCGAAATACCGCTGGTCACTCGCGCGTCTAAGTCTTCCGAGAATTTCGATCCTTCGGGAATACGAGAGCGAATTAAGGTGGCTCCGCCAAATTTGGAACAATGATTGGAATCGACCGACAGGGTGCTTCGACGAAAAACATTTTTTTCCCTCGAGTCTCCCTGCAAACTTGGTTGCTAGTACCTATACAAAAGATGTTTTTAGCGGTTTTATTCGAAGAATAAATTACCCCAACGATGCGAAGCCATCGGGGAGCCGATTTGAAAAATGAACGAAAAAAGCTCGTGTCAATCGACATGACGAACGGACGGGAGTCTCGCGCGGACTTCGCCAACGAAGATTTAGCCGAGCGTCGATGTTCGGAGATCTGCGCGACTTTTGCGCTCGAGCCGGTTATAGCGCGATATATTTCCCGACGATCAGAACCAGATCCGTAGTCGCGGGCGATTAATCTGGTCGATGATGTCGAGATTTGTTTCCGCGGTTTCGAACCGGCGCGCGGTGGCCGATTTTGGGCTCCGTCGGTTTCCACCTCGCTGACGATGCAATTCTCAACCGAATCGAGACATTCTGGTCTTAAAATACTCGTAAGCAATCGTACTCCTTGGGAATCTTGCGGAAATTTAGAATTGCTGAAGACGAGCGACGAGCGAAAAACTTCGAGCGAATCCTGCGTGGTACGAAGAAAGTTACGATTCTCGTCGATTCGAAAAAACGATCGGGCGATCCGTCGCCTCGCCGATAAACGTCCATTTCCCGATCGGCGCGCAACATCGCGAACCGCAAATCAAAGCGGTCCGGTTATATTTCGGGACAATGGATCGTCCGCGGGTCGGAATTCGATTTCGCGTTGGAATGCTACGCTCGGATCTCCGCGACAACAATTCCATCGACGTTATTTCAAACGAACGTCGCGATTAACGTTCCTGTAATACGACAACGACGGCCACCCGAGTACATATATATTACTTATACGAGGCCTTTCGTCTTGGGCGATATTTTTTTGTCCTACCTCAAGATCTGATCATTTATTTTTTCAACAAATATTCCGCTAGAATTTTTTTTCAAGTAAATTAGAGGCTTCGATCTTCTAAGGATTCCCTTTCCCGTACAAATAACGGAATTCGAACAAATTTTGGGGAAAAAGTGAGCATACAGCTTTTGTAGGGCATTGCATTTGCTACCAAAAAAGTTTCTCCGAGCAAACGCCGTCCGACCAACAGTTTTTGAGTTGAAGAGCCGGACAGGTGAATGTTAACAGTAATTGACAACAAACATGTGATATACACGTTTATACGTTTGCATGTATATATACATTTATACGTACGAAACGATGACGAACGTTTCGCGCGGGCAATTAGCCCGAGTCACTTCGGTCACGTTCCTCGAGAGTTTTGGGCTCGTTCGAGAGGACGAACGATCGGGGTTGGTTTTAGGGAAGGACTTGTCCGAGGTTTAGGACCGCGTCAAAACCCGGTCGTCGTAACTAGACCGCACATAATTTTCCTAACGTCGCCGTCCTCGAACGTCGCGAATTGGGAATCGATGGAGCCTCTGGGAAAGGAAGCCCCTCGAGGATCGAAGGACTTGGCGATCCTTTTGCTTAGGGATGAAAGGACACGCGACACAGGTATCGTTCGCGACTCCGGCTAAAGGGGTTTCCTCGTCTCGCGTTCTTTTCTCGATCGATACGTATTCGGTGAGACGATGTACATACATATGGGGCATTTCACGTCGAATCGAGATCGAAAAATTGTCGGTTTTTTCCAAAAATCAAAAATAAATTTCAACTGGAAAGTACATTCAAAAACAAATATTTCGCAAAAAACAACATTATCAAAACTACTTTTAAAATAGAGGAAAAAATTGTAATTATGACAGGCACGCTATCAACTTGGTCTTGAAATATAGAATCGTAGAATGAACGAAAGTTTGACAAAAAAAAGTAGAAGAGTACAAAAAATCGAATTCGTACTTTTTTCGAATAAGTTAGTGCGAAAAACCGGAAAAGAGAGTCTTTCGAACTGGTGATGACAAAAATGTCAAACGTCACCTGTACTCGCATATATATATATATATATATATATATATATATATATATATATATATATATATATACACACCCACGCGCGCGCGTGCGTGCATTTGTATGCGGATGTACGTATACGTGCGTGTACATGTATAAAGAGAGAGAAAGGGAGCTTCTTGGCGCCGTGCACGTTTCAAGGGCGAGCTTTGCCGGCGGCTGTATTTCGCTTCGCGCGAACTTTTGTCACGGTTCACTATTGTTCCTCCTTTTGTTTTTTCCTCCAACATTTATCAAGGGCCACGCGAAAGTCTCGGTTCTCCCGGTGGGTGGATGGTTGACAGCCGTGTCAACTTTCCGGTTGACGCGCTTCGGGAACTTCTTCTCGCGGAGTCGCGTTACCGCGGTTCTCCCTCGACTTTCTCTCCGTCTCTTGACAGCGGCGTATTACGCGGGTATCATCGATATGGTGAACGGGCAAACATTGCCCGAGTGACGATGCCGAGTGTTTTGCAAATATCCCGGGGCTTGTATGTCGCTGGTACACAAAGAGAGAAGAACTCGAGGCAAGTCAAAATTGCAGGAAGTTCACGGTGCAGCAGCCGGCCCCGCGCACTCTCTTCGGTTTCATTTCTATTCCCATCGTTTCGTCCAAATGTCTCGCTCGGCGGGGGGAGAAGCGAATCTTCTAATGAAATCCCGACTGTCGCGGGATCGAGCGATGGCGACGCCGAATCCTGGGATCCTCGCGAACGGGAAGAGATTCAGAGTTGAAGAAAATCGTTGCGAAAATTATTCCGGGAGACTTCTGACAGGTCAGATAGCTCGTCGAGCTTCTATTAATTTCTGCGACGTTTCTGTCGATTCACCGACCCAAATCCCAAGTCGCCGACAACTTTTTCTCTCATTTTCCCGATCAAATCGCAATTTGATAGATTGAATTCCAAAAATGAAGAAAGCTTATTTTTATTTTATTTATTTTCGCCACTTCACGGAGACAGAGAGAAAGTTTCCTTCGAGTTCTTCCAAAGGTTTTGATTTTTTTTTTCAAACTCATTTTTTATTGCGTTGACTCGTTCGTACGTATTGTTCGGTGCTTCCGGTCCCGCGGCGCGAGTTTTCACGGGACATAACATCAATCCTCGAGCGGTTCGATCCTCGTCACGGCTGATTCGCCGGGGGTCGCGTCGTTCTCGTATTTTTTAAGGGGAGAGCACGGAGAAACGCGGCGCGGCGAGTTTTTGCGCATGAAATCGGCAGAAAGCGAAAGTTTCCCCGACGCGAAAAACTCGAGGAAGCGATAAAATTCTCCCGTCTCGATCGGGGCCCCCGAGCGAGGGGCGCGGAATTCGGCAGCAAGAGTTTGCGAGAGCACGGAGAATTTCCCGTTGGAGGAATATATAACTTTCGATCGGCGGGGATCGTCGACGTTCGGAGGGGAGGGGGGGCGGGAGGAAGAAAGCGTGGCGTGGAAAAGTTTAACAATTATCGGAGGAATGCCCGCGCGAGAGGGAGAAATAACTTCGACGAAGTGATAGAAACGGAGGTGCGGAAAAATCATCGCGACGGGCCAACGAGAATTCCTTCGGAAACGTATTATACGGGGGGCGGAGATTCCAGCGTTAACCGACCAGCTGACCTAGACATTCGAATCCTCGCGATAACTTACCGATCGATTATCCGCACCGAGAGAGAAGTTCCCGATTTTTTTCACATTTTTTCGGTCACCCCGATAACCAGGGCAAATAAATTCGCGGAGCTTTCGAGCTGTCAACGCTAATTTTTCGGCGATTCGCGAACGGCGGAACAAAAAAACCGTATTGCCCGACTTTTTTCACAAAAATCCCCCGTCCAACGGTGGAGCTTGCGAGCCGGTCGGCTCGTATCGTATCATTCTCTGTCAACTCAGCCGCCCATTTGCATCGAGGTCTCGAAAAGCCGTGAAAAAATCCCAGGTGGTTCGGGTACTTGACAAACCATGTTTGGAATTATTTCACGCGTTTGCTTCAGCTTCAGCGCCACAAATCCGCGGAATGAGCTTTCGTCGATTCGCCGAGTAGCGACATTTTCTACGTGAAAATTCAAAAATAGGTAGCCGGATAATTTGCCCCCCCCCCCCTCAAAGAAAAGCTCGATTGTTAGGATAGAAAAAGCTCGGTCTCGTTTAAAGCCACGCGACAGCGTCTCTTATCTCGCTAGCTACGCTTGATTTATTTCCGAAGCTTTTTTGTCGCAAAAAAAAGCTTCTCCGATTATTCGACAGCCAATGGCAAACGAGAGGCTTTATCCGTTGGCGCGCGGCTAATGAACCGGTCGATCGTAAGAAGGTGTACCTTCGCCAAAAAAGCTGCGAGTGAAATGATTGTCGAAGATGTACGCACGCGAAGCTGCGAGTTGTCGAAAAATCCCGACGAAGACCGACAAGATCGAGGGTGAAGAGAAAAAAGCGTGGACAGAAATAGAATGACGGAGCTTTTTCACGGAGCTTCGCGGCGCGATGGCGAGAAAGGAAGAAGAAAGCGGTCGGAACGAGTGGAGAGGAAAAAAAACGGGGGGAAAAAGAGACGAGGCGTCGCGTGAAAATTCAACGAGACCGAGAAAAGAGAGAGACGCGAGGGGGTTGGGGGGTAAAAATTGAAAGGTGGGGCGCGCCGCACGGCGGCCGATTTTGGACTCGGTCGGTTTTAACCTCGCTGACGACGCGATTCGCAACCGAATCGAATCGTTCTGGTCTTAAAATACTCGTAAGCAACGGTACTCCTCGGGAGTCTTGCTCGCTTCCTCCTTGCCGAAACCGGAAAGCAGCGAGATTCTCGACGAGTTCGAGTAGAAAACCGACAGAATCGAAAATCGGCCAGTGCGAAGAGTACCCGCGCGGGGCGTGCCTCGGGGCGATCGACGATCGGCGCAAACGCGACGCGATCGGGCCAAAGCGGAACAAACAAGTCTATAGGTATACTTGTCACTCCTCCATTTCCTATTTCTTTTGCTTCTTCTCGACTCCACGTTCCATGTTCCCGGATCAATAGTATACACGCACCTTCGGACACCCAGCCACCCTCGACCAGACTGTTCTCGCGCGTTTCCTGCCACTTTTTCACCACGCGATAAATATTTATATCGCGGACCACGATGTCGCCTCGAATAGCCCTCCGTTAACGGGGAGCAGCGCCAAGATTCGTCCCACCGCGTTTCACTTTGTCGATAAGAATGCGGCTCGTTGTTGGTTGTTCCCTCGCCGGCTCGAAGGGGTTACAAATCTGGTTGGAATTTCCGACGAGAAAAAAAAAATCAGTTTTGCATAATACCTACCTGACATGAAACTCTAAACGCGTTTCGAACGACTGTTTCCGAATCGGTGACCAAAATATATCTGCAAAAAACGACTACACCGATCTGCTACAAAAACAGTCCTTGATCAAAAGATTTTTTTTCCAACGCAGACCTTTTTTTATACCAAGAAAAATAGAGTCTTCTTAGCACCGAAATATTATAGTATATATTTTATTCATTTATTTTTTAAGCAGTATCTCTTAGCGCAGGTTTTTTTGTTTTTTTTTTAAATAATTAAAATAATCTTTCACATTTTCTAGTTTTTATTATCCACTCCCGCAACTGGGGCGAATGTAATGACATCTCATAGGTTGAAATCCGTCAAACGGTTTAGGCTGTAGGGTCTGACAAAGAATCAGGCATGCATACAACCATACGTGCATGCATACGCGCACGTACCCTCGTTCTTCGGAAGTCGGGTAAAAAGCCGATATTCGCGTTCGCGAATGTGGAAGACGGAACATTCGTTACATCCCTAGTATGTGGCAATGAGGAAGAGACGCGGGCGCACGTCCTGGAAAGGGGGGGGGGGGGGAAGTGGTGCTTCCGACTCTGGAGGGAAGAGGGAAGGGGACAAGCAGAATTAAGGAAGCAAAAAGAAGTAGGGCGAGGAGGAGAACGAGGGGAGTAGGGAGGGTCGCGGACGACCTAGGGAATAAGTTAGAGATAAGAAAAATGTTTAGTTGAGCGTAAGAAAAATGTAGAGGAACGAACCTCGAGGAAAACCCAGAACCCTGCACGGGAATAAAACGGATGTTACTACTGCTACTTTGGAGCTGGAAAATTGCAAGATTTTCATTTTCGGTACCGTCCCCCCTCGAGGCATAGCCCCTTAAATTCTCCAACGATAAACTCGATACCCTATCGCATCCTCGTCAAATTTCCAGTACTCAGTACAGTTCAACGGTCAGCCGCGAGTGGGTCGAAACTCCTCCAGTAGTAGAGCTCGACGTTTAGCGATTCGCTTCCAACGCGAGCAGTCCGGCTAAGCGTTTGGGTTTCCCCTGATTTCGGGCGACTTCGGAGCGAGAGAAGAACGAGCAGCGACCAAATATTTTCGGAGAGCACTCGAATCGGCGTTTCCTCCGATTAGGAATGAAAAAACGAGAAAAAAAGGGAAATAATCGGCGAATACAGATTCGCGGCTATCTCGTTAGTAGTTAGTCGTCGGTCGTATTCGTCCACCGGCTATAAATTTGAGCTGTACACGGGGACATTTCGTCGGTCACCGCAAATTTGACTTTGCACTTTGGCGGCGCAGCCGCGCGTCCAATAAATTTCAGTAGTGCAACTCGACGTTTAATCGGCCACCGTAATTCTCAGGGATACGACTCGACGTTTAGCCCGGCGCGCTCCGTCGATCCTCGGGTTTTTTCCTGTTTTTTTTCCCTCCCCCTCCGAATAGTTTGGCATTCGCTCGTTTCCAGAGTCGCGATGTACGTACGTGCGGGAGAGAAACGCGACGCCCGACAGAATTTCATTTCACCTCGCGCGTCGAGGCGATTGTTCCCTCGTCCCGTATCTAATTGGCTTTGGACGTGGCATTCGAAATATGGACGTACGGCAGGCGATAGCTTCGCAGTAGCAACGGGACGACTGCAGTCGTAGAACAATTGTGTCCCGGGTTGCGAATAGGTCGGTAAATCAAGCACCGTAATTGGCTGACAAAGCCGTCGTCGTTGCATCTCTCGAACGGCGCGCGTGGCAGACGAAAGCCTCGGCCTTGAAAGCTCGGGAATCGTAGCTGCGAAAATACTTTTGGGGTGGGGCGGGAGCTCGGGTTGGAACGACGAGACGATCCTCGAGCTTTGGCGGGTTTGGTGATCGCTCTCCTCGATTTTCGCCACGCGAAACTTTCCAAACACATCCGTTCTAGCTGGAACGCCACGCGTAATTCTCGGGGGGGGGGGGGGGGGGGGGGCGCGCGCGAAGGAAAGGGGGAAATCTTGGCAACTCGCTGGAACGTTGCTTTTCATCTCGGCGTATGTGCAAAATTCTACGCAGCGGCGGATTAGCGCCTCTTTATACAGGCGGCGGGTGATCGATCGTTCGACGCGGAGCGTTGCGAGTGCCAATAATTCCACGCATTCGTCAATTCCGCGACGTAACGACCCTCTCCTTAGCGGTAGTCCGGTGTAACTTCTACTCGCTCTCCCCTTTCTCTCGCCGTGTTTCGCGGGAAAGCTCGAGAGGCGGAGGAAAACACGGAAAGCTCGCTTCGAGGGACCACCAACAAATAAATCTACGGGGCATTCCACGTTTTTCGTATTTTCCAATTTTTTTCACATTTTCTTGTACCCTTCGAAAAAATCCTCCACGCGGTAAAAATGTCGTCCGACGTAGCGTAAAGTGTGTAAAATAAGGTCACACGCCGTTATTGGGTTTTCAACTGTAAATATTTTTTGTCAGAGCGAGCGTAAAGCTCAATTTGTTTGAAATGTTTTTCCACTCGAACTGCTATCCGTTTGACAATTTTTCGGCCCGATCTGACGGTGACGCGTCTATGGTCACTATTTTTTTTTTGTTTTCCGTTTCTCGACAATTTAGCAAATTTTGTTTTCAAATTTCCAATCTTCCAGTCACGCTTGTTAACGAGGAGAAAATGTGAAAGGAATGTGGCGTGGCAAAAATTGGTATTCGTGGAGAAAATTCATCTATCCATCTATCTATGCGACGCGGGGGAATGGAGGATAGGAAACGTTCTGTATAAAATGAGGGTTCCGTTTTGTTTTCTCTGGTTTCCCGCATGGATACGCAGCGAGCATTTCGAAGGGACGAACCAAACTCCCGCTGCTTCGGATGCTGGTCGACGTTATTTCTATAATATCGCGAAATGCTGATGCGACATCGTAGCGAGGACGGCGGATTCGTACCGGTTCGCCGCAAGCTCGTCGATCCGTTTCGTTTTCTCGATGGTTGCGGTGCATCGCGACGGACCGTTAACGAGAGATGATACAGAGTTAAGAGGATCAGGTATTAACGAAAGAGGGACGAGGGATAATAATTCGATCATATTGCGAATTGATTCGCGTTCGCTCCAATGGCTATGCTAATGGATTTGTCGACGGACCGGCGATGCGCCGAGGCGAGGCGGGGCGCGGCAAATTTATCGGAGGAATTCCATCCATCGCGCGAATCCGCGATCGAGCGTGGCGCGCGACTCGAGTCGAAGCCGCGGAGTCGCCCTCGCGGATGTTCCGAAGCCAAAAGCTGCGGCGAGAACTTGGAAAAGAGTTTTGCCCGCGCGAATAGATCGCGCGAGGGGTGTGACGCGGCGAGGTGGACGCGCGAAGACTCCCGACGGGCCGGAAATGAGAGGAACGTCGCGCGTCGCGTCGTTGAAATTAAAAGCGACGCCGAGCTTGCGAAGTATTGGCCGCGGGCGAGGAATCCGTTGCGCCGACGAAGTTCGGCGAAACTTGATCGGTCAACGACTTTTCCAATAAGAGTCTTCGCGACGCCGCATCGATAACAGCTCGCGGGTAGCCCAGGAGGGCCGTATCTCGTAGCGGACGTAAATATTCCTCGGATGTACGCGAACGCGCCTCCCTGGGTGATTATAATCTCGAACGGAGAGCGATCGTTCGTAAGAGAATTATTTAAACAAATTACGAAGCCCGTTATTTTGAAAAACTGATCGCCCCGATGTATTCCACGGGAAAGGTTACGGCGAAAGGCTGCGTAGCATTTTTGTTGTCAAAGTTCAATTCGTTAGTGGAATTGAAACTCGGAAATTGTTGAAGAGTAGAGTTTGGTGGTAATTTTTCGAAACGACAATTTTTTTCAGGATTTGTTTAAATAATTTTGCGCGAATAACAATTGTCAACGACGGAATAAGAAACGCGGGTAATTTGTTTTTCCCGTGTTTTTGTCCGCGCTTTAACGGCTTAATTTGTCACAGGCTCAATTTTCGCGTCGTGTTTTGTTGTCGCCTATTGTTGCATCGCCGTTGCGCGGTTGAGATATTCATCGGCGGAGGTACGCGGGAAACGCGCGCTGAAACGCGTCACACGTCGCTGGAACAACGTCGAGATAGATACGGTAGCTTTGCGAAATAGCACGAGGTTTCACTCCCTCGATTCACGGCGAGACTTCGACCGAATTCACCGACCAAATTCGACCGTGTACCCGCGAACGAACGGGGAGTAGTCAGCCGTTTCGACCATTTCTAAACCACAATGAGCCGAGTGATTTCTGAACAAGTGACGCGAGCGTCAGCCTGGAACGGGGTGACGTCGGGTAACTCCTGGTCACGGACCGGATCGTATCAGTTTCGAATTTCGAGCTCCGACGCGATGGTTCCGAATAAACGCGCGACGACGCTGTCGACGTTGGGAGCAGCGAGGAAAAAAAGTGATAAAAGTGAAAAAAAATGATAAAAAGTGGGGGAAAACGGGGAAATAGTGGGGAAAGCATTCGAACGATTCGGATTTCCGTAAATATGTGTCGATCAGCTCGAGAAACGTGGTCGATGCGTCGCGCCGTAGCAGGTCGGATCCTGACGCAGCTCGAAAATCGTTTCAGCGCGTTTAATCCGAGCCACCGCGAGGACAGGGAAGAGAAACGAGGTTGAGTAAAGGGAGACGGGAGATTGGATAATTTACCCGTGGTTTCCACGTCCACCGCGCAGCTTTCAAATGAAGAAAGTAGAAGTAACCCTTTGACCTTTACCGAGAATTCGGCTCGAGATTTATTCCCATCTCGTGTTAATTTCTTCCCTTTCCCGTTCCCATGCTGCTCGCTGTGCGCGATAAACGAGCTGTCCAAAACCCGATTTCTCTCTCGGTTTCATCCCGGAATGAAAATACCATTGCTCCGGGATTTCTCGCCGAAATACGTCGATTCGAATATATGGTACATAGCATGGTACAGCCCCTCGAGCCGTTGCGAAATTTGCACTCCTCCTTATATTGATACCAGAATATGTTATTCGTAATAGCAATCTTGTAACAATCCGCGTACATTTGGAATTTGGAAAACTTTGATTTTTCTCACGCGACGCCATCAAAAGTGATCTCGATTGGAATTACAACGGGGAGAGAGAGAGAGAGAGAGAAGGCAACTCGCGAGGATACACGTTACTACGCGAAGGATGGAAAAATGGGCTTTGGGGGATGTTGCAAAGATGTATGTATGTACTCGTATAAGTCGACGCGCACGCTCGTCGGATATGAATACGGAGAGACGAGGAGGAAGGCCGGTAGGTTTGGAGGCTCGTCGAGATGAAACGGGCGCTGCTGATTGTTTTCCGATATCACGGGTTGGCCGAGTCATCATCAGCGGGAACGAAATGAAGGTATATAAAATCCGCGTAAATTTCAATCCCTGCAAACCTGAATCGAATGGATATTCGCTTTGGCAGCGTAGCGGTCGTTTCGTTGATATTCTTTCCGAAAGAATCGCCTAGTCAACGAAGGCCAAATTTCAACCAACGAAAATAACAAATACGAAAGTTTTGGGATAAAATGAACCAAACTTTTTTTGTAGGTAATTTAACGTTCTTCGATTCGCGTAACCACAATTTTTCTCATAAAGTTGATAGTTAAGGTGTTATGCGACAAAAACCATCAAAACTCACTCGTTTTCCAAGATGGCGGCGACTTTTGCTTCGTCGACTGGCCGATCGCTTGCCGCCGGATTTTTTCGACATGGAAGATGGACTAATTTTTGTTTGGTGTCAGCTGGCAGAGCCGAGCGAAGCGAATGCGAGAAAACGGAGGCAGAAACGGAGGAGGGGGAGAGAATAAAAAATTGATACGATTCGTATTACCGAGGTTGGATCGTTGCCTCGATAATTACACGATCCGGAGGCGAATGAAAATTCTTTTTCGGAGGTGAAAGAGGGAGAGAAGGGATCTGTCGGTTGTAAAAATTCCTGTTCCTCTCGACAATGCCCGGGGCTCGGATACGTCCAGACTTTTACGTGCTCGAGTGAAAAGGGATCTCCTCGGAAGCGCGGGGTTAGCTTTTCCAAAGAAAGTGAAAAATGATCGGGTCCCAGTTTACAAGATATCGGTATAGCGAAGGTGGATATTTCAGGGGATATCACCGTGTCGGGAATAACCGCGTCGCGTCTCGACGGTAGCCGATAAAAAAGTCCTTCACCTCGAAGAGTATAATACTCGCGCGAGCGGGACACCGAGCCAACTCGGGAGGCTTTTTTCCCGTCGTTTTCCTCGATTCCACGTTGAAAAATAACACATGTCCGCGGTTTGTTGCCCCCCCCCCCCCCCCCCCCTGAAAAGCCATCTTGCTATCGGATTTGTCTCTCGCGGATAAACTCGGCTTAATCAGAGAGACAGATGGATAGATAGATAGATAGATAGGTAGATATGTATGCCCCCGTAACAATATTGGATTATATCACAGCAGGCAGAATCAGAAAATTCGAAATAAAAATAACTTCAAACAAACGAAAAGCATAGAGACTACATAGATAGATAGGTAAATTTTAGGGGTGGGCGAATATATATATATATAATAAAATATAAAGTTCATATTCGAATATTTGATTCGAACACTATTCGCACGCTCGAAGTAAATTTGACGCTAGCTTGAGAGGTAAACTTGAATTATTACAAGCGCTCTAGAGAGACAGAGAGAAAGAGAGCTAGTTTGAGAGTTTCTAAATTTTGATAAATCGTTTTAAAAATAAAATAGTTTACGTGGACGAAATTTCAGGAGCAGTTATCGGGCAAGTGAGAAAAACAAATGACGTTGAAATTCGATGAAACCGAACTTTTTAACACATTTCGATTAATTTTTCGCAAACTGTCTACCCGGAGGGCTTAAAATTTAACGAGGTAACTTTATTCGAAATTTTTTATCAATATCTGTTTGTGAATTCCTCGACCAGAGGAGCCTCCTTAAATAACTCTCGCCAGAGAGAGAGAGAGAGAGAGAGAGAGAGAATAAACAAGCGAATAACCATCAAAGTCTCCCAAATGCCGCATTTTTCGTCAACGTTCGCGCGCGCGCTCTACCCATATTTCCATAGAAAGGAATCTTTTTCATTCACGCTCGAGTACGTCCGTTGATAACGCTGTATCCTGTCGCCGAGCGAAATTAAGCTTTCAACGGATTAATCCCCGCCAAGGTCGCGGCTCGCATTTGTCTCCCGTCGTTTTATCATCCTCGAGATGATTTCTAACGAATTTACGAAGAAAAATGTCACAAAGTCTGCCAGAGCCGAGAGAACGAGGTCAGCTGTTTCAAGGTCACGCGAGAAGGGAACAGATAAATTGAAGATTAAAGAACGAAAAAAATGGTTAAAAAAACAAGCTAAAAAAAAAAAACAACCGGAAGATCAGTGCCGAACGCGACGAGAACGCGGCAAAAAAATCGCGGAAGAGGTGAAACGCCGGCTGTTGCGCGCGAGGCGCGTTGCAGCGGTCGAGCTTTATTAATCATTCCTCGCGCGTGAGCGAAGTTTACTCGGCGATGCGATTCGTAGGGTGAAAAAGGACTCGAGAGAGAGGTGGGAAAACACGAGGATCAGATCCGAGATTCGCGGCAGGATCGCGAACGAGAGGAGTTTAAACTCCGTCCGACCCATCGCTGACCTCTACTACTTCGCCTTCCTTCTCTCTCGCGCGAGCGCGCACTGCGGCCTGTAGAAAAGTCCGCGAGGCAACTATTTTCCTCGCCCCGTTTGGCAACTTGCATGGCTTTACGTTTATTAGAAGCGTGAAACTAAATTCCTACCACAAAAATACTTCGAGGGATTTTTTTCTACCTTGTATTACAGCTGTAGATGTTTTTCGCTAAAAAGTTGTCGAAAAAATCGACTTTTGCGGAAAAAAAACGGTTCAAGGCCATTCAGCGACCGCGATGTACGGTAGATTCGTGATCAGCGTAAAAATTCCGATTATAATCCGCCGGGAACAGATTTTTGTCCACCCGACGCGTACGACGCCCGCACCGTGGAGCGTCGACGAGAAAAGTTGGAACGTGACGAGGAAGAGCGACGAATGTTCGATGCAAAAAAAAAAAAAAAAAAAAAGGAGGGGGCCGAAAAATGGGAGTTGGCAAATGAATCGCGCCGAGGAAACGGGTGGGAAAAATTCGAAGGATACTGCGACGGTTTTGGAAAGAAACGAAGTTAGTTATCGCGACGGAAGGGCTTGACCTTGGGAATAAATTTCTCCTCGGCTGGGATGAGAGAAGTGAGGAAAAAAAAGTAAAGAAGCGGTGGGAGCGAGCAAAAGCGAGACGGCGACGCTCCCTCCGGTTCCATTCCCCGCGGGCGCATTTTACTCGAATACCCACCCGCGGCTCGACGTCCTTCGTCCTCGTCTGTCCACCACCCCGCCCGACGAGAGCCGTGCACGGAGCCCTTAAATTGCCCGTTTCGAAAAAACTTTCCACTTTCCACTTTCCGCTTATATCGTCTTTATTACGTCGAGCTCGACGACCCTTCCGAGAATTTATGGTGATCGTTATACTTCACCGTCGCGTTACTTTCGCCCGGACATTTTTTCGCGAAGGACCTCGCCGCGGAAGGAGACGAATCGAGAAGAGAACGTCATCTCAAAGGAATAATGACGGGATAAATATTAATCTCCGCGGTAAATAAAAACCCTGTTGGCACCTCGGGCTCGCCAATCGCGATATACAAAATTAAGAGTCACGAAGTCATTATTTTCTCCGCACTGTTTGGCGGGGAATTCGATCCTCTGCGAAAAAAGGTCCTCGTCAATTGTATTTTCGAATATATTCGCATCTTTATTTTAAAATTGGCACGTTTTTCGCAGTTTTTACCTGTTTTATGGGTTAAAAAAATGATTTACGGATACTTTCTCCAAAGAAATTTAATTTTCCACCAAAAAAAGGTCCTTATCAAATTTTCTAACGAAAAGAATCGGAGAAAAAATTTTTTACTCGTAAAGTAAATGAAAATTGTGTTTAAACAAATTTCGAAAAAAAATGGATATTCGAGCCTACATCACTACCATGGGAGAGATCCTTGCTGGTTAAGAAGCCAGGCTCAAAATACGGACTCGAAGTAGATTTCGACCCCAAAGGCCCATTTTTGGGCCGATGAGGTTGAAAATACGATTTCGCATTTCAACGCAAGGCTGACAAGAAAATAAACGAGGCTCGGGAGGCTCGGGAGGCTCGAATCACATCTTTAATGTAGACTCGGGATGAGCGACCCGTCGAACGCCAGACGAATAGAGAGCGGGAAACTGCCAGGCGGCGGAGGACGGTCGAGGTGAACAGCGCGGAAAGCCTCGGTTATCGAGGGGGGCTCGATCGAACGCCTCTCTCCGGTTTATTCCGACAAAATCCAAATCACCTGGTCTACAAAAACGCGCGAGAGAAAAAAAATCGTACAAGAATTGTCGAGGAAAATCGGAGAGAGAGAGAGAGGAGGAGTTTTTCGAGAAAAAGTGACCACCTTGGGCAATTACCTCGCGTTTTTGCTGCCGAATTCGTCCGCTTGATATTCTCGGCGCACGACGAAATTGGACGATTTTTCTATTCGAGACCAGGCGATATCGCAGGAATTTCGATTCCGATCTGCGGAGGGGGGCGGCGGAGTCTCGCGAGAAGAAAAGTATCGAGAAACGGGGGGGGGGGGGGGCGGGGGGGCGGGGGGCGAGAGATCCTTAGGTAATATCAAGCTCGAGACAAGCTCCGCGATCGGTGGACGTATCCGCGCGCGAGACCCGTTTAGCATCTAAACAAGAATGTCCTTCGTCGCTATCTCGCACGAGACAGCCGGCGGTCGAATGTGTAATTCGGAAACGCGAGGCGAGGGAAATGCTTTGTATAGCATACACGAGGCGTTCTTCCTCTATCCAGCCGCCTATTTTTTCCGACGTCTCTGAAAATGTTGAAAAAAAATATTTTTTCTCCAAATCATTTCACATTAAACTATGCGGCGAATGGAAGTTTTTCAGTTAAGCGCGAAAGTGGGACGAGAGTAAGCTTCGCGCTTAAAATAAATGGAACCGAATTTTTTTTCACTTTTCATCGATGGCATCTTTCATAAATCCTTGACACCATTTCACTTCGTAACATTTTTTTCAATTCACTTTCCAATCGTTATATTTTAATCATAACAACTGTTTTTGCAAAATATATCTTTTTCAGATTTTCCCCACTAAATCTCCTACCACTTTTTTATTCGTGAATGCATTAGCATAGTTTCTCGTTATTTTATTCTATAATGTATTCCTGCTCCAAATAAGCTATTTTTTTCCAGCGACAATACGTCACAGAACGAAATAACGAAACTGACCAATATTAGTAGGGAATTTTGGGAATTTTTGGGACTAAAAAAATCTAAACAAAAATATTACCCAGTAAGTACAACAGTTGAGACCCGAGTTGTTTGGGTTTAAAGCTTGCAAATGACCCCAGCAATTCATGAAAAAATGTTCACGCTCCACAACCTGTATATATGTATATAGGGTTTCCCGTCCTAATCTTTCCAGGCGATTATCTCGGAACCATATCCAGGTGGGGGAAAAAATTCAAACAAAAGTTATGGGATGTAGAAGGGAAAACAAGTGGTGCCAAGGTCGACTCGTTTT
This sequence comes from Arge pagana, assembly GCA_963969455.1. NCBI lineage: Eukaryota > Metazoa > Arthropoda > Insecta > Hymenoptera > Argidae > Arge > Arge pagana. The sequence goes on along the minus strand of OZ018308.1, from coordinate 28,993,893 downwards.
CTTTAACGGAGACTTATATTTTCCTCATCCAAATCGAACTCCTCGCAAGTAAGTTTTGTCCGAATACATTTGTATCTAAAACGACGAATTCGCGGTGTTCCGTTTCGACGTAGAGGAGAACGATTCTAACGAAGGTTGTAGGATCTACGAGGGGAAACAATATTCCGCATAAATAGCGAGCGTGAAAAGAACTAGGTAGCAAGTTTCGCGTCTCGGAGCGTGACGCCCAACGAAGGACCGTTACGAGAGTTCGGCGAAGAAAGTTTGCCCGTTGTTTCGCGAACCTCGAGGATAGATCGAGTAATAAAGAGGGAGAGGGAGAGAGAGAGAGAGAGAGAGAGAGAGAGAGCGGGGGCGTAGGTATATCGGATCGAGGTGAAAATAAAACCATTTTTACGACGAGCATCGTAAATCTCCGTCGATTCAACGACACGCTTCGACAAAATTCATCGGAGAAAATTAATAAAATAATTCGCGAATAACCGGAGAACGCGGCATGAACAAATTGCGATTTTTTCCTGCTAGGGTAAAGAATAGCGCGCACTTTCAACGATTGGTTGTTCCCGGTTCTCGGCGCCTCGAGCGTCCGATCACGAACCGTTGCATCTACTAGCATCGGTTCGATTATTCGCCGATCGCTGCTACTTCGCTTCTCTGTCAAAGCCATTTCGAATAATATAGGAAACAAGCGTATATCATTCTTTTCTTTTTTTTCCTATCGTTACATGTAATTTTCTTCTTTATTTTTTGTTATTTATGATAAGAAAATATAACCGGACCCACGCACGAGTGAGTAAGTAGTACCTTTACCTCTGTAGGCATTACTTGTACGCTTTTATACATTTTCGGAGTGATAAACGAACGGACAAAAATAAACAAACAAAATTTTCCATATATTATTCCAGTGAAATTGTTTTACTTCGCTCAATGATTTCGAGAAAGTTTATCGTTTCGGCGAGGGCGGAGCGGTTCGTCCCGTCTCAAATTGAATCCCGGACGTGACGGGAGATTCACTTATCATTCGATTATGAACTTTTCTCCAGAAATTACTTCTCGCTCTAACAGGATAATAATTCTCCAAGGGATCCGAGCGAGTTGCCCTCGAAAACTCGAGCCTCGGTGTCTCTACGTTATTGCGTCGTCTTTCGTCCCCATTGTGTAACGTTTAAACTTCGAGACGTCGCATTTTTTGCCCGCGAACACGGCGGAGAAATTTCTTTTTTCCCCCTTTTTTCGTTTCCCCGATCCAACAAGGGATAAAAACATTCTCGTCGTTGGATCAATTTCACCCCGATGAAAATTCAGCCCGGAGAATTCTTCTTACCTCGCGTAGTCGACGACTTCGCGTCGCTTATGTATCCAGCCAGATACGTAATAACAACCGAGGACGGAGAAAAAAGCAAGGAATAAATTAGCCGGTCGCTGCGATTCACCGTCCTCGCCTTGCCCTTACGTAACGCGCACGCCGTAAGCACCAGGTAAGAAGGACGAGGCGAGCTGTAAGCACCTCGTGCAGAGAGACACAAACCTCTTCCCTCGAATTTTCGACGAGTAAAGATTTCCTCTAATTTCCCATCTTTCCTTCTTCGAGTTTTTCGACGTGGTTTTTCGTCGCGGTGTCCCCTCTCTCTCTCTTTCTCTCCGGGGAAACCCGAGTTACTCGCTGTTAGAAGAGTCATCTTCTTCTGCAACGGTGCACGGCGATTTCTTCATTCGAGTCAACGAGTTACTGCCGAGCAAAACCTTCCAGCTTCTTGGCGGAGCCAAAGCGAGACGCAACTCAGCAGGCTTCGGATCCGCGTGGGCTAAAAACTCGATGGCTTACGCCAAATTTCGCGAGAATGATCTCACTCGTGTAGGGGCGTGAAAAATTATTTTATACTTTTTAGTCCGTTTTAAAAACGTGGTATTTAAACAAAATGTTTAATTCGCATCTAAAGTGTCATTTTTCTGCAAAGTGCTGTACGATCCAACACGTAACCTTAGCACGATAAACGTAGTACTCGATCAAATCCCTCTCTCTCTCTCTCTCTCTCTCTCTCTCTCTCTCTCTCTCTCTCTCTCCGTGTCCCAAGATGACCGCGGGGCGCGTGTTTTTTATTTGTCTGTTTCGTGTTTTTTCTTGTTTTTTTTTTAAACCCAATTCCGGTGGAGAACGAGGAGCCGGCGTCGAGGCGCTCGCTGCCGAAAGGGGACAGACGATACGACGAGGCGAGGGCGAGAGTTGGTATTTTGGTTTGCCGACGGGTCGATATCGCGAGCGGGTTTTCGGCCCGCCAGACTGTCGGAGGCACGGCGCGTCGCCGACTAGTCTAGCCGAATGAACCGCGGACGAGAAACACCGCGGAATACCTACGCGAAATGACGAGATCCCGGAGATGACGAGAATTGTTCGAAAACCCGGTTTACCAATTTTCGGGAAATCCGGTTCCCCAATCTGTCGGCTCCTCTCGATCGGTATAAACTGTTCGAAAATCCATTTATTCCGGAGGAGAAACGGATTCGAAGGAAAAACCAAGAATCTACAACGACGAGATCTTGCATCGTCGATGCGTTCTCAACGCGCGGGGCGCCTAAAAACGACGAGGCGACGCAGAAGGAAGCGCAAAATCCATCGTGGATCTTACAGATTGGTCGCGACGGCTCGTCGCTCGCGAGAGAGTCGCGCCATCTGTCGGCGATCCGCGGAGACGGGCGACGCGCCGTTGATGCGGGTCACGTAAGACGTCGAAATTCTCGCTCGGTCTGTCTCGACGCGATCCTGCCGCCGGATCAACGCTCGTCGTGAAAAATTAGGGCCGCGGCGAAAACGTAAGAAGCGACGAAATTTCGTTCGAAGACGACTACGCGGGGAACGAAATGGCGCTGGTTAATAATACTTACGGGCGTAAATTTGCGTGCTAAAAAATATTTTTCGCAGCTCGCGTAAGTAATTGGCAAAGTACTCGGCCGAGCGTGACATTTATCGGAGATAAATATCCTCTTATCTTCCGCCAAGACGCTGCGCGGTACCAGCGCGACCCAACAATTATATTCGACGTCGTTAATTTTGCTGTTATTTCCTCGTTGGCAAACGATTCGCATCGAGCAGGTATCGCGCGCCGAGATGATACAAACGACTCGTGTTCTCGCGAAATTATCGTCACAATTGAATTTTTTAATCCCGATAATTTGTTGCTTTATCTCTTTATCGCCCGCCTCGGGCAAAACTGAATCCTCGTTTCGCGAATGTCTACCTTTGCGAAATCTTTCTCTCGTCCAACGCGGTCGAGTGATAAAAATAAAACCTTTATTAAATTATCATAATCCCACTTATGGTAATTCCAGGATAATTCCGACACGCTCGCCGCGAAATTTTCTCGACATCGCGCCGACCAACGATCCATTTCCAAATTTTATCCAACGATCGGGCACTTTTTTTACCTCTTACCCAATTTTTCTCTCCATCTCTGTCTCAAGGTCATCCGTTCGAACGAACATTAATATACGAAATTTTGCGATATTCGATTCTTCGCCCAAAATTTCAAGTGATCGACAATTTTTGCACAGGTTTTCGATTCTTTTTTGTGCTTTTCCTTTTTCTTTGGACGAAGGTGCGAAGGTTCTCACTTCGGCGAATGATTTTATCGCGTTTCGCTTTCAATTTCTCGCGATTCGCGTTCCCGTTATGTCTCGGAGCTCGTTATTGCTCCTGGCGACGGTTATGTCGATAAAATATTAATGGGCGGGAGGAGGAAGGGCTAGTCGTTAAATCTAGCGAGACATTTCGCCGATATTTTGACCACGAAGAAAATTCGGCGATAAATAAATAACGTGGAAATCGGCGGAGAACGCGCTTGTCAATTTTCGAAAGGAAACAGCGAAAATAACACAGACGCGCGAGGTTTCGTTGTTGAGCAGCTGGAGATCTTTGCCGAAGTAATTATCCGCGCAGAATCCGAATCCGAGCTCGGAATTATCCTCTCACGTCTGGATTTGTCAATATTCGAGGTTATGTGCGCGAAAAATCGAATCTGACCTCAGATTCGTAATTCGCATCCTCCGCAGCCCCCTAGATAAACGATGCTGTTCGTTTCGTGACCTAACCTCAAAATCGCCATAACTTTCGAATGAATAGTCGTACAGTATCATTCGAGGTCTCATTTCAAAGGGAAAGAGCGGTACCAGACGACGCGATACGTGTAAAAAAATGAAAAATTTCGTGCAGCCGGTATCTAACCTCAAAAATCCCCGAAATAGCCATTTTTCGCGTACATAGCCTCAAATATCTTCGAATCTAGACGTGATAGGATAACGCCGAGCTCGTGATTCGAGTTCTGCGCGGAACACTGCATCGTAACTGACCTCCGGCTGCTCGCTAATAATCGGAACCCCGTTGTTGGCGGATCCGCGTGGAACGACGACGTTTGGCCAAGGCGCGTTTTTTTTCTTTCAAAAATGAGAATGAAAAAAAAAACGGGGGAACGAGAGTGAAATTTCGTGCTTCTATCGGTCCTGCCAACTTTTTTAATCCAAACTCGAACAATTCCAATAAACACCGCCGAGCGAGGGAGATATTTTTCTCTCCCCCGATTCGCGCGAACGGTGAGAAAATAAATAAATGGAAAGGCGAACGGAAATGCAAGAGCGACGACGACGACGAAGATGTTCGGAGAAATCTGCAAGGATTTTCATCCTTAATCCTTCGCGTATCGAACTCCGTTCGCGGCGATCTAATAAACCTCGACAGATCCGAAATCCCACGGGATATCGGCACGTTTTCCGCGAATTCAATCGAATCGGATGCTTTGCGAGAGGCTCTTCCACGTATCGTCTCGCGATATCCTCCGAAATCCTCTCGAATCTCCCGAAATCTTTTCGTCGGCCAGCTTCCCCGTCCGCGCGCAAACATCTCGCGACAACAAATATGCAGACCTGGTGTCCGAACGTTGGGGAAAAAACCACGGAAAAAAATCGCGGGGTACTCAAAAAAATCGCCCGGGCCAAACAAATAGCGGAAAAAAGCGCGAGCACGCAAATAAATATATTGAAAAAACGGAAGGAGGTAGCATCAACGAGAACATTTCCCTGGAATAAAAAATACGACCAAACCGAGGAGCGACAATACGTTAGAAAACGGACTACCCGTCGCGTAAAGCGCACAAATTTGGGTGTAGAATATTTAATATTTCACGATATCGAATGATACGCCCGTGGATACGTTGTTCGCCAGTTCTGATTGTAGATATTGAGCATAGTAGTCAGATGATAATAAAGAAAAAAGACAAAAATGAATATAGCAGTAAACGTGGAAACAAAAGTGAAAATTAAAGCGAATGTAAATCAAATGAAATATACGCGGTGCAAAATTAAGAAAAGAAGAACGAGAAGAGGCCGCGTCGCGTGATCCGTGTACGTCGCGCGTTGTAAAGTTCGCAGGTAACGCGGGCTCGAATCAAGGTTGAACGTAATCAATTCGCGTCGGACGTTTCTCGTCTCTCTAATGATCCTCGTTAATGGGGATTACGTAGCGATCGGGATTCCGGAGACTCCGCGAGCGTCGCACGCGACCGTCACCTGGAAGATTCGTAATATTTTCTCCCCGCTGTCGGCGTTCGCGAGTCGGCGTCGCCCGTTCCTCCGATTATCGACTCGACTCGCGAGAGAAACATAGAGCGAGCGGGGCTGCGGGGAAGAGAAATCGAGATGGTCCATCGAGTCTCGTAAAATGCGTCTGCCAGGAACGTGACGTCGCAGGAAGCGAGGAATAACGGAGCGAAATCCGAGCGTCGCTTCGAGGACCGAGGGCGCAGGCTCCGGGGGCTCGGGATATGCCTCGGGGTAAAACGAGCGAGTTCGAGGGTAGCCGGGTGCGCGGGTGAACCCGACGATTTCAGTTGTACGCTAACACCCACGCTCGTAGTACGCGCGTCGTCCCCGATCCACGTGCCGCGACGGCTGGCGTCGCGACGCCCTGTAAAAACGAGCCACCGCGCGAATCACCCACGCATACACGTACGTGCGCGTACGAGAGGGCTGCCGGCACGCGTATAGAAATACGCGACGACAACGAAGGAAATTCAAAAAAGTAACGCGGAACAGAAAACACACCGGCGAGACGCGATTCGACGTGATCGATGTAGACAAAAGTATTTAAAAAAAAAAAAAGAGAAAAAAAGAAGAAAAAAAACAGGAATCGCGAGGAGTCGAGAGAAATACGACGCGTACGAGGAGACCGAGCGGTTGCGAATCGAGAGAGAGAGAGAGAGAGAGAAGAGGAAGAAAAAATATTGGAAAATAAAGGGAGAGAAAAAGAAAATGGAAAAATCGATGATCCTGTGAGGAACGAGACGAGAGGACGAGGAAAACGAGAAAACAATTGCAAAACTGTCCGCGGCGATGGGAGATTTTGGCTACCGGGCGCGGGAATAAATAACGATCGAGGGCGGCGGGGAGGAGTGAAACGAAAAGGATCGGCGATATTAACGATCGCGAGGCTTTGGGATTCGGTGCGAGAACGAGTCGCGCGTTATTATGGTAAAGTTTAAAATGAAAATCGACTCGCTCGTGTCTCCCGCCAAAAGTCACCACGGATTCAAGCTCGTCTATCGATTGTCGGTCGACGAAAAGCACGTTTAACGGGAGGAAGCCGCTGGGAAGAACAATCGAAGTGTCGTCGTCTCCCTCGACGCGGACCGTGAGTACTCGTATCCGTCTGCCTACCTGCGGGAAACGCGGTCGACTACTTCCGTTCCCACCATATTTCTTTTCATTTCACAATTTATTCGCACGACCCGACGCTGGGATGCGCTTCTCTCGTCACGACCACGACGACGATCAATAATCGCGCCAAAGACAAAAAAAGACGAAAAAGGACAAAAAAACGTTAAAACGAACGAGCCGAATGGAAAAATCCGCGGAGCATTCTTCGTTTTTACTTTGGTTATTTTTTATCGCGTTGAATTAATTGCTCGAGTGGGAGAAATCGTGATTGTTTTTTTCCTGAACGAAACATTTTCGTCGTTTTACAGCCTCGTTGCATTTAGATTATTAGCGAGCCTCGGAGAGAAGAGGGGAAAAACGAGGAGGAGACTAAAAAATTTTGGAATTCGATCGGCGCGATGAGAATCGCTAAGCGGAGAGGAAAATATCGAGGTTGTCGGAGCTCGTTCGATTATTCGTTGGGATTAAACGGTCGCAATTGACTCGGCGTGTTTGCGTCGTGCTTTCGACCCGACCGAAAGATCGTCGGCGAGTCCGTCGATTTTTCGCGAGCGAATTACCCGATCGGCGGCATAATTCGCGAGTACCGCGAGAATGCGGGCCAATTCGAAGATTCACGGGTAAATATTTCTCGATCGATGTCGGACGTCGCGTCGGTATTCCGGAGGCGTCGTGGAAAAAATTTCTCATTTCCCACTGTTTGCCATCGCGGAGTTGCAAACAACTCGACCAGCTTCTAAATCATTGCCGCAGCGTCTTGTCGTCACCGAGATAAGAATTATCGTCGTGCGTCGCAGTTACGTCGCGTAAAAACGTCGCGTCGCGTAACATCGGCAAAAGTATTCCTCGCGACGTCGTACAATTCGGCCGGTTTTTCGTAATCGATATCGAAATCGGGCAAGGTTTCGTTTCTACTCCGGCGAACAACGATTTATAACGAGTGAGTCGACCGCAGAGTATAATCTATCTATTACAGTTCCAGAATCCTATTTTTCCCCCAAATTCGTTAAATTGAAGAATGAAAAAGACCAAATCTGGAATAAATTTCGAGGCACATTTCTTTTTTTTTTTAATTTATTTATTCATTCGTTTGTTTGTTTATTTATTTGATGTTAGTCTTCTGTTCTGGAAACCCGCGAATCCGATTCGACTTTACTCGCGACATACGTATACTCCGTATAGAAGAACGCTATTGACGACCACTCGCAAAACTACTGACAAAAGTACCAGAAAACTATCGAGAGAATATCGGGGAACTGTAGAGAAACTATTTGGAAACTACTGAAAAAACGATTGAAAACTATTGCGGGAACTATTGATCCTTAAAATAGGACTGGTGAAATTACTGAGTTGAACCGTGTGACTTTCTCAATAGTTCCACCAGTAGAGCTGATCAATAGTCTCCGCCGGTAGTACTACCGATGATTTTCACCAGTAGTACTACCCGATGTAGTCAATTTTTTCGATAGTTAAAGACAATATTCAATAGTTTCCACGATAGCGATTTAATGATAACGATTCACCGCTAAAAAATCACTGGAACCAATAGTGAACGTTTTGAGTAGTTCAAATTGAGTCGATAGTTTTATCCTTCGCTACTGAAAGGATAATAAACGTCTTCGGTAGTTCCTAGTGCCTACACAGGTCCAACAGTTACTCCACAGTCACTACCGACCGAACTGAATTGAATATGCACTCGAACTATTAGAATTTTCGAATAACTACCGAGTGCCTCGATAGTTTCGTCTGACTCGAGGCTACTGCCGAGAGCCTCGGTGTTTTTTTTTTTTCTCCACGTACAAGCTTTTCCAAATACCGAGCTTTCCCCTCGTTTATATTATTTTCCCTGACTTAAACGACGTCGGAGGGAAGAGGATTGATTTTTCCCCCTCGTAATAGTTATTTCGAGAAACGAACGGAAAAAACAAGACAAAAAATACATTCCCCGAAACGTTTGGAAGCCGCGGTCCATCCCCCGTTTTGTTTCTCCGCTCGCTTGTTTTCCTCGTTTAACCCTCGCCGTTTTCGCGCCCGACGATCCCGTTCGCGAGGGCGCAGTTGATCCTTAGAGTAGAGTTCGCTATCCCTCGGAAACTCGGTCCGGCACGCGCGCGCGTCACGCCGCGAATGGAAGGTGGTAGGTACGCAACGAAATTGTGCAAATGTATGTAAGAGCCGTCGGGGATTTCGCGTTTCCATCTCGATAAAATTCCATACGATTTTCCATTTTCCATGCGCGACTCCGCGAGGAATCGAACGTGGGAATCGCGAGCTCGGTGAACGAGAGAAATATCGACTCGTTAGCCCCGAACCATTGTCGGAGTATATTCGCCGGCTGTGTCTCGCAAGCTCGCGTACACCTGGACCCGCGTTATCGTTGCCATTGCTCTACGATTATTATCCTTGTTGCGGTTGTTGTTGTTATTATTACCATTACGTCTACGAAATATCGACGATTTACGCTCGATGAAAATAATTGCCCTCCGTTCGCGGAGATTCGACGCTCGTCGCGTCGGCATACGGGAAAATATACCAGTACTGTCCGAACATCTTGAATTTGTGTGCCCAGTTTTTGGTAGTCGCTTCTGTTCGTCTTTTTTTTTTTTTTCGTCGATCGCAGGCGAGCCGAGAGATGATCATTAACGCGCGGATAACGCGACGAGTTATTCGTGTCGAGCAGGGGGAAACTAAACTCGGGTACCAAAAGGATCTCGGGAGGCGTAGCTTTCGCGAGAGCTTTACGACGACGACGACGAGGCATCAGCGTCCTCGGAATTCCGCCGGAATGGTTGGCAGCGAGTTGAAACGGGTTTCGGACGAGAAACGGCTACGCGGTGATGAGTAATAAATAAGTAAACCTGCTCCTCGCGAATATCATCGCGAATCAACAGATTCGAAGGCATTGCCCAGCGAAACGGAGCTTTTTTTCATCAAAATCCGTTCGGTTTCGTCGGTTTTCCATTTACGTCTGTAGAAATTGTCGCGAAATCGCGCGCGAAATTTCAAGGTCGCATCGAGGTCAACTTTGTGGTAGAACGGGAAATCTGTGACGACAACGCGTCGTCGGCAAGCAAATGAGCTGCGGTCGATTACGCTTGGGACGCTGATCGCGTCACGGATGCGAAAGAAAATGTTCGTCGATCGTCGAAAATTTGTTGCCGTTCTTCGTGCTCCGTTACCCTTGGAAAAAACAAAAACGCGTATTTCCTCACATCGTCTCGAGAGCGAGGACTCTCGCTCGACGCAGCTAATTCCCACGGGGCCAGTGGTTTACGCTCGATTACGAGATTCGGCGCAGGATGGGAAACCGAAGAGTCGAGAGACTATTCCTCGCAAAAATCCGGACAGTTCCTGATCACTATTTCCCAGTTCCCGCGGATCCTCGCAATTTTCGCGCCGCGATTCTTCGCGGTTTATCAATGTTGAATATTAGAGTGGTTCAAGAAAAAACGTTTTTAAACCAAAGAAACATAAAAAAAGTAAGTGACACGAAGATAAAATAGATAATGGAATATAGCGTAAGATAAAATTGATACGAAACGATGCTGAGATAAATAAGTAAAACGAGAATAAATAAAAACGAGTGAAAAATGAATAATTGATACATAAAAATAGATAAAAGCGGACAGAAATAGATGGAAAATGAACGAAAATGAAAATAAAAAAGAGAGAAAGAGGCGGAAACTATACGAACGGAGATTACGACGTCACCGCGTCGGGAGGTTGGCAGTTCTCGCGATAAGAGATGAGAGATAAGAGACGAGGACGAGACGAAATGGAGTCTATGATGCGTGGTGTCTCCTTTGAAAAAGTATTTCCCCATACTAGCGCGGGATCAGGCGAGATGATCCGTAGAAACAGGATGTCTGGAGGCTGCGAGCGTCGCACTCGACAAATTGAAAGGATTCCTCTCTACTCGCCGTCTCTCTCTCTCTCTCTCTCTCTCTCTCTCTCTCTCGCTCCCTCCTTCTATTTATCTTTTCAGCTTTCGTCTCGTTTCTCGCGGGATAGGAAAGACCGTCGGGGTTCACCGGTGCGCCACCTTCGTTCTCCGTTCTCCGTTCTCCGTTCTCCGTTCTCCGTTCTCCGTTCTCCGTTCTCCGTTCTCCGTTCTCCGCATCCGTCACGAATCTCTTCGCCGCAAAGCCATCCCCGCGAGCGACTCCTTTTTCATCTCCATTATTTCGATACTGTTTTCAATTTCGTATCTTTGATTCCTCCCGCTACCGCGGCGCATCGGAACTTCTTTGTGTTTCTTTCTCCAGCCACCCCTCTAATTTCCCCCCCCCCAAATTCGGATACCGCGGATTCTCGTCTCGTATCTCGCCGCGCTTGATTCGTCTTTTCTTCCTTTTTCCCACGAAATCGAAAACCTTTCGCTCGAACCTCGAATCGTTTCCAATTAAGCATTCGCGTTCGCACGGGAAAACCCGCTACGTCGACGACCGTTAATACGATCGCGGATTCGCCGAGCCTACTTCTCTTATCCCCGTGGATTTTCATTCCGTTCCAGTCCATTTTTATTCCTGCTCTCTTTCTTCCCCGACATCGAATTCGCTTTTCGCCGATTACGAGAAAATAGGAGACGCCGCGCTCGTCGACTTCTTCGAGCCGTTGTCACGAGCGTTGCGCAAGCTTCGCGCCTTCGTTGACGACCACGATTTATTTCTGTTTGCCCTAATCGTCGCCGCGTTGAAAGGTTCGCCGAAAATTTTTCTACGAAACGTGACACGCTCGTAATTCTTTCGCTCATCCTCGATTGATCGGTTAAATACAACGAGGAAGATCATTTTTTTTTTGCTCGTAGGCTGCCACAAACGCGACGAGCAGACCGGAACTCGAATGCGAACAGAGGAACGATTACGGACAAAATATTAGGCAATTAGTCTACTTTAGACGCTCCAAAAAAAGGATTCGTCATTGTGCAATTAAATGTACGATGATAAATAACGAATAACGAATAATAAATTACGAAATCGAGAGATGTTTCGCGCTGCGCAATGTTTCGTAGTGAAATGCACGATTTCGTCGAAATAGTATTTCGCTTCGCGGTCTTTTATCGACAGTCGAACTCCGTTCGCGGCGATCCGTAAGAGATTCGGGCTCGGAGAGCGAACAGCTGCGCGATTCCGAATCGAAGGAAACGGGGAGGCGAAGAGACGTGAAAACGGCGCTCGGTATACTCGCGGCAGCCTACTTTCCCCGAGCGGGTCAAGTTTGTCTGGCACGTGATTAACGAACTAGCGAAATTCCGGGCCACCGGAGCGCGGAAGGTTCAGTCGTTCTACCGTTTCCTCTCCATTTTCCTATTTTCCTTCTTTTTTTCTGTTTTTTTTGTTTCTCTCTCTCTCTCTCTCCCTCTCCCTTTCGCCGACCGCGCCGATCGTCGCCGAGGTGGAAAGGGCTTTTTTCCCAACGAGACGCAAAGATGAATGTTCGTCCCTTATTTGTCGTGCGTTTACCCTCGAACGTTCGCCGGTTGATCGTCGCGAGCCGCGGCAAAGTTCCTCCCGTGACCTTGAGGAGCGGACATCGTTCCGGCACACGATACGAACATCGATGGTGTTTTCCCCCAACGGCGACCACGAATTGACCGAAAGCAGCCTTCGCTGCGACCTTGAGCTTTCGACGGCAGCTCTCCCCCCTACCGACTCCCGTGCATTTACGCTCCTACGCGCGAATCTTATCGGAGCTTACCTACGCCACACTCGAGAGCACCGAGCTTTCGTACCGCAGAGAACGGCGTACGGGTTTTCTCAGACGGTCGCGTGCTTCGATTATCGAGAAAACATTCAGAATCGCGGACTCTTGAGAAAAACCACTCCGAATTGTGCTGAATTTTTTTTTCGTCGACGAACAACGATACTTCGCGCGATAATTAGGGCCGGGGGATCTTGGAATACGGAAAAAAATTGATTTTTTACAAAAGTTCATTACCTTGAACAAATTTTGTGGCAATTTTTCGCATAAATCCGCGACCCTGAATATTTACCACGAATCGTCGCTACCATTATTATACATCAAATATAATATATATAGGTATATATATACTTATATATGTGCTATTTATATGGAAAAAAATGATCGAGCGTCTCGTGGAATTGAAATATGAAGCTAGCCATTGGGTAGACGTTTTTAATCCCTTAGAGAAACTTTTGCGATGATAGGGAAAAACTTTTTTTTTTACCACTCTATATATACCTAATAATAGCAATAACAACGGTAATACACAAATATATGTCGTATATGTTAGGTACGAAAATTATACCCAGACGAAAGTAATCGTCGAATCGGTATTCGCTACCGCATGCGGTATACAAGTGATTTCGCAACGAAGTAGATTTTACATGATTCCCCTGATTTCACGACGGCTTCGCGTGATTTTAACAGTCACGTGGGTCTACGTAATTTCAAATGATTTCGAGTCATTTCACACTAATTTCATTCCGATTGCAGGTGATTTCAATGATATTTCCGTAACGTCGTATTCAGAAGATCTTGCGCGAATTCACGTGGTATTCAATTTCGATCTCGTACCGCGGCGGTTCGATGATTTGACAAACGCGCGGTCCCCCTCGATGTCCTACGAGTGGAAGAGAGAAATTGCAAATGTTGCATCGGCTGTTGGTTTTTGGCGCAATTTTCATGCTACTCGTTTCGCTGCTTTTAACGCGAAGTTTCCGCGTTGAATTCCGGTGAGGTTTGACGCCATTTATTCGATCCGATACCACGACGACTCTCTCGAAAGCTCTCCGGGTAAACGGCATTGGCGTGCCATCGGGACGGATCTCCTACTAATCGAAAGCTATTTTCAATTATACAATTCCCGTCGGCGTACCACGCGCGCTTTCCGTGCAGGCGTTACTTTCAACGATTTGAGACGACGATCATCGTCCAGAAGAGTCGACGGCGACGCAGCACTCGACACAGCCAATTCATAAAGCGACGACGTACACATTTTTCAATTTTCCGATCGATGCCTGCCGATTCTTCGACTACGGTAGCAAAATTATTCGAACTCACCGATTAATTCACATTTTTATAGCTTTCGAACCGAATTTTCGTAGTTTGACATTTTTTTTTTTTTTAGCGACGCGTTTGCGAAACGGTCCAATTTTTTTTTGGGCCAATTCGTTGGTCCCAACGATCGAGTAATGATCGTACGACGAGGCATATTTTATCGTATCGCGTCGAGAATAAACGATTGTTCCGTCTCTCTCTCTCTCCCACCCGAAAATAAGGGTTCGCGTTTCGCCTTCCCTCTTTCCACAAATCAACGAACAGGTATTGAACGTATTTTTTCACCTCGTCGAGGAATTTTCACGGGGAATTTATAAGCCTGCGCGGCGCGTAGCTATAATGACCGCTATAACGGTCGCGAAGAAGTGTCGCGATAATTTCCATGGAAACGCGCTTAATGATCAGGAGTCGTCGCGCGAAGACGTTTCGCAATCGCGAGCGCGAGCGGAAGAATTTCCTTCGAATAGAAATTATACCGGCAGTTTCTTTAAAACCCGAACACCCTTTCCGCACCCAAACGATTTCGACCACCCGAGTTGATCTTCCCGGTTTCGGGGGGGGTGAAATCGATCGAACGAGCAAATTGAAAGTTCTAGCGAGTCACGTAGCTGCTACGACGAGAAATCAAAGGGGATGCGAATCGAGGTCTACGCTCGGGCGTCGATCAAACATCTCGGATTTTTTGTCCGTCTGACAACGAGACGTTGCTGCCAGAGGTCGAATGATAACGGCGAATCCTCGTCGGTTCGTTCTCGGTGCGCGACGATTGTTAAATAATAAGAGTAGCGAGAAAGGTAACCTTCGAAGGGTCTCGCTAGCCGCGAGAGATCGCAGCGTTGCGGTTCTTCGTTGTCAGCAAAAAATATCATTCTCGTCTCGAGGGTGTCGTCTTTTTTTTTTTAGATACTTTTTCCAATTCTTTACCACTCTCACCGTCCGAGACGAAGCTCGGCGCTGTGACGTCTGTGAAAGCGTATCGATTCGTCAAGAAAAAAAAGACAAAAAAAAAAAAAAAAACAACTAAGCGCTCTGATCGGATATTCTGCAAAGGCGAGCGAAAGAGTGACCGTAAAAGAGGCCGTTTTTTTTTCCTAATTCGCGTACCTCGCTGGTGGCGACCTGGCGGAAAAATGAAAAAATATGCTACAGGTATCAAATAATTGCTCGTTAAGTTTTCTGAAAACTCTACAACAATTAACCACAAAAATCCACGATATTATTCGACGCAAATTAACCTTGCTATTAGTTAAATCGAGTGAAAATTCACCCCAAATCTCGAAACCATCCTCAAGACGTTAAGAAACATGGCAATATTTTTCTGACATCTCGAAAAAATGCTTTCAAGGTCAGGTGTCACTGGCGGGGGCAGGAGAGGTCGGAGAAAAATTATGGCAAACAACCCAAAAGAGGTGGAAATTGATTGATCTGCGATCTTGATAGTTCCGAGTCTCGAACGAAACCGTAATAGCTAAAAAGATGTGTCGATCGTTGGCGTACTAATCTTTGCTTCGCGTTTGTTTCAGGATTGAAAATGTCGGGAACGGAGCACCGTGGTGGCGGTGACATCAATCCCATCCATCGGCCAAGGTAAACCGAGAGAAAATATCATTTCGCAAAATCGTCGCGCCGCGCGAACGTTTCGGGGCTCGCGATTGATGCTGCCGGAAAATTTGAAGGAAACGCAATGTACCTACGAATCAGCAGCGAGCGGAGCTCGAGAGAACTTTTAATCAAGCCGAGTTTGTCAACGTCGAAAGCTTCTCATTTCCTGCCTCGCGTCACCGAGCAAAGATAAATTCTCGACGCTTTCGCCAAATTTCCTCGATAATCCAACGCGCGGCGGTTCTTCGCTTATTTTTCTCCTCCCCTCCTCGTCGCCGCCCCCGGAGTACTTTCTCGTCCTTTTTTTCTTCTCTTTTTGTTCGCATCTAATCGCTCGTCCGTAATTAAACGTGATTGCCGATCGATCGCGCGATGCCGGACGAATCGCCGACATCTTTTCCACTTGCTCGCCACGTTCTCCTTATTCCTGTCATTTTTTTCCTCCTCCTCCTCTCTTTTCGTGTCCTTTTTTTAAAATTATTTTCTTTCCTTTTTTTATTCGCTTCCTCTTTTTTTTTTTAATTTACTTCCTTTTTTTCAATATCATTTTCTTCCACATTTTTTTATTCTCTCCCTAGTTTTTTTCCCGTCTTTTTTTTTTAATATTTCTTCCTCTCTTTTTTCATGCGCGCTCCGCCTTCCGCTATTCACCCAAAATCCGGCGAGCGGCGATTTCAAATGGAATTATTCCGTCAGCGATTCAATCCTCTACCCTCTCGTTGGAAATCCTCTCTTTTCGTCCTTTTCCGGATCGATTCTTTGACATTTCGAATCACGTTCCGCCTCGTCCATGAAAATATTCCCCAAAAATTGTTTCTCCGCTAGCCAATTTTTCCGTTTCGCGAAACTATTGCCTCTTCGAATATAATTCTTCGCCTCGACAATGACACGGGCACCAAAATCAAGAAAAGAAAGGTCAAAATGTAATTATCAAATTACATTTTTCACGCGTACTGCAACGTATTTTCAATGTTTCAAAATAAACGAACGATACCATCAAATGAAGCACGGCAAATTCGAGATAAAGTGGCAAAACGAAAATTCCAGACACACTTGCAACATCTGCATATAAATAGAATTGCCTGATTTGGATTCAATGGCGTCGAAAAGATAAGTTTGCGTGTGATTGTTTTTTTTTTCCCACCGATTTTAGCATTTTTCGTATTTCCGGTTAATATGTCGGAATATTCGTTTCCTAGTACGATTTCCCGATCAGAAATCGCTTACTCGAGAGCATCGAATGTTGTCCACAGGCAGTGCAGGACGCACAGCGTTGGTCTGCCGGCGCGATCCTCCCTGCTGCCGGAACCGCCACCACCGAGATCCGGAAGCGGCGTGGCACCGCCACCGATTCCACGCCGCCATTCCGCTGCCCCGGCTGTGAGTACGCAATACCTACTCGCGGTGGGGTCGAACCCACGTTTTGCCCCGAGAGTGTCATCCCTATGGAAACTCCACCGGAATCGTATTTCTGTTTACCCCCGAGGACCAAAATCATTGACCCCATTGGCGACATTGTATCAAATTTCTATAACATTCCAACGTTTCAATTAAATTTTGGACAGAAATTTTTTGCACAATTTCTACAACGTGATTCGATTTGAAAAAAATCAAAATTGGCGCAGACAGGGCTGAACTTTGGATTTTTGGGCGAATGAATTTGGTTTCTAGGGCTACTCGGAAATACGTAGGGACAACGCTCTAGGGGCAACGCGGGTTCAGCCCCGCTGAACGAGAAAAGATTACGCGACACGAGAAGAAACAAATTCCACGAAACTGCCAGGCTGACCGGAGGAGAAGAACGAACAAAGCAACAAAAAAAAAAAACAAAAAAAAAAAAAACGCGAGTTTTATAGCCCTGTTTGCCGAGGACGTTGATAGACCGCTCCTTTCGGGTCGTTCACCCGTTAGATCGTTGGGCGAACGGACCTCTCGTTAGGTCGGCTCTTCGAGGAGTTTCCGCGGCGCGGGGTACTTAAGCTCGCGTCTCGTAGCACCGCGAGCGAAGCTCGCATCAGCCTAATCCCGGATGACGAACGTCTCTCCGTCGCCGCGTCTCGAGGAACGACGCTTTGCTCGAGTATGACGAACGTCCCGCGCGACCGAAAGCTCCCTCGAATTCGCGGCGAAATATATTTCTCGCCGAATATCCAAACCCTTCGTCGTTTTTCCGAGGATCATTACCCGTCGCCGGAGAATATAGATCGCGATATCGTTGATACGCGCGCAGTAATTCTCTAACGCTTTGCGCAACGATGACAATTTCTTCTTTTTTTTTTTTTTTTTACCGCGAAGCGCGGCTGCCGTTGTCGTTGTTTTCGAACGAGGGGCGAAAGATTGTCCTCGAAGCGACGCGGTAGGTAGGATTCGATAATTTATCCGAAGAGTTTGAATTACGTTAGTCGGCGGGTCGCGGGCACCGCGAAAGCCCGGAACGCAAACTTGACACTTTGCGTCTGGGTGGACTCGGTTGGGGCGGTGACCACGAGCGCGCAAGGGCTTCCACGGACTCCGCGCGGAAGTTTGGCCAAAACTTTCCAAACTTTCGGTATAAGCCCGATGAATTAGGTTTCAAACGGTTGTTGGGGCACAGGGGATAGCGGCAGAACCGCCGCGCACACGCGTTGCCTCCGATTAGCGATGCGTCAACACTCCGCGACCGCACGCTCGTCGCGCGGGGTCCTCTACTCTTCTCTCTGCATTTCAGGAGACGATCCGCCATATTTCAGGGGAAGCTGCGCCGCGATCGCCAGACACAACTATCACAGACGACAACACCACACACCCGGAAAACACACCGACACAGACACCGAGCCAGTAACGAGGTTCAGTCGAATACAAACTAAAGGTGCCCCTCTACGCGAGAGTAAAACTGTCGCGAATCGCTCGAGAACGCGGTACTCGCCGCTGCTCACGCTCCTGAGAGTAGAGACACATCGATGTAGAACTCGCAGGCGGTACACGAATGTTACCGTGCCAAATCTAACGCAACATGGAGCAAGGCCCCTAAGGCTGGTTTGTGACCCAATTCATTTTGGGCTGAAAAAATTTGATTTTTTTTCCTCACATCTACTAACAATTTTCAATCGTTTCGGGAGAGTCAGTTGCGAAAGTAGGCTACTGTCCAAACTGCTCGCCACAGTGGAACAGTGCCCAAAATTACTCTCGCGTGGACCAGCACCTCAACTCCCTCACACTCACTCATCGACCGAGCGGAGCAGTGTTCCGCGAGCTCGTTATACATCGCGACAGACGAGGATTGGTAGAACTTTGCAGGAACACTGCGACGCCGCGTAATAAACAAGCGAAACTATCGGAGCGTCGGAATCAAATGCGCGCGAAGGACATCAAAGACTCTCGACGTTCGCTGGAAACAAATTTCCTCGGCGACCCGTTACGAAGTTTCCTCGTCTCTACCTATGAGACGTATGCATCTTGTAGGTGTCGTACAGGTGTTTTCGTACAGGCTTTCTTTGCCCTCCCATAATTCTATTTCTATTCTGTTCTCGGGGAACAAAAAAATCCCACCCAAAAATCAGGACACGTTCAAAAGCATCAAAGTCTTTTTGTCCGAAAGTTCGAGTAGCTCTCGGTACAAAGAAGAGCCAAAAGCTCTTCAACTCGATCAGCTAGCTCACCACCTCACGCAACTCTGAACACCCACGGAGTGTATCATTTGCACGGATACGTACGTCGAGGACGGATGGTTTCATTCGCGCGTTCAGATTTCGTAGGGGATGGGAAAAGTAGGTGTAGGCAAGGCGAAGAAAGGTTTGAGACGAGTTCTCTTCGTTCATCAGGTTGCACCGCCTCCGATACCGCTCCGAGCCCCGGCGATCCCGGCTAGATCCAAGAATGAGCGACCGATCCCCGTGCAGGCGCAACCGACCACCAAATCGCATCTCGTGAATCCGGAAAGTTCGCCGGTAGGTGAGAAAATCGAGACCGCAGCGTTGACGAAGCGCGAGTCCGCGTCCGCTACGCCGAAGACTCGTCGAGCATCGGAGATCGGCTCGTGGACTCGTCCTTCGGATCCGGAGAAGCAGCCTCCGAAGGTCGAGGACAAGGATTTCGCAGGGGAGTTGGAGGAAAGCGCGATTCCGAGGCCCGCGGAGGCTCAGGAGAGGAGCAAACCGAGGATCGTGCCTCGCGAGACCAGCAGACCCAGCAACCTCGAGGAGCTGAGGAAAGCCTCGCGCGACCTCGAGCGAAGACTGTGCGAAAGGATCGCCGATACGAGCCAGGAAAGATCAAAGTTCGTGGAGCTTCAGCAAGCCTCGCGTGATCTCGAGCGAAGATTGCTGGAGCGAAGCGGCTTAGAGGCGAGGATGGAGGACATCCGTAACAGTAGATTTCAGGAGGTGGAGAAGAGGCTTCAGGAGAGATCGAGGCTCGAGGATCTCGCGCAGCAGGACAAAATCGCGCAGCAGCAGACCGAGCATCATCATCATCATCAACATCAGTCGAGATCCAGGTACGACGCGGACATGGAGCGAGCGAGGAACATGCTTCAGAACAACAATCACAAGAAAGACAAATCCGTCAACGAGAAGCCGGAGAAGATGGAGAAAATGGAGAAGCTCGAGAAACTGCCCAAGGCCACTCAAACGAATATACCACCACCTTTGAGCTCCATCGTTCAGAGTCCCGTGCAGAAACCGATCAGCGTAAGGCAGGACAGCAACGTTTCGTCGGATAGCTTCAGTCAAACTAGCTCACCCAGCTACACGAGCAAAACTATGGAAGCTCCTCTGCTACCTCACAAATACATCAACGGCAAAGTTCCAGGTTCGTTTAGTTTGTACGATGGTACGGTAGCTGATGGTAGAGGTATTGCAGGGGGTATGCTAGCGTAGAGAATACCATCAAGAGTAGATCCTCCACGGGAATTCAAAAAATCTCGCTTATTCGTGGAGTTATAGCGATTTCTGTGACGCGGTAACTGAACCAGCTGCCATTTTTCGTTTGGGAGATTTCTGTTTTTTTTTTTTCTTTTGTCCCGAGGTAGGCACTTCAACGTCCTTACTAATAAGGAATCTCTTTTTTTCAACCCGCCGAGTCCACATCTATTTTTCAAAATATCTACACTCGAGGTCAATTTGACTCCATCCAAAATGACCCATTGCGTATTTGAAGCGTTAAGATGACTAGGAGGGTTGACGTGGTATCATTTAGGAGGCACAATTTTTTCCCCGTTACCCGTTACTGTCTACTTTCTAAAAACCGTCCAGGGAAAAAGAAAACCCTTCCAGACTGGAATACCCTCTTAACGCAATTGTCTCGCAGGAAGAGCATTAGCACCGGAACCAGAAAACCCGCCCGGCAGTCCGATTACGAAGTCGATGAGTACACCAGCGAGCTTGCAGACAATCGTGAGGTTTCACAGCGGTAGTAACATGTCGCTGCATCACAGAGTAAGCACGCTTCCCAGTTTTGTATGAAATTTCGAATAAAAATTTACGAGCCTTTCTTCTTTCCCCTGCCTCGAGATATTGCCGCGTGTTTTAATCCCAGCGACAATTTTTTTTCTCCCCATGGCAAACGAATTATTCTCGTTCGGTGGTGAAGATAATCAGGGATATCAGAAGACCGAGCAGCCATTACGTGACGCGCGGAAGGCTGCGATTCAGATTTGCTCAGGTCCTCGTGAACGCGGTCGCGTTGCTGGCTATAGCTGGTGGGTTGGCGGCGTACTTCAAATGTGAGTAGTAACGCGAGACCGGTGGAACGAAATCGTCGTCGTTCTATCGCTGACGAAGCGATGATGATTGACGTGAGAATATCCTCGTTACGAAGCAGCTTATCCGGCGTACAACGCGAGGTTCGAGAACAAGACCGTTCTCTCGAACGAGGTGGTCGCCGTTCAACGTCCATCGCCGCCCGTCGACGCGGAGCCCAAAAATCCGGCCCCCGGTATCTGTCTACCCGTCATCGTCAGCTTTTGCCAGTATCACAAGGTACCGCGTACCGAACTCGTCCTCCCGCCACATTTGCTCTTCCGATCTCGGCCATCTCGACGATCCTTAGACGCCAAATTTCATTGAAAAAAAAAAAAAAAAAAAAAAAAAAAAAAAAAAAAAAAACGATAGCTGAGAAAATTCGGGACTCGAAGGGTGAACAGAGGCAGCCAGGAGACTCGACTGGTCGTTTCGGTTGTTACAGATCCCCTACAATTTCACGGTGTTCCCGAATTACGTGGGCAACTTCGGACAAAGGGATGCTCAGCACGAGCTGGAATTGTACGACGCCGTTGTGGACGTGCGGTGCTACGAGCTGGCGGCGCTCTTCTTGTGCAGCGTCTTCGTGCCGAAGTGCGGAACTCGGGGCCAAGTTGTCAGGCCTTGTCGCAGTCTCTGCTACCGTGAGATTCTTTTCCCTCGATTCACGCGCTCCGTTCGATCGGTACGGCCGTTTGTTTTTTTTTTTTTTGATACGATTTTTTGATACGATTTGCAGAAACGAAGAGGCGGTGCGGATTTTTCCTGAAAGTGTTCGAGCTGACGCTACCGGACTACCTCGAGTGCGACGTGTTTCCGGAAAACGCGGACCCCGACGTTTGCGTCGGGCACCGCGAAGTCATAGAGGCTGAAAAACGAGCTGAGAAACCTGGTAAGTCGTAGAAGAGAACGATTCTCCTTAGAGGAGGGCAAAAACGGGGCTCGACGAACGCGCGGGTGAGAAGCCCGCGACGAAGAGTTCGTTATGGAGATGAAATAAAATAAAAGTTTCACAACGAATCGAACAGCGATAAGAATGAGACCGACGGAACCGGACAAGTCGACCGATCTCGCCTCGCGGAGCGTTTGAATTCGATGCGGGAAACCAAAGGAGCTCGACAACGATCGATATATACACACGGGGCGTTTCAGAATAAACGGACACCGTCGTTGCATCTGGGAGAGAATAAAATTCTGAATAGAATTCTGATTCTAATAAGATTCGGAAAATCGCACCCGATTGACTACTTACCTATTAGAATTAGTAACTAATTATCTATGAATCTGATGAAAAAGTGGAAGAGGACATTTCGTCTCCGAATTCTATTTTTTCCCAGATACAACGATGGCGTCCGCGGCTTCCGTGACACCCTGTATATATACGTACATAAACCGGTGTCTATAGAAATAAATATGTATATATAAACCGGTACACGTACGAAGCTCGATAAATTCATTGTTCTCCCGAACAGTCGTCCCGAAAGTTCGTCCCAAACGGTTATTATCCCCTCGGGAGAGAATAGATTTTTGTAGCCAAAGTTCCAACGTCCCACAAAGAACCTTTGTCGATACTAATATTATAATAATTATTAGCGACGAACTACGCAACGAAAATTCGAGACGTAAATTAAAAAGAAAAGTAAACGAGCGGTAAGATTAACGAAGAGTCGTCGGCTGTACAGGGCGATTCCGTTTAATCGCCCCGGGTCGCTTTTTCCGGAAATGAGCAAAACGTTTTTTTCGTATCTCGCCTAGTTTCGGAAAAATCAGCCCGAGGCGTTGAAAATTATTGACCCGGGATATCGGAAGTAGAGTGGAAAAGGTGGAATAGACTGGGAATCGCGCGCGAGAATATTGCGAGCAGAGGGAGGAGGGATTCGAAGGGGATCGAGAAAACAATGGTCGGGTCGAGTTAGTTTGGCCAACTAATTCGAATAGTGGAACAAAAGCTCCGACCTTCGGCAATCTAATCACGGATGAGCCGTAGATACGAACGATTTCGCGGCATCGCTGCGAGATTCCTGAAAGTGTGGTCGGGCAAAGTTCGAGGAAAGAGATCCGCGGAGGGCGCGAAACGCGATACGCGTCGATGGCGTTTCCTCCGAAATTGAAATACGATAACCGAAGGTCCGCGATGAGATTTCTTGCAGGTTTCCCGGCGTTTCTCGACTCGCCAGTTTTTGTCTCTCGGACAAACGATGATGAATTTTGGCCCCGACGCGAATCGAAACGCGGGTCAAAATAACTGATATCCCGCCGATCGCTTTGGACGGTGGTAAATTATCGGATGGTAAAAACGCGGCGGGGGGCGAATTTATCGGAACGGATGGCGAAACCCGAACGGTTCTCGGCGTTGCTGATGGAAATGTAATTGCAAAATCCATACGTAACGAGCGCGTTTCACGCGACCGATATTTCATCGCCGTCGAATTCCCCGATTTTCAACGAGCACGCGAATCAAACGCGTTGCTTATCGCTCCATCGATCGCGTGCAGCTGATAAAACGGAGTAAAAGAGACGGAGAGGGGAAAACGAACGCGATCGAGGCGATTGGAATTCGCGTCCAACGATTTTCACCTGTTTATTCGATAAACGTTGCTACCAATTTTACCGTCGCGCCCATCGAGCCTCTTCGTTTTCCGCTAATTGTCGTACTCATTTCAGTATGCACGAGCGGATTCCAGTGCGACTCGACGCGGTGCATTCCCGTGGATTGGCGATGCGACGGTCACGTCGACTGCGCCGACCAAACCGACGAGATCGGATGCGGCGAGTGCGGACCAACGGCGAGACCGGAAATATTATTCGATCCGGAAGGAGCGCTGGCGAAGCCGGTGCTGCACTGCGGCGAGAGACGATGCATGTCTTCGGCACACGTGTGCGACGGCGTGATGGACTGTCCGTGGGGTCAGGACGAGAGAAATTGCCGTACGATTATTGCCCGATACGTTACACGCTCCTCTTCGCCCCGTCCCGTTCCCGTCAATCTCTCGTAAATTAACGTGAAAATGTGTGCGACTTTCAGTGCGACTGAGCGAGCGCAACGGCGACGTCGGTCGGGGTCGTTTGGAAATTTACCACGGCGAGAAGGGAACGTTTTCACCGGTCTGCGTCACGCGATGGGACGATACCTGGCCCGATCAGATATGCTCGTTTCTCGGATACACGTGAGTATTCGGGAGGATTCCGCTGCGCGGGTTAGACGCGACGAGAAGTAAATTGAATGATAAATAAATAATTGGATAAATAAATGGACAAGCGAACAAGCGAACGGATAAATAGATAAACGGATGACGAGCGGAACAGACGAATAGAGGTACAAATGAATTGGCGAATAAGCGAAGAAGCGAATGAACGAACAAACGAATAAATAGAAAGATCAATAAACAAATAAATCAACCGAGAATTTTCGAATTTCACTTTCAGAGTGGCGACCTCATCGGTACTGTGGACGAACGGCACGAACGTGACGGTTGTACCGCAGAAGATGAGTTCCTCGATGAGATGGCGTCTCGCGCAGGCGACGACGAGTCGGAATTTGTTGAGGGATCTGCGACGATGTACGAACTACGAGTCTCATCCGACGGTGGAGCTGGCTTGTTCCGAATACAGTGAGTGATCCGCGACTACTCTCGCGCTCGAGAGCTCGAGAATGTCCCGTAAGGATGCCGGTATCACGGACCACCGCGATGATCCTCAGGTTGCGGTAAGCCGAGGCACGTCTACGGAAATGCCAAGGCCAAATCGCGCATCGTCGGAGGGGTGGAAGCCGCCCCGGGCGACTGGCCGTTTCTCGCAGCTCTCCTCGGCGGTCCCGAAGAAGTCTTCTACTGCGCGGGCGTGTTGATCGCCGATCAATGGGTGCTGACCGCGTCGCACTGCGTTGGAAAGTAAGCGATCGATCCGTCGATTCTCCTATAGTTTTCTATACCTACGTTCGCGTCGAGACGTTGTCCTGTTCCCGCGGCGAAAAAACATCTCCGCTTTCCTCGGAGTACCTTCGCGCGGTACTCTTCGCGCGG
Source organism: Arge pagana (assembly GCA_963969455.1). Taxonomy (NCBI): domain Eukaryota; kingdom Metazoa; phylum Arthropoda; class Insecta; order Hymenoptera; family Argidae; genus Arge; species Arge pagana. The sequence continues at coordinate 28,968,830 of OZ018308.1, read as the reverse complement.
CTGATTCTAGGCTCTCCCCGGTATTACGAACGTTCGATTGTCATTTCTCTCTCATCGCATTTCTTTTCCCCCTCTCGCCGCTCTGACCACTCGCCGTGAAGAGAGAAATCTGGCAGTTTCAGTCACTCCGACGTTTCCGGATGGACGATACAGCTCGGCATAACGCGTCGACACGCTCACACGTATCTTGGGCAGAAGGTCAAGGTGAAACGAGTGGTACCGCACCCCAACTACAACCTAGGGGTGGCGCACGACAACGACGTCGCTCTATTTCAGGTAAGCGCGAGGAATCTCGTCGCGGTTCTCGTCGCGGTTCTCGTCCCACCGATCAGTGGGACGAGCGTCGAAAAATACCAGCTCTCGTTGGATATCCGAGCTCTGCTCGAATACCAGCAATCGCACGTGCCCGAAAGTTGAGGCGCTACGACTTCTACGACGAAAGATAGATAGATAGATAAATTTCAATTCTCGTACACTTCTGTCGTACATCGTGCAGCCGAACGAAGTAAAAGTAACGGAGCAAAATCAGTGTTATTTCAGCACCGTGATAGAAGGTAGCGACATTGTAGCACAGCTCCGCGTTGAAAGTAACGCAAACCAGGCTGCTAGAGAGATCATTTGAAAATTTAAATTTACATTTGACGGAACATCTTGATCTTCTACCGTGTACTTCGGTGCGAAATGTGGGGAGATGCGGGTAAAATCGAGGGTCGAGGGGTGAACGCGCGGTTGTTTGTTGTGGTTGCAGTTGGAGAAACGGGTGCAGTTTCACGAGCACCTGAGACCGATCTGCCTGCCGAAACCGACGACGGAGCTGGCGCCGGGTACGCGATGCACGGTGATAGGATGGGGCAAGAAGGAAGACACGGACGGTATGATACAATTTGCCGGGGGGGGGGGGGAGAAATGAAAACATACGTCAGCCCGGTGGCGGCGAGGGGTAGCGACGAAATTAATTTCGCGACGTTTCCCGCAGTTTCGGAATACGAGCCGGCCGTGCACGAGGTGGAAGTGCCGGTGCTGAACAGGGAAGTCTGCAATTTGTGGCTCGAGCACAAGGAGCTGAACGTCACGGAGGGAATGATTTGCGCCGGATACCCGGAGGGTGGAAAGGACGCTTGTCAGGTACCACGCAACATCGGATCCTCGCGTCCTCCGCGCTTCTCGTTCCCAGCTTTCGGTTCCTACGCATTTTTTCTCGCCCTCTCAACCCTTCGATCTTTAGGCTCGCAAAAATTCGTCAATTCGTTCTATTGCTCGAGGATTCGCTCGCAATAAATTCGACTGACCGCGCAAATTTAGACGGATTTGAGCGATCCTTTTTTTAAAACACTCGCGAATACTTCTACTATTCACAGATAGTGCAACTTTTTGGTTTCGATTGGTCAAAGCTTGGGAAAAAATAATAATTTCTGAAATATTATTCAAATAATAATTATGACCAATGTCATTCGCAAATATGAGGGTGGATTAGACAAAAACACTCGTCTCTTACTTTTTGGCGCTCCGCAACACGTATCAAGATCGTTAAAATCGGGGTTGGAGGGGGTTCCTTGCGAGAAGACATTTTTCCATCGTGCTCAACCTACGTAATTACCAAATTGTTAAACGTTTCGATGCGATTCGCAGGGAGATTCGGGAGGCCCGTTGCTGTGTCGCGACGAGAGGGACAGGGAGCGATGGTTCGTCGGCGGTATCGTGAGCTGGGGTATCAAATGTGCTCATCCGAAGCTGCCGGGCGTTTACGCCTACGTGCCGAGGTACGTGCGTTGGATACGCGAGCAGATCGCTCTGTACGCGGAGAAGGATAAGAAGAGACGATAAGGAGAGGATGGTTTCGGGTGAGGTGAGAATTCGGAGGCGGAACAAGTTTTAAATTACGAGGAATTACTGAAGGGGGTTCCAAAAATCTCGGAGCATCTTCAACGACGCCCGGAAGACTCGATGGGTAAATTTACTACAATCATACTAATAAGAAGAAATCGGGGCACCGACCGATCGATCGTCGCGAGGAGACAAAGTTTGAAGTACAGAGAATCGCGGAATAACGAGAGCGGAGCTCGGAGAAAAAATACCAGCGATCGGGAGAGAGAGAGAGAGAGAGAGAGAGAGAGAGAGAGAGAGAGCTTTTTTTTACCATCGGTGAAAATCAATCGGGTATCGATGTCGGATCGAGAGGAGGAGGCTCGATGGATCGCGGACGAACTGTCGAATTTTTTTTTCAATTTTTTTTTCGAAAATGATTTTTCCCGAAGAAAACCGAGTCGACGGCAGTTGGAAGAACGAGTATAGAATTTCGGTGAAAAATCCGTGGATCTGATAATACATGGGACAAGTACCAACGGGAGAAAGGGAAAAACGTGACGAATTATCGGGAAACCGCGATCATTATTCTCTCTCTTCGGCGAGTGGAGGAAAAAAAATATTGTTTGCAGCTTTCCATGCGAGCCGAAAGAACTACCGAGGAAACGAGTTGTAAGAAGGGGAGTAGTATAAATGAATAAGATATAGATATTTCGTACCTAAGCTTTTCGACGAGAACGATCTATGCATATATGCACACGTACGTTTTATATATACACCTACATACATACGTAAATCCATACATATTAGAGTGCTTCAAAAAAAAATGTCCTTTTTTCGGTTCCCGCCCTCTCAAATATTTGTGTTTGACGAGAAACAAAACGAGTATGAGAATCGTTATACATTTGGCAGTGAGCAAGTCAGTGTAGTACAAATGGCCCCAGCTAGCCTTCTAATCGTCACATTCGTATTTCACTATATACTTTTGGGAAGCTCGAAAAGTCGGCTGAACCATATTCAAATATGGTTGTACCTTGAAACTGGATACTCCATTCATTTGCAGGCTGCATACTGGTTATTTGCAAAAAAAAAATGAATTTCAATTTGAGTAACAACACAAAAATCCCCATGTCGAGTAAATAGGAAACTAAAATAAAAATAGCCACCTCTCAGAGTCTGAGCTACTGAGCCCTTCTGCGGCGAGGATTCTTTTCTCCACAAATAAGAATATTTTGGAGAGCAGGAACCGAAAAAAAATTCAATATTTTATTTAGAACCATCCTAATATGTATGCATACACACGCGCACACACACACACACACACACACACACACACAAGTGAAACATAACGAGGATCAATCGAGGAACGATCGCGAATTTCGACGATTCGGATCGTTGGTCGAAGGAGCTTCGCGTTACCGCATACGTATGATACCTACCTACCTACTTGCATTGGGTAGATCGTAAAAATCGTAGGTACAGGCGAGGTACGCGCGAGAATAACACGTATACACCGCGAGAGTAGGTAAGCCAATCGTGAACGTTCAAATAATCATAGCAAAGTTCAGATAACAAGCAGCCATGGCATTATTTTCTAAAATGAAATTTGAGAAATACTTTTCGTAATAAAACGTGACGACTGGAAAATGGTCGGAATAAAAAAAATGTAAAAAAAAATAACATAAAAAAGAAAAATAAGCAAACGAATAAACGGATAAATGAAAACGAAGGAAACGAGAAATTGACGACGAGCGAGCGAATAAATGAGCGCGCATCCGATGCGCGGGGATGATTTTTTATGTGTCAAATAATTTAGTCGACCGCGTGCCACAAAGTGGTCGCGTCGTTTCCGTAAACGCAGCTGAAACGAATTGGCGAGAAGCGTGGCTTGGGGGTTGAATTTCGTTCTATCGGAAATACGGCAAGTTGATTCGAACAAAACAATCAAGTTGCTCCGAATCATCGAAATTGTTTCTCCTCGTATTTTCCGGTGAAATCCGGAAACCTCGAAAAATTATGCATTTCACTTGAAATCCGTTAGCCGATATTTTCCATCGCGCTGTAAAATTCTCAAGACCTGAATATTTTTCAAAACATTTCATTTTATTCCCAGTTTCGTTTCCGCTGCGTTCACGTCGACATTATATACTACGTAGATCGATACAATAATTGATAAACTGCATAAAATGCATAATATATATATATATATATATATATATATATATATATATATATATATATATATATATATATAACGATAGGCGAGAGGGATGTGAAAAATGATATACACATACATAAACATATATATATGCAAATCTATGCGGTACAAGAGTAGAAAAATGGATAAAATATACGGGGACTTTCGCGTTTTCGAACAAGTTCGTTCGAACCGATTCGAGAATTTCGCGAGCCACGGTACTTTTGCCTCCACTCGGGAGGGTTGGCACATCAAAAAAAAATGGTGTCCGCGATTTTGGGTGATTTTCGAAATTTTCGAAACTTCGAGCGAAAATGAAATTCCCCGTAGATGTATAACGCGTGGGCGTGTGGCGGTAGTTGGTATTAGGCGTTCGAGACGTCGACAAAAATGCGTTGAAAAATCGCGTCGACGTTGAGATTCTATAGTCTCCGAGCTTTTAGGAAATTCTAGATGACCGTCGCGACGAGCGTAGAAGCGTAGTTCGATCGACGAAGGAAAAAAAACGTACGTAGATTATTGTAACGTTGACTGAATTCTAGGGATAATAATATTGCACCAGCACATTTTTGATCCGCACCTTAAACCTAATCGGACGAAGCTTGAAGAAAAAGTCCGCGATGTAACGAGAGCAAGAAAAAAAATCGACGACTTTTCCCAAGCTACGTACACTACAAGTATTGTTGGTAACGCAGAGTTCGACGATCCCAAAAACTGGCGAACGTTTTCCCGTTCTTTTTCCCGTTTTTGCGCTAACTTTTACAAACAACGATCATTTTTCACGCTGTTCGATGAAATTTCCCAGGGGAAGCGGGGCAAAACTGTATCTGCGACGCGATCAGTATCGTTGATCTTTCACCTGCTGCACGTCGTACAATCCATTTATGGATTAAACCTTTTTTCCCCATAATTTCAACAAAAAAAAATTATTCTTACCATTGCGAGTATTTTTTTGCTTATTTTTTGTAAATCTAATTTTATTACTATTATTTTTTGATTTTTTCCAATACGTATTTATTTATTTTCATTCCATTTTTCAATTTAATTTTAGTATCATTTTTTATTTTATTCTTCAATTTAACTTTATTATTATGATTATTATTTTTTTAATATTTTTTTTTACAATCTACCCAGATTGATCCGCGCGATTGCATTGATGAAAATTCGTCCCACGGCAAAATCCAGTTTTGCCTCGCAAGCTCGTATTGCCGGCCCCCTCCCCCTCCTCATCGTAACTTTCAAACGAGAATATTTCCCAAGTTCGCGATTGCCAATGACAGGAAAGCGCGATTGAAAACTGACAATAATCGTCTTCCTTAGTATCCAGGCAACAATTAATCGTAAACGAGACGCGTCGCTCGGTCCTTAGTGACACGAGCGAGCCTCGGAAATTAATAATAACCGACAATACTGTGTGAGCAGACAATAACTAGGATTTAGGAAACGTTCCGAAACATGGACAATAACTTACGGTTACGATTAAGGCTAACGTAATATTAAAATTATACGCACGTACGTGCGTGCGATACGTCGTAGGTATACGTATTAGAATGGACCGGATATCCACTCTTCTCGAAATCAATTTCATAAAAGTAGCAACAATAAAGAAAACAAAATCCTAATTCTCGGTCGACATGTTAGCCTCGCGAATTGCAATCAAAAATTGATAGTAGCGAATTGCATATTTTCGTTAGATCGCTTGTCTGGAAATTGGATCCTCTATGGAAAAAAGAAATTTCGCGAATTACGACGTAGATGTTGTAATTCCAAAAACAATCGCAATATAATACGAAAATTGCAATTTTCACTTATTCTACGAGTAAAATAATTCTTTTTCCATTATTTTCGTTAGGAAATTTGACGAGAGGACGACAATCGATACTCGAGAAAATAATTGTTTTGTAACCTTCAATTTTTTATAGCAATTTCCGAGTCTAAGATTAAGAACGAAAAATTTCACCCAAAAATTAATATTCGTATTGCTGTTACGAAACAAATTTCGGAAAAGAAACCGGATACTCGACCCAATCTAATACGCATGTACGTGTACTGTTCTATAGTGGCGAACGAATAACGAGTAAGTGTTAAGGAATGTTTTGTCAAGGATATAAATAATTGGTTTCTCTTAGTTACGGTATAACTCACGTATATCTACTACGATCAACGACTAACGGAGAAGAAAAACGATCGAGACACTTTTATTTACACGGTTCGCGTCGCGCTTTATTGCCATCGCTGTTATTATTCGCTATTATTCATAGTGTGGCGGTTGATACGCATCGTTGTTATTGTTATCGCTGTTGCTGTTGGTGTGATTATTTTCAATGTCTCTCAAACGACGCGTGACGGAGGATTCGAATTTGTCGCGTTTGAAAATCCGGAAAAGAAAGATATTCTACGAAATTTCGACAACTGGGATCGAAATTTGATCGCCGAAAAATCCACGGATGTAGTTCCGCGAGCAGAGTAGCCCCGATTTTCTTGACGCTACGTATGCACGTGTATTTTGACGCGCTGATTACGAATATGAAGGTGAAAATTGGCGCAAATTGAATTTTCAGGGTGAAAACCTTAGAAAAACCCATCAAATTGACGGCTTTCCGCGATTATCTCAAAAAATACAAAAGTTTTCGAAAAGTGCTTCGAACAAAAGTTGTAGATCTTATTGACATACGTTTGTTATGTTGCATGCATTTTTGGCCAAAAGCGATTATTTTTCGAGAAAAATGCAAAACCATCCTATTTTGATAACAAACTACCCAACTTTCTCTCCAACGTTTTTCAAGCTGTCGTAAAGCTAAGAGCATTACTACGCGGTCGAAGTGCACATTGGTTGATTACAGTTTTTGCATTTTCTTCGAAAAATAATCGTTTTTGGTAAAAAATTCACGAGACATAAAAGACGTATTTGAGTAATATCTACAATTTTTGTCCGACGCACTTTTCGAAATTTTCTGTATTTTTTTAAATAATCGCAAAAACCATCGTTTTGATTTTTTTAAACGTTTTCACCACACGAAACATTTTTGATCGCGTTCGTAGAATATTCCGTGCAGCGAGATAAACGAGAAAAAAGTAGATTTGTTATTTCAGTGACCGAAAACGTGATTTGTGGAAAAAAACGAAGCAGAACAAACGGACAAATTTGTACGATATTTTCGAAGGTCATGTTTTTGCTACGAGCGAAACTCGTTTGGGTCTAGCAGTCAATTTGAATAGTCAATTTTCGTAGTAGTTTCGGGAAATCGTACCTTCGTACCGCGTGGAAAACCGAATGCGACGATCGAGATAGGTAGATAAATAGAAAATTACTTTAGGGAGATGAATCGAGAGCAGAAGAAAAAAAAGAAAACATAAACGAAATTGCATAACTACACTCCTGTCAAGTCAATGTTGAATAGTGAATATAACGTATAAATTTCGTATACATATACATATACATATACATATACATATACATATACATATACATATATACAGACACGATTATTGATTATCGTGGCGCGAAATATTTATATTTCCGGTAATATAGCGAGTTCGTATTGAAATTAGACGTAAGAAGTACTCACGTTAGGCGTAGAGCGTAGAAAAGTCGCGGGAGACGCGACCCTCCGGTACAAAATCACTTCAAAAACGTCGATTTTCCACGAGCCAAAACGAGGTTCGATCAACTTTCGTCCACCTTGCTGAAAGCACAATTATTTACGCTTCAAATTTCACTTGGGTAGGCGCACTTTTGTCACGTGGCATTTTTTAATAATATTTTACCGAAAAACAGTTTTTTATAACAATTTTGTCGCGAAAAAAATTATTGCGTTTTATTTGTAAAAATTGTTCGTTCCCGATTTCGCATACATCCCGATAGCGAAAGAACGCGTCTGATCTGCGACACAGCCGAGCAGCAACTAACGATGATAAGCGAGTGTTGTTATTCTACCGTCACGGTCGAATCGGCCTCGGTGTTCGCAGCATCGCGGTGCTTCGGCTTTTCGCGGAATTTTCATAATTTTGTATCGATAAGGGCGTTACATCCGAGTTGTTCCAGGAGATTATCGCGGAACTGTAGCCACGTAGAGGGAAAAATTCCGAACAAAAGTTGTACGCGGAGAGAGAAATATAGCAATATCCACCGTGTAATTGCTACGTTTCATGGTAGCCAAGATTTTTAAGCGAGAAGAGTCTCTTGACAGAGTAATTTGTTCCATTATGTCACGGAAGTCACCTGGCAATGGTTCCGCGACAGTCGCCTGGTCACGTTCGGATGGAACACCCTGTGCGTACTCGTACATTTGTAACGACTCGCGAATATGCAAGATTCCACGACGAATCGATCAAAATCTATTCTCGTATTTTTGGGAGAAACGTGACCGATTTCGTGAGATGTCTACGGCGAGCTTAAAACGTAGGTATAGAAAAAGGCGACAAAGACGAAGATGACAATAAATTGCGAGGAAACCGAAATTCAACGATCAAGTTTCGAACGGAAAATAGAAAATAAATAATTCGTCGGGTCGAAAGGATGGGAACGAGGAACCGACGAGCAAATAGTTTTTCTTCGATTTTTCAAGGACCACGCGAATTTGCGTCGTCTCGTTGTTCCATTGGTTCCGGTAATTTTCAAAATAATTTTCCATACGTTATGCCTAAGCTGTACAGAAAAAACGAAAGATGACGCGCGAATCGAACGCGAACGAGAAAGCTGAGAAAAAATCTTAGCTGCAAACGTGACGATAATTGCTGAAAGTTTCGGATTTGTAAAAAAAAAACTAGAATGTTTAGGGAAAATTTATCGCGAAGTTTCCGTTTCGCGTAGCTGGCGAGTGTAGAAAATTGGAGGAACGAAAAAACACATACGCACGTATATACGTGTATAAATAAATGAAATTAAAAGGGAGAAAGAAAAACAAATGAAAACTGCACGCACAGTCGGAATACGCTAGGGTAAAACTGTAGATTTTATTGTTAGCGAGGACCCGAGGTCCGTGTAGTCTAACGAAGTAATCTACGTCTGACTGAACTTGGTACAGCTTTAGGTATTTCCGTGAATGAAAAGTAGACGACGAAGAAAAAAAAAAGTAAGAAAAACAATTGATTCGTCGATGCTGTGAAAGGGGTTGATTAGAGCCGACGAATACACGAAATTGTCGCGAAATGAATAGTAATAACGACTAAATAAATAAGACGAATTAAAAGTGATGCTGCGATAAAACTTGTCGTTTAATTTCGCGAAATGAAACTGTTGGAAGAGTCTCGCGCGGCTTGGGTATCGTTGACAATCAACCTCTTTGCATAACGATGTCACGTTTTCGAAAAGGTTTAGAAATATTATATCGTTCGAGGCGATGAACGACGAAACGAAGGTCAACCGTTGCAAATAAATTTATACATGGATTTATACCGTATGCCAGATGTTTACGCCGACTTGGTATTTTGGAGACACAGGGAGACACTGCTCCGAACTCTAATTTTACCGATGGACATTTTTATACTCGTACATTTTTCATCGTTTGTTATCCAACGATCGCTTATATTCGTCGAGATTCGACGAAACTCTTTGCGTACTTATCGTTAGGATACTTCTACGGAGGACAGAAAACTTCGATGGCAACTTTACCGTTGCAGCGATGGAGACTTTTTCATCGCATTGTTCACTCGAAATTCCCAGTACGGCAGAGTTCGCAGCATTATATCGCCTGTGTTGCGAGGCGGCGGCGCGTTGTACGCGCGTATTTATTGCCACGATTAGACGCGCATATAGAATGTCCGTACGCATGCCTGTCGCATCTAATCATCGTGTGCTCTGGATACTCGCGGTCGTAGAGCCACGCTCGGACGGCAACGACTCCTTCGCTCTAGGAAATAAGGGCTATCGCTGAATATATATATATATACCTAGTATAAATAAATATACACATAGAAATATATGAATATATATTATATATATTATATATATATATATCACCCGACGCTCTGTTCCGTACGGTGTCTAATTTTCATCGACATTTTCCCTCGATTCTTCGACCTGATCGATCATCTTCTTTGCAAAGACCTTTGAAACGGTAGAGAAATTCGTAATTCCGATTCCGATGGGAATCGAGGAATTGCAGTTGAAGAGTCGGAATATGGCGAATTGCCATAAATATACGATATATGTTACATGGTAATGGGGTTGCGATTGTTGCTGATCCAATGGAAGTCACTTCCGAAATAATTTTCTGGGCAGAATACGAAACCGAGCTCAGAATTATCCTATCGCGTCTGGATTTTGAGATGTTTGGGGTTATGTACGCGAAAAATTGCTATTTTGGCTATTTTTGAGGTTAGATACCGGTTGTATTTAACCAACGGGGAGTCTACTCCCGTGTTGCATATACTATTTTATTTCCGACTCAACTATAACGGACATTTTATGGATCTGAAAACTGGGACTGAAGTAGAAAATTTTTCCCTAGGGAGTAAAGTAGCACTTTACTCCTTTTAGAGTGCTTTAGCTAAATCTCACAAATAGCCAAAAAAGCCATTTTTTTAAATCCAGACGTGATAGGACCATTCTGAGCTCGAATTCGGATTCTGCGTAGAAAATCACTTCGGAAATGACTTCCAGCTGCTCAACAGCAGGCCCTTGCAGGTTTGTGTGATTGCTCTTTTATATTGATGTATAATATTAGGTATAATATTATCTTAATATAGGATCAATATAGGCAGTTGGAAAATAGTCGGTGAAAAATAGAATCGAACGGACAGCCCGGCGTAACGGGTCCTTGAATGTGATTGCTTGTGGTGCACAGCACAAATCCTAATCGTACAATCAATATAGTCGAGGTGATCGCTATAAAATAAAACTGTTCGCGTACTAGACAATAAAGTGAAAATGTATAGTGTAAATGTATAACTTAGCCTTAAGTGATTTGTGTCACGACAATAGTTGAAAAAAAAGCAAAAAAAAAACAGGCGAAAGAAAAACTAAGAATACCGAAACGATGGAAAGAAATATTCGCTCTACGCGATGTTGGATATTACAGTGACGTTGCCGTGGTAGTCGCGATGTCGCATTTGTAATCGATGCGCGATCTCGACGTTTCGCGTCGTTGCATACGTAACAAAGCAAACGGTGAACAACCACGAAATTTCTGACTGGATAAATGGAGCGAAAAAAATTAATCAACAGAATTATTCGTCATATTTTGAAATTCATCGCTCTTGCTGGACAAGAGTTTGTTTTGGAGACGGTCTAACGAAAATTAAGAACGGTCGTTTTTCTAGCAAATATTGTTTTTCGTCGCTTTTGAAATAGCTAACAAAATCGATGGAAAAGCGTTTCGCTTTACTTTCTCGGATTTTGTTGACGAGTAGAAAACGCCGCTGCTGTAAAATCCCACGGTAGGGATATGTATGCTAGCGCGGTACAAAGTGTTTGCGATTACAAATCTCGGTGCAATGAATGCCGAACAATAATTAGGAATGTAATTGACGATTACTATACCGATAGCCAAATATTGTTTACCGTAAGAGAAATGATTATTATACGCGTGCATATAAAATCTATTATACGATGAACATTGATATATTACACATGTATATATATAAATACATATATATCTAAATATACATATATATGTGTACATATATATACACATATATATATTTATGGAAAATGTGTGTTGACAAATAAAAATGAAACTCATGTATCAAGAAAATTGTTTCACTTCCGTCCCCGTTTCCGTTGACCCTTCGTGGTCGCACCTCCAAATTCAATCACGATGCTCACTCTGGGTCGATTCTACCCGGTCAGTTTTCAACAAACTATCGGTCCGAAGTGGTTCAAAAAATCACTGAACATGCTCTGAGCATTCTAGATGATGTACGAAAAATTGATTTACAAGAAATGTCATGGCAACGTGTTCAAAAAAATCATACAGAGGTAAAAATGCAAAGAGACACTTGTTCACTCAAAAAATCATAATTCCGTGAATTTTGAATATTTTTAGCTGAACATTGGAGGCGATACTCGTTAGATATGCTGCCTTCGGGTAAAAAATAGTAGCACAGCGCGCACTTGAAGAAAGGTATTTATTCCGACACGTGAATGGCGTCGATTTCCAAGCAGGAAAAAATGTAGAATTTTTAAAATGTAGGGTTCGAACAAATTTGTTTCTACATGTTGATATCACAAAAAGTGTGGCTAGGTACGCAGCAGTGAGGAAGAATGGTCTGAAATCGCTTCCAGAGATAACTACGAGTCGGAAAGAGGTAAATAATCTACATTCTATTCTCTTCTTCCAAACAGTCTAACTCGATTAAAAGTATTTGACTTCATCGTCAATTCTACTGCATAGATGTACAACGACGCCTTAAATTTTTTACAAGACTGTTTGTAAACATACAAGCGAATGCGCAGTGGCCAGTCGCGTGGCTCGGTAGAACCAGAGTTGGGCATAATGCTACTTATACGTAAATACGACTACGAATGTATTCGCATCGTGATTTTTGTGTAAATACGAATACAGATTTATTCATGCTTGATTTATTCGTAAATATGCCCGCGAATAAATTCGTGTTCACAAATTTTCCTGCAAGTACAAACAAATTCACTGAAAAAGTGGTCATTATTCACAAGAAACGTGTTTCTTTTTGCGAATACACAGTTTTCAAAACGCAAAGATTCACAATTTACTTTGTGAATTTTTTTTGTATTAACAATATCTTTGTGAATACATTTGTATTCGCAGATTTCAATGTGAAAAATTGTTATTCACTGAGTTTTGCATGAATAGTCACAATGTTGTCAGTGAATTTGTTTGTATTTTCAGGAACATTTGGATTCGGGCCGATTTTTTCCACTCGAAAGAATACTTTTTAAATCGAAAAATGATGGTTATTTATTAGGCATGTGATATAAACATGTAATGGACTTCGTATAACATTAATTCCTAATATGTAAGCGGAGAGCAACGTCTGATGTCCTTCCATCGGACGGTTATATCACATGCCTAATACAATATTATATTATAAACGTCATTGTACGATTTAAAAGTTGTTTTTTCAAATGGAAAAAAACAACTCGGGGAAATGTGGTAATTTGACCATTACTTGATTTCTTTACCTTAGAGCATGTAGAATCTTTGGGCTACTCGAAATTTGCATGTAGCTTGTTCAAACGCGAGGAAGTCGCAGCGGAAGGTCAAAGGGACGCCTGGGAGACACCTTCCGAACCACTAGCGTATTTTTCCTCGAGACGAACGGGGCCGCTCAATCTGAAAACGTCCGTAGCTTGAATAAAAGTACCAAACATGTACGGGTTCAACGATTTGGGAACAAGTTTTGCACGCGATCGGCTTCAAATTTCGACAGAATTTGTGGCTCGCACAGCGATACGTAGAACTTACGTTGGTCGTAGGCCTCGCTTCTCGCATACACGTTCCTGGTTCCAGAATGCGACGACGCCTTTCAAAGGTGCCGACAAAGCCTATCAAACGAGCCGACACGCTCGTGACGCCTCTGAAACGATCCGGTAACGCGACGTTCGCGTTGTATTGGCTCGACGCCGCAGCTTTTTCACGAATTGTACGGTTGCAATGTCGCTTCTCTCTGCTCGAATGGCGTCTTTCCTTCCTCTCGACTGGTGCAGCAGCATCTACGAGCAGGAATACGCGAAACCGATGAAACTTCACCTTTCTCTGCGTTCTTTATTCGTATATGTATAGTTATTGTGATATATGAAAGTCATACGAATCGAGTACGAGACATTCTGATGGAAGTTGATCGTCGTTTCACGTTTTTTCGACGAATATATGCATATTCGATGCGCACTAACGATACTATACGCGTAGATGTGCCAAGAAACAAAAGATGGTACGTAGTTCAAATTCGGAATACGCGACAAATGACGTACGATGTGACGCGTCCAAATTGAAACGTAGCCGCGATCGTGTTTTGGTTCATTGTCTTCGCAACGGCGGTATGGTGTGGACGTGGCGCGCGACCTCGTCTCATTTCGCTGATTTCTGGACGAAATATACCGTGTTTTCGCCCACGATCGAGCAGAACGACTCTCCAGACTCGAGTGAGTAATCAAATATCATTTTTCTACACGTTTTATCGACGTATAACCGAGAAAACCGCGGTTGACGGTCCACGGATGCCGTAGATATCGTACCTCAACTCGTTGTTTCGTGTCTCACGTGGCTCGTGTTTACATTTCGCCCTCAACGCAGTACCAACGATGCAAGGACACGCGTAGAATCACGATACGCGCTATTCTTTCGACGATTTCGACGATATTTGAACTATTGCGTCGTTTCTTTCGTCTTTTGTCCGATCGTTGTTTGTTTTTCAAAGCGTCGGTTATGCGTAGAGTATCGGCCAATCACGTCGCTGGCAAATCGCGATTCGCATTTGTTTACCGATAGCGTCCTTTTTTCCGACCGTTGTTCGCGTACGTCGTTCTTTTATTCGTTTCAATAACTGTGAATTCTTATACACCTCTGCGGCGTAATGAAGCGATTCGGAGAAATCACAAGGTTAGTAGATAATTGTTATCGGCTCGAAGCATGCATCGCCGTTCTATGTTTTCGCTTTATCCGCATTTTTTCACATTCTATTCGCGAACGTTCTCGTTCACGCGAGTCTAATTTATCCCATAATTTGCTAGAATTTTTCCCGAATCAAGCAAAATCTGATGAAATCTTTTTTCAATCAGTTGAGTATTATGACAAATAACAATGAGGTAAATAAATTTTTGCCTCTACCTATTCGTCTATTTATTATATTGCATTCTTTTGCGTGTTATATTTTACTCGTATCGATGAATCGACATTGTCTGATCATGGAACGTTGTATTGTCGATACACCGTCGATGAGTCTTACCATTGTACGATATCCTTGCAATGAAAATCATTATCGAACTGGATCAACTGAACTTTTGCATCATCAAATGGTCATATCGATTTGATTTTTATAATTTTGTACATTTTTTGTATTATCCGACCATCAGCGAGTAGTACTCGTGGAATCATAAGTTTCTCGTCGGCAACCTTTGATGAACGACGAAATGCACTTTCTTAGTTCAAATTACCTTGTGATTCGGTTTAGTTACCAAAGAATGAACGTTCCGTCTTTCGATCAGGGATATTGTTTCGATACTCTCGCTATTTCATACCTTCGATCTCCACGAGTAAAGATGTAAGCGTACATCGACAATTCGATCATTCGATACGAAGTTCCTGATATTCTTTTTCTAATGTCCTCGCACCAATTTGCGTTGCTGCGTGTGTTAGTCCTACGATGGAATATTATTCATCCTTCGGATAATTATTCTGGAATGGATCTACTTGGCAGGATTGGCAAGCCATCGTTGGACGCTGCATCTGGTCAACCTCGAAGTAGTATTCGCAAGTATCGACAAAAGTTGGTTCGAGTGGGTATCCAAATCCACAAATGCCGACGAGTAGCGACGACGATGCTGCAAAGTAGCCACCTCCAAGCTCGGTGAGTCGTGTGCTATGCAGTAGTTAGTTTTTGCAATGCCTATCTATCTTTCTCTTTCTCTTTCCTATCGCGTGGTATAATTGCATAACTAATACCTCGTGATAGTATATATTGGTAACTTGCATTTTCCTAGCTATTTTAAATATTTTATCTTATTCTCATTCTATACTTCCTTGAAATATATCGAGAGAGCTTGAAATAGATCCATGTGCTTTTCATACATCGCAATAGATATTGTGGTCTGTGGGAATTTTGTGACGGATAACGTCTACAGCTAGCAGTCATCTGTGTTCAATATCAGAACACAGATAACAATTTTTTCAAAAATTCATAGGATTTTTTCAAAACAACACCCAATAGATTTAAAGAATACCTTCTCATTTTATTTCACGCTTGTTGCAGATCATTTGCATCAGGTTCCCGACAGATGGCAATATGCGGAATAGAGCTACTAACGTTGGATAAAACAAACAGCTTGGTAGATAACGTGGAGTTCTGCTGCAGCAACCAGACGCGAATGGTAAAATCCCAATTCGGGTGAAAAGTGACTTTACCGACAACGTGCAGTTGTTACACGGCACAGGAACGTGGCGCAGTGTCCTGGCGGGAGACTTGTACGGCAAGGACTATTACTTTCATATTTATCGTTTATCTTATCGATCAATAATTTTTATTCAACCGTGTTATGAATTGCAAAGTATGACTTGGATGAAATCGAGCAAATGTTTCGTTGGAGACTGTGAAATCTTTGAAATCCAGCAAAGAACTTGTAGGCATTGATAGATAACGTTCGAATGCGCAGGTAGATTGGACGAAGTACTTGGTTTTGAAATCGCATAGTACTGTTTGTCCATAGTACACGATGCAGCTTAGAGCGCACGTGCAACCACCAATTTTCCTCTTTATATACCTCCTTGCGCCGCGATCACGTACATAGCTGGCTACTATGTACTTGATCACGTGTTTGTCAGAACGTTGATGAGTGGTTCTGAATTTCCTGGGGGTCTGAGGACTTTATTAAAAATCATAACATCGACGATAATAATCGATGTTCATCGTCTCCCC
The DNA here is from genome assembly GCA_963969455.1 of Arge pagana. Classification (NCBI taxonomy): domain Eukaryota; kingdom Metazoa; phylum Arthropoda; class Insecta; order Hymenoptera; family Argidae; genus Arge; species Arge pagana. Next base: position 28,952,278 of record OZ018308.1, on the reverse strand, counting down.
TTTTTATGTATTTGCGAACATATTTAGCTCGCTGCTCTCTATGCACAACTATTTTTCAAGTTTCACCTGTCCTTGACCAATTTTACTCAAAACACTGGTATTCCGAAATTTTCTTCCGTGTTCGAGTTTCACTTACACAAATCCATTCGTTATATGATTTGTTTTATTTGTCAGATTCTTATTTTCACGAATGAATATCTTGAAACGTTGTTCATTACAATAATTATTCATTGTTCAAAAAACTTTTTTCGAATTATTCTTCGAGTTGATTATTATTAGTAGTTTGGAGAAAATTTCGGAAGATTTTGAGTTTCAGTGTATTTGTGAGACTGGGAATGAAACGGTGAATGGAATAATGAACACTGAGGCGAATCCATAATTATCATGACACCAAAAAGCATTTGAAGACTTGCATAAAATATGCTGTCCTAAGAATATATCAGAGAAATGGATGAAACAACGTGCAGGGTGATGCACTACGACCATCGGAGAGAGCGAAGGTATATAATTCAATTTATTGAAACAAACATTCATTCGACTCCGAAACAAACTCGGGCAATTCCGCTTCAACGAGATCTATCATCAGCCTGCAAACAATTCATGGTTCTGTTTGTTTCAGCTCCTCAACATTCGATATCACAGAGGAGAGATGTACCAGAAGTGAATATATGGAATCCCAAGTTACATATCTTAAAAAGGAACGGAAAACTTGAATCGAGAGACTATTAGAAGACGACTGCAACTCAAGAGAATGACAAAGGTATACAACAGAAATACCGTTTATTCCGTTTAACGTCTTCTCTGATAAACTTATTAGTCTATTCTTCAAATTATTATCTTTGACAATTATTATTTCGCAGTCTTTCGTCCTTTCTTTCCTTTTTTTGTAAGCAACTCACCATTTTTTGATTAATTTCAGCTCTTGATTGCCGATTGGCAAAGTGGTGTTGTGTTCTTCGATAAGATCGATGGCTTAGCTGCGATGTCGACGGAGCAGAATCAATAACCGAGAGATAAATTGTCCTGGAATCATCTTATCAACGATGGTGAGTCGCATGCGTTGCAGTACTTCGGAACTCTAACAATCGACACGATGGTTCGAATTGTTAGTCCTTCCGTTGCCTATCTATCTTTCTCTCTCTCTTTTCTATCGCGTGGTATGATTGCATCACGAACTAACGCTTCGTGAATATTGTTCGTTTGTAACCTGCATTTCTTAGCTTTGACTGGGTAGACTCGTCGCCAAGTAACGGAGAATTTCTCTACCAATTCATTTTTCATCGAACTCGCCGCTGAAAGGCTCAAGTTCATTCGCGTTCGAAATCTCGTTAGCGTGCTCTCCGTTACGAAGCAGCGAGTATCGCGGCAGGAATTATTGTCGTTCGTGCGATTAATCGAGACGATGAACGTCCGTAGTTTTGCCTCCTCTCTTTTCTAACGCCTCGCACCGACGACAATTTTCCGAAGAATTGACAATTTCTCTCTCTCTCTCAAGTCTGGCATTATCATTTGACCAATCGTCACGATCGCGGGATCGAGAATTCGACTCTCACTTTGTCATAGAACGGGATACAAATTTATGTCCAAACATTCAACGCGCGCTCGATCGTTCCTAGTACTCCTAGATTTTGATATGTAAATTCTCGCAGCCAGCATCGAAGTAGACCGATCAGATACTCGAATTAACTCGTTAGGATGTCTAATCTTTCTCTCATCCCCAACAGGCACAAAACGGTGAGTTGAAATCCACGGTGCGAATGCGAGCGTGAATGTGGATTCGATTTTTATTCTCGGTGGATATAGGTGATAGGTAGGGACCGGTTCGCAGAGGCGCGCACGAGAACCGGCGACGCGAATTTTCCGGGTGTACGCACGTGGGACGTATGCGAGCACTAATGTCATGTCCGAAGGGCGGGCGGGAACCAGGCGGGGGTAGGCAAGGCGCGAGTACTAATCATTTTTCTTCCAATTGTATTTCACAGCGTCGAATTGCTACGGAATAGATATCATCGCGCGTTCCACGCGAGAAATAATATGCTACGCTTTCTTCGTTCGACGATCATTCGAGGTGTTCCATCGGCAAGTCACGTCGATTCGATCCGTAGCAATTCGAATGGACTGGGACGTCGCTAGCCCCGAGCTCTCGTGGTGCTCCGGGCTACGCGACGCTTCCCAAGTCCGAAGACATCACTGAAGAGGACCACCGGCAATCATACCACCAAAAATGCATGCGCTTTCTCTTCTTTTCCGCTTTTTATGAAGCAACAGCTCTCGGCATGACAATTCATGCTGACAGTTGCTGCTCATTTTTTCCCCACAAATTTCCCCATTTTCATCGTTTGAAACCCCAAGTCAGTTTCAATCGCAGTCTTTACTCCGATCGACGCGTTCAACTGTCCCACCAAACAGAGAAACTAACCCAAGTCATAAAATTCCACGATTCACTATTTTTATCCCCAATTTTCAATCGAACATGCAATTTTTAATTATTCGATCCGAACATTTTAAAAATTATACATTTTGAAAATCTTATCAAATTAGCCCTTCTACTCAATTTTCCTGAGAATCATTCCTCAGAGAATCAGATTCACTTCGCAAATTGTGTTTTATAATATTGCAATTCAGAGCAGTTTTCAAAAAAAAAAAAAGAAAAACGGTTTCCACCTCGCCAGAATCCGAATAGGTTTTCCACAGATGAAAAGGTGATGTGATGAGCATTGACCAATGCGAAAGAATATCCGAATATGAGACGAACTCACTAAACATACGGAACGTACACTGTGCCAAATGCACTAAAAGAACAAATAAAAATTATACGGAGATGAGAATAAAGTGAGTGCAAGTAAGTGACTTTTCTCTATTTTACCTCTCTAAATTAAGACTTTCTTTGAAATCGACCCATTCTGAACACTATATACGTTGTTCAAGAGAACTGAATATTTTGAAAATAATGCATCCAAAAATAACCGAGTCGTTGATTATAAAATGATGTCGAGAATTACTCGTTTTTAACATCATCGTTTTGTTGAACCATCTTTTCTGAAAATTATACGAGTCGAACACTATTATAATTATGTCATTCGTTCGATTCGTGAAAATTATCCGATTTGAAATATATTTATACAGGGACACTTTTTTCCAACAATCATCGATCTCCCGGCATTAAAGTTTATTCTAAGAAAATTGTTCCACCCACATTTCCCCTCCCCCCAAGAAATTGAGACGATGGATTGCTCGGAGCGCCACGTTGCCCACCAAAAATTCCCAGACCTAAGACCCAACCGTCGGTACATGCTGCAGCTTGAAGCGCGCGTGTACCGACAATTTTTTTTTCTGCCCCGATAACAAAAAGCCGATCCCTAGAATCTCTCTCCGCATGCTGCAGCTCGGAGCGCACGTGCAACTCGCAAAAATGCGTGAATTCCCCTCCCTGAAAATAATGTTATTTCTACATTATTAACACGCTTTTAGCAGCATCACCTGTATCTATCTATGTATGGAATTGAATCTTTCAATTCAATTTTCACCAACTTGCAGACGTCCGATTAACTCGAGACAATACAACAATACAATAATTAGAGACAAAAAGTAAATTGAACTAAAAAATTGTTAAAGAATGAAAAAACAGATTATAGTTTAAAAAAATTAAAAAAAAAACACGCTTCAATAGTTATCTAAATTAAAAATTGGAAAATAATTTTTATATATAAGGAATTCAAAGTCCATTAGTTTATTAAAGTCTAAAAATTTCTTAATAATAATAAACATTTGATGTCAAGCACTCCACGCTGTTTTACAATCAAATAAATTATTTTATTAGGAACTTGATTCCTATTTTAATGAAAATTCAAATTTTTCGATTCTAATCGACCAATGGATTTTATGTGTCTGTAGAATAAACGCTTCATAGTTGAAAATTATATTCTATTTTTTCATTTGGATTGCTACTAAAGCGTGTATTTTTTAGTTTTTTCGAACTATAATTGTTTTGCCATTTGATAATATTATCTTTCCCTTGGTATTCGACGATTCGTATCATCGTCTACTGGGATATTAATAAAGAAAGGCAGTCGATAAATTATTTTTACGAACGTCGACGCGTAAATGCGTTGTCGCGTATTCTGAAACTCCGTGGACTAGGCCTATCGGGGAAACCACGTTAAAAAAAAACGAGCCGAGTACCCTACCTCTGGAGAATCTACCTCGGATCACGCGACGCGAACTTTTTCCTCGATACTGAAAGCTCGTTGCGGAATTCGAGGAAGTTTCTCGCGGGTGGTCTGGAAACGGGTACGACGAAGGTAACTGCTTCGATTCGATAGGACACGACTCCCTCCTCTCCAGTTGACGAACCTCCAGGACGATAATAGTTCGAAAACTCCTTCATTTCACCGAAATGATACCCAATTTTCCCATTTTTTACCCCATTTCCCGTATATTTGTACACCTATATTCATCGATTTTCACGATTCCATGCTGTAAAAAATCTGGAGTGAATTTTCTCTGCGAGTTCCGGAGTGGAAATAAAAAATACTCCGTGGAGTTTTTTTTCGGTGGAGAAATCAAAAATGTCATTTTTTAAAAATGTTTGAAAAAACTAAACCAATAGACGGATTTTTTCAAATAATGAAAATGAAATCCTTCTTGGGGTGCATTTCACCCCTGAGGGATTCAATCAATTAAAAAACATTCCCTCCACAAATCACTCCCGACATTATTTACGGTGCACCCTCAACCAACTTCCGCTTTTACCTACTGCTTTATTACCAACGGTCGCCTATTGGCCCACTCGCTCGTTAGATACGATCCGAAATGTCCAATTTTTTCTCCCACGAACAAAAATACCGTTCACAAAATTGGAATCGAAAAATGAATTCTCAATTTTGCTATTCCCTTTCACCATGAATCTTATTCTTTTCTGCATGGAATAATTCACATCGTTGATCACAAATGAATATAGTACCAGCGACCGTAGGCAAAGTCGGAATCTGTCGTCGCAACATCACAGCTTCTATCGACGGTCGATCTAAAAGGACTGTCAAAGCTGTTAGCATTTTTCAAGGTCACTCCAAACTCCAAACTCCAAACTCCAAACTCCAAACTCCAAACTCCAAACTCCAAACTCCAAACTCCAAACTCCAATGTTCAATGTCCAATGTCCAAACTCCAGTGTCCAATGTCCAACGTCCAAAGTCCAATACCCAATGTCGAATGCTCAAAGCCCAAGGTCCAAGTCCCAAGTCCCAAGTCTAAGGTCCAACGTCCAAACTCCAAACAAACCCGAACGAACCAAACCAAAATCGCGCCCAAAACTTTTTTCTACCACTTTCAAACGTCAAGCCACATTTTTAACTCTCGATCACGTTTGCGCAACCAATTTACTGTAAACCCTAGCGTTGTACTTTAAAACGGCTGAATGGTTTATTTTAAAACGTTTTAGCGTTTAAATTCGTGTGCCTGATCTTAAAACATTTTTAATTGTTTTAAATATTAGAACACTGGGTTTATTTTATATAAACCGTTTCAGGCGTTTCAAATATATTCTGTACAATACAATGTAGGAATGTTGCTAAAAGCATCATTTAAACATACTTCCTTTCTTAACGTCCATACAACGAACATATCTTTGTATAAAATGTTATAAAACATATAAACCGTAAATTTTTGGAGTTTTCGAATTTCCAACCGAGTTTTTTATATTCGGATCGTGTTGGGAAAATATCGCGAGGACGGTTAATCCTTTCGTTGATGCGATACGGACCCAGAAAGCTCGTGGCGCGTGAACGAAAGCGAGAAGTATCCGAAGATTTTCCTCTTTGCGAGGGAAAAAAAAAATTGAAAAAAACGAAGACGGCCGGGAAAACGAGCGAAAAGGGATAAAAAAAAAAGTAAGCTTGATGCGAGCGGATGAACGAGTATCATCGGCTTAATCCGACGCCGATTTTACACCGTTCTGCCTGCTATCCGATGCGACGTCGAATGACAACATGGGGCGCGGAACATAATGGGACTCACGAGGACAGAGGAGTTTTGATAATGCGACCACGTCGTAAACGGGGCGAGAAACGCGATTTGCAGCTTTGAAATTCATCCGCGTTAAATCTTCTCGTCGCATTCGGGATCGGGATCCAAGTTTCCTCGCGCTCGCGGCGGCTAACGACGTAATTTCAGTCTTTTTGCCTATCCACATCTGCCAAAAAGCGATCCCCTCCCTCGCCAAAACCATTCCTGGACGGACAACTTTTCGTCAATTGGAAAAACCACTTTGCGATTTTTTTTTTCAATATTTTGTTCAAACACTAATTTTTTGAAACATTTTATTCGCATCGCGTTCATCCCTCGACATTTTCACACCGAAACGAACCTGACCTTTGTTTGCTCGTTTCGCAAAGTTGTTATTCACGCCGCGATCTTCGGTTGTTTTAATGAAAATCGAGGATAGAAAATGATTTGTTGCGAGGTCGTTTAGCGCGCGTAATATTCGCGGGGCCGTATAACGCATGCGGAACGACGCGCTCCGAGCCGACTTTTAATTACCAATAACTGCTTATTAGCGGAATAATGTTTCACGGAGAAAATTACACGAGAGTTAAGCTACACCGAAGTCTTTACTTCGCCCAGGCTCAAAGTATTTACGAGACTGGTGCGCCCGCGTTCGTAATTAAAACGAAACTTTGCGCTAAAAGAAACGAAAAGTTCAACCGGATTCCGCCGATCCATCTTTGTCCCCTCGAAAAAACCGCGAAATCCATTCGCATTCGAGAGACATCCGCGCTCAACATTTTTCCAAACGTTGGATGCGCCAAATATCGCGAAAATCCATAGCCGCAGCTCGCGATTGGTTCCTAAAAAAATGAACACACTCCTAGCCGATCGCATAGTCGCGCCACCCAGCGCTGCGCGAGGCGTCGCTGGCAGTTCCCGTTGTCCGCCGCGAGATGGCAGCGCGCTCTCGCGAGCGACCGCGCACCGTTCGTCGACTGTAAGATCGTTCGGGTGGGAATTTCGCGAAATCGAGACCGCGCGTGGATAGAATGACGAGAATGGAACCAATTTCGAGCGTACGAGGCGTAAACATCGTATAAACGCGTATCAGCTACCTCGTCGCGAGTTTATAAATTTTCATCGATAAACCGGAGAGCGATGTCGACTTCGTTGCCGTACCTTACGGCCGCGTATCGTTATTTATCCCTCTGCGTCCGCGTACTTTGCGTATAATGCGACGTGGTTTAGCTTAACGTAAGCGGATAACGCAGCGGGTGTCTAAATGCTGATATAATCGAGAGATGAGAACCTGCATGTGGGTATCTATTGATAATAATTCGATCGTTTTCACATTTCTATTATCGCCTACGTATCGAGGCGCGGACGCAACAGCACCGCGTACGGGGCATTCCAGGTGAATTGGCCCGAAAAAGAAGACAGAAAAAATCCAAAAATTAGGAAAAAACGTCGCGTCGAGTATTCTTCGCCATGGCGTTGGAGAAAACTACCCAGTGTAAAGAACGAGGTGGAAATTCCTGATAGAAAATTGGAAACGGCAATCTGGGGATTTTTTGCAGTAAGATCGAAAAATCGACCCTCGCGAGGATCGTAGAATTCGGTGGTGAAAATTGTTGGAAGCTGGAGAAGAAGAGAGCTGCGAGACGTCGCCGGCGCGAGTAAAGTTAATTCGTTAAGAAACACACTTCGTCCCGCGGGAGTGCTTTCTCGCTGAGGGGTGCCGAGTATTTCGTTGGCGATAAAAGCCTGGGAAAAAAAGGAACGGGAAAAAACTGAGGAAAAAAGAGTTTGCGTACTTATTAATTTATTACATTCCCGTATATTGGCGCGGTGGCGTGGCGCGGAAATTAAAAACTGCTCGGCTCGTTTAATTACTTTGTAATTAAAACGTGTCCCGCGACGCCTCGTCTCGGATTAAACGTTTCTTCCTCGTCTCCTGATTTCCACCCCTCTCGCCGAGTCTCCTTTGACACCTCGTTTCTTTTCCTCGCCATCTTCACTCCGCCGACAAATTTCGTCGTCATCATCGTTTTTCCACGGCGACCCTTCATCGCCGCCGCCGCCTGCCTCTCCTTTCATTATCTTTCCGCGAAGTGGAGTTCACCGAGCTCGAATTATCCGCGCGATTTTACGCTACTCGGGGAGAAAAAGCCCGACGATTATTTCCCAGCGAAAAACAAATCGGCGAGTTTCCGTTTCGCGTCGCGAAAAAACAGTTCGCGTTTTTCGGCGGAGAAATCGAAGAACTAGAAAAGTAGTTTTCTCGTTTTTCTTCGAAGTAACAAAAGTACGATTCTGCTCGGAGGGAATTTCACTCGAGTCGAGGAGAAAAATTTCGACGCGTCGTATTTCAACCGTCGGAATCGATCGGTCGTTGAGGAGTAGAGCGTAATTTCTCGTCTAACAAGTTTACTCGATCGTCGTCGTCGCGCTGTGTTCTCGTTAAGGGATGACATACTTCTATCGCTCGTCGTTATCTTCGATAAATGAATCGCGAGGGAAACCTAATCAACCTCAATTGGTTGAGCCACTCAACTACGGATAGGGATATAGATAGGGACACTCGAGCGTGGCGACGTGGGGTTGGCGAGTGGCGGTGAAGAAAAGGGGTGAATTAGCGTCCGTAGCTACGGAAAGACCGCGAGAGACCCGCATACGACGCGTCGTAGCTACCGCTGACCTGTAACTGGACGTGGGTAGCGAGTAATAAAGGAAAAGTAGGTACGCGTCCATCGATCAATTTGCACCCTTCGCAACGTTCCGCTTTCTCCAGAGGGAAAAAACTTTATCGCCGATCGACGAGAAGCGAAGCTGCGTCACCCGACTGCCGAAGGACGAGAGTAGTTTTTTTCGAGCGTGTATTCATATAACGCGGCATATCATATAACATATAACGCGAACATTTGCGTTCATAACTTTCTTAACACAAAATTAGTGCTGCTTCAACACGCTCCGCGTGCAGTGATACGATAACACTGCGCTGTGTTGAGAGTACTACAGCTCTGCGTTCGAAGTGACGCGAACCAGTGTTGGAGTGACATTTAAAAAGTGTTACTTTGGTACGAAATAACATTTTTCCGCGTTGAAAAATGGACTGTGAGAACGACGCTAATCGACGCACTAAAATGTTTGGTGTATTCTACACAAAAATTGTTACACTTTACACAGCGACGGACATTTTGTTACCGTGTATGTGGAACTCGGTAACTAAGCTGTGTGTCAAGAGTAACACGGCTCCGTGTTCGAGGTGACACAAAGCAATGTTAGACTAGCAGTTAAAAAGTGTCACTTCAGTGTGAGTATTTGTTTGTTGAACAAGTAAAATATATAATATAACATGGATATAACTCGAATGTTATTGCAGATTTGTAAATTGAGTAGATTGTCGTTTTCTCGAACAACAAGTGTTTATTTAGGCGTGATTTGGCGAGAATAAATCTCGGAGTCGAGTCGAGTCACCTGAAGAGCTCCGTATGCTTTGCGAGGCGTGTGCAGGTAGGAGTTGAAACAAAGGGAAAAACGACGAGCCGGTTATAAATCAGTGCCGAATTAGCCCCGAGGCTCGGTTTAAAACAAACCTGTAATTTAACGGTGGCTAGTCTTTAGTCGAAGTTTTTTTTTCGAGGAACACAGGATCCTCCCTCGTTTTGCCTTCGGGCAGCATCTCCGCCCCTTTTCCGCTCGCACGTACAGTCGTCGATCAATCGAATTCTCGAAAAGTCTCAACAGAATCAATCGCGTTTAGTGATATCTACCGAAATAACCTATAGATAGGGGGGCAGGCGAAACGGGCCCCTTACGAAAATGATGCTCGTACACTCAGTTTTCCCTACTCGTTTTACTTGTTTTCGGTCCCTCGAAAAATTTACGACCATTGAAAAATGAAAATCTTGAAAAGCGGGGCATTTTGCCCCTCCCCCCCCCCCCCCTTGCCCCGACTTGTTGCGTCTTCTTTGTACGAGAATATCAAAATACAACTGCGAACTGCAACGATTTTTGATATTCAGTAAATCACACGGCAATTGGATGTTCTAATTCCAATGTTCCCGAAACTCGGAGCTGGTTCGCATTTGTGCCCCTGACAGCCACGCGAGCGGGTCGTCCGTTAACACGGGAACGTTGCGGTGAAAATTTGAGGGGCATGTGCGCGGCAAGATCGGGACGGGTTGTATTATTTCAGTAGGCGTAGAAGACTGCCGTTTACACAGCAATTAAGGTTTCAACTCCGCCCCCCTCCGTCACGCTCTGATTAGTCCAGCTACCATATTTCCATCGGTGGAGAATTATTTATCGACTTGCTTCCGATGCCCGAACTGTCGGCAGTAGGAAACGAGCTCCGGGGCGAATGAAATGCTTCGGAAATCGGGGAAAGGTAGAATTTGCAAATGCCTCGATGTACGACGAACTTAACGAGGCGCGTGCTGTTATGCCGCCGGCGCTGTCGATTCCTTTCCTCGTTTGGCGAGGTCGACAAAGTTTCGAAGCCTCATCCAAAGTCATCCTTCTCCGACCTGTCCAATTCGAATTCCGAATCGAACGGTAATATCCGTTACAGATAAAAATACAAATTCGAATCGATGGACAAAAAAGAAATTGAGGGTAGTCAAAGAAAATGAAAAGTCCCCAATAGAAAAATCACTAATAAAATTGCATTGAACTGATTTGTTTGACGTTCATATCGAACCATGATTTTATTCACTGAATTCTAAATTTTGTTCAAATCTGGAAGTTTTCCATACGTGGGATACGTGAGAGACGTTCGGATGTAACACCGTGCTCTACACCGAACACGTGATACCCGTGTATCTTTTCGTAACGGAATGCCAGACGAGATCCGATCACGATTTGTAAAATGTACGTTGTACGCGAACGCATCCTGCCTGTTGTTCGCATCCTACTCGTCCGCGTCGACATACGAACAATTTTCCAAGGCGGTGAGCCAAGAGTTGTCAACGGAATCGTAGAGGGTTGCCAACAATGCGACTACCCGCTGCCCCACCGATTACTAATCGGTTTCAAATTTTGTATTAGCCACTAGAAACGCAGAATTGTGTTGCTTTTAACACAGAACTGTTACTTTCGACACAGAGCTGTGTTACTTTATCACTGCCGTTTATTACTAGTGCTAACGCGAGACTAGGTTCGTGTAGAAGAAGAGTCGTTGACGCAAATTTTTGCGTTGAATTTGGCGGAAATGTGTTTACGGCGTAGTCACCGAGGATTCGCCTCTGGCGCCCCGGGTGGCAATTTCGTATGAAAAAATTGTCGAAATTCGTGGAACGCAGCTTCCAGCGTCGAATTTCCGCGGGAGCTAACGCGGAAGCATTACCTTTGCGCGTACTAATGATTTCACGAAAATCGTCGCGTATTTTTGGGAAATTACGAATACAGTTGTCAAGGCGTGGCGTCGAACTGTCGTTATTATTATTACGTCGCCGTCCTCCTCCCCGTCGAGGTTTTCACCTCTCTATTGACCACCGACCCCCCCGTTGGCCCCTCGATCGTCCCAGAGGGACGAAGCACCGCGGGACTGCCGCTCATCGGCGATAGAAATGCACGGGATGGGATACCGCGACGAACGAGACCGTGTCTAATAACCGCGCATTAGCTTTGTCGCGGTGACTGACGTCAGAGCTACGCCTATCTACATAAACGTAACGGCAATTTGTTAGCATACTCGTGAAAACGATTCCCGACAGATTTTCCTTCCGGGAATCCGAACCGATCGTTTTCTCGGACGTTGCCAAGAGTACCGACTTCACTACCCACTTGGGAATCCCGATTCCTCCAGCTCCGGTACCGACGAATTACCGCATTCCTCGTAGGTAATTTTCCAAACATCAACAACAAAAACATGTCTGAAAATCCGTCTTCAAAGAAATACCATTTTTTCTTGAAATTCGATTTTTTTTTTTTTTGAAAATTGGGGCAGATTTCTCCTGCAACCTGTTTGAGAGAAGAAAAAACGAGGAACGTAACGCGAGAATAATTAATGCCGACTGGCACGTGCGCAAAACCTTGCCTTGAATTAAAAAAATGAAAAAAGTGGAGAAAACAAAAAACCCGAAAAGTGGTAACGGGGGTATAAAAATGCGCGGCATCAATCTGGTCGGACCGGGCGGAACGGTGTAGCGGGTAAAAATATCTCTCGGTAGGCCAATAAAAATAAAAATCGGCGTAAGATATGTGAGCAATAAAAGTGGACAATGGTGAAGCAAATTAATATCGGGTCGGGGTTGACTCGTCCGTGCGCGCGAGGGGCGGGGGTTATTTTGTTATTTTTCACCATTTTTTTCTTTCACTATCATGTTTTCTCTTTTTCTTCCCTTTTCCTCTATTTTTTTTACCCTTTTCTGTTTTTCTCTATTTTTTGAGTAGGGACAGCGATTTATCAAACGGAGATAGGAATCTCTACGGTCGCGTGTTCGCGCCGGCAAATCTATTGTCCGAAGTCGCGCGACAGCGTGGAGAGATTTTTCGCGGGAAAAGTCAGCCCGCGTCGCCGTTTCCAAAACGACTTCCTCTTCCATTTCCGCTTTTTTCCGATTCCCGTCTCGCGCTACCGTAGGGAAATTCGCCCTCGTGTTTTCTGGCCTTCCGCAAACGGAGCCCGGACAATTGTATCACCGCGCGGCGAGAGGTGAACGAGGGCCAGGAATGCCAGGCACACATACCATCCGGAGCGCGCGCGCCCAGACGCCGCACGATGCCCGACGGACGGACGGATCGCCTCGACGGCCAAAATAATATTAAAATATTTATACGAAGGGTTGAAACTCAATGACCAACGTGGCACGCACGATATATCCTCGGCTCCCCGCTCACTCCCCTGCCCCCCCTTTTCTTACCTGGCTCACCTTTATTTCTCTGATTATACTACTAATAATACGTACGAGAAATAACGACGTCGTGGCTTGGAAAACCTCCGATCTCAATTCCGCTCCTCGCGAACAAAAATTATCATCATCACGATCGATCGTTCCAATTTGTCACTTCGCATCCCGTTTTCTCGTGTCACACCCCGGTCTATTTTTCACGTCTCAGATGATCGATTCCGTCACAGATCTTACGATTTCCCCACGTCCAAATTTAAAGTGTCGAAATTTGCGCGTACAAAGTTGAACATTTTAGCGTGTTGATTCAACAGAATTGTCAGTGTTCTCCTCGCAGTCCATTTTTCAACGCACAAAAATGTTATTCGACGCTAGAGTTACATTTTTAAAATGTTACTTTAGCACTGGTTTGTGTTTTTAACATCGAGCTGTGTTACTCTGCTGATACACGCGAAGTGCGTTGAAATAACATGAATTTTTCTGTTACATTTGACATTCGTGACATGTCGCGTTGAAAATGTTTTTGCGAAATTGATACGAAGCGAAATTTTGGCTTTGGGAACGCGGCGAAACAAGGAAGAAGATGGCGGGGAAGATGGGAGAGTTGGTTGGAGACAAGCTTGCCTTCGACAAGCGACGAGAAGGTCCTCGCAATTATAAAGTTGTCAATTCCTCGCCGCGATCCCGAAGAGGATAAAATTGGCGAACGGAGAGAAAAATCGTTGGGAGGCAAAAAATTAGGGGGAATAAGAGCGGGGGTGGGAGAAATTTCGTTGGTAGTCGGAGATCCCGGCTCGAAGAGTTATTTCCTTTCCGAAATATATTTGAGAGATGCTCCACTTGTTTTCGGCAGCGAGAGACACGGGGCCACGCGTAATTCTTGAGAGAACTCGACCCCCGTTGATCGCGGCTGGATGCCATCTTATTTATTGTTTTAATTATATAGAAATATATCGCTAGATCCTGCCAGTGCGGCACACATCCTACCCCACGCCAACCTTCATTTCGACAAACGCGAAAGATTTATGTGACAAAACTAGCCGCGTAACCGCTGCACGCCCGATGATCTCGCTCCTCTAGCAAAGCCATTCGTTTCCTCGCGATCGTCGAGTGTCACCTTTCATTTTGCTTTGGCCACGATTCAGCAGCCCTTTTCTTCCGTATCCGTCGATACTATCGGCCGAAACGGAGGCAGATTCGTACGAAAACCAGCTCCGATGCGAAACGAGAACTCGAATCCTAATTTTGCGTTCCTCCGACGCGTCAGATAACGATTCCCATTGCGACGGACATTTCTGGAACACGCTCGAGTATTCCTAGTTGTGTAAAAGCACTCGACCGATCAGAACCAAATTTTAATTCTAGCCTCGTTACGCGTTTCCAAGTATAACACGTCGCCCGAAGTGGAAACGCTATTCCTCAAAACTCTGAAGTAAACAGATGCCTCGGCCGAGAGCGGTCAGAAATTATTCAAGTTTCCTTCCCTGTGATAATGAAGCGGTTAACTACTGGCAACGTTTTACATACGATCAAGTCGATTTTACATTCTTCGATTTTCCAACGATTTTAACCCCAAATTCGGTTCGTAATTGCGTTTGGGGACGTTGAACGTGAATCCGGCTTTAGAATTGCGAAATTCGGTATGGTGGACCCGAAATGGCCGACTTGTCTGATTCTCAAATGATTCCAACTCCAAACTTGCCATATAATTGTGTTTGGGGTCGCCAAATATGAATTTGGCAATGGAATTGCAACATTTTCTACGACGTTTTGATGTCACCGGTTTTGGCAAGTATGGTAAAATAAAGAAGTCGCGTCAGCTAACCGGTTAGCAAAGCTCTATGCGGTACGTTGATATTCGGAAATTTTGGACCCGTTCCTCCGCTACTTGGAGAGCAGCTATGACGCTGGAGGAGCGGTGGGTAAAAATAAGGAAATAGTACCGTAGAAAATAGTTGGTACGCGCGACTTTCGTCGAGGGGAACGACGACGACGACGAGGAGGACGAGGAGGAGAGAGAAGAGGCGAGGAACGCACGTGCAGAGTATATTTCGAGTAGAGCAAACAGTCGTTGAAAGTCTCAGCGAGACGCAAAATCGTTGAGAATCCGTTGTCGAAAAGTACGAGGAGCCCGCAGAGAAGGGGGGGGGGGGGGGGGGGGGAGAGGAATCGACTCGCGAGTACAGTGACTTCGTGAAAGTATTTACTCGGGGTCGTTTCATTGTTCGCGGGGGGGACGCGATTAAGCAGGGTAAATAGCCACCTGCGACAATGAACCGGAGTCCGGCATCAGGTTACACGGGCGACGCGTCGTACCTCGAAGACGCGCGGCAGCAGCCTGGGAGGAGCCGAGGGGTCGATGAAATGCCCGTAGAGAAAAAAAAAGAAAGAAAACGCGGCGAGACTTTCGTACGCGTTGCGTTTAGAGGGATGACGCATTGTTCCAATGGTATTCGTTGTGAAACGGAAGTGCAAATTATAGGCTGTCGGCTGGGGGGCGATGGGGAGAGCTCCGAGCTCGCGTACTTTGGATTTTCTCACGTTCAGGTTGTCGTTGACTTCGTGAAAGGTTTTTCGTTCAACCGAGAGATCGAAAGACGGTTGAACGTGTCGCGGCGCTGCGTAATTGTACCGAAAAAGAACGATCGTTGAGAGTCGTTGGAGCCTGATGGAATAGAATGGGGCGCGTTCGCTCGTGAGAATGAAATTGGTACTCGTGGATGGTTCGAGTAACAAGACGACGCGTTCGACTCGAGATCTCGCGATCTTTCCATTCTCGTTACCCTCGGTGTCTCGCGTTACCTCGTTCGTTGAATCTACGGTATCGATAAGTGTCTCCGACGTAGGGCGAGTCCTAACTACGCGACTTGCATCCGGCGTGGAACGAGGTTCTCCTTCGGCACTTGACCTTGAATACGACGAAGAACGACGCAATACTTCGGCACTTGACCTCGAACATGGCGAAGAATGCATTTCTTAACCTGGCACTTGACCTTGCACATGGCGAAGGACGCTGTTTTACGTGGGCACTTGACCTTGGACATGCCGAATAACCACGTCTTATATTGGCACTTGACCTTGAAAACTCTATTATAACCGGGCATGATGGAAACAGGAAACTCGTGTCGAGACTAAAAACGACGATGGTCGACGGAAATCGAGCAAAGGGAAATCCATACCGAGTAGAAGGGAGGAACTTGGAGGCGACAAGAAGGTAGAAAGTAGAAAAGAGAAAGAAGTAGAAATTGAAAAATGGCAGGGCAAATTTCCAAGTTGACAAGAGCAAGGTGACGGAGATTCCACGAAAGAAAGGGCACATGATAAAAAGTTTGTTGTAAAATCGAACACGAAAATTTGTGTTGACTTGGTCAAAATTTGTGTCGATAGAGTAAGACAGATCCGCGTCAAAAAACTAACACGACTAACCATTGCGTTAAAAAATGGACTGACCGAACAACACCATCGAATGTTAAATTTTTGCACTTTACACGATAACGAAGAGCTTTTTATTGTGGACGGATCAGCGATAGGATTCGACGTGTGTCGGAAATGAAAATTTTTGTTGGAACGTATCGGATTTGACGAGTCGTCGACAAAAATTGTATACCTATCCAAAGTGAAAAAGTGTGACGGTATTCTCAAAAATATCGCAGTCGCGGGATCATGGATCCAGCTTCGTGTCGTTTGATGCTGCCGCGGGAGAGGATAAAAATGTCGCGGAGGAGGTGGATTCCCGTTGGAAAAAAGAAGGTCTCGGAGCAAAAAGCAGCGTAATCGATTGGTCGACAAGAAACTGATTAAAATCTATCGGTCAGATTGGATTACCGAGGTGATCGCGATATATACGACGGGGGAGATGCTCCATCCGCAACGCTAAGATGGCGTTGAAACGTGAAAGCTACGCCGAAGCCAAGACGCGTCGTTGGCGTTGCTCGGCTCCGGATGAGAAAAAAAAAGAAGGTATAAAAAAAGGAAGACGAGGGGCGAGTTGAGAAAAATAAGCGGATAAAAAAGCACGCTGGTGCCTCGTCTCGTCGTGGGATTGGTTCTCGTCGAGAAATGGGAGGCGCCGAGCGTCGCGCGTTACGATTCACGAGGACCCGTTACCTCGCGCGGTCACTCGCGATCGAAGTAATAAAAATGGGGACAAACGGGGGGGGCCACGGGGGAGAGAGAGAGAGAGAGAGAGAGAGAGATGGAAAGCGAAAAAATGAAGCGCGACTCTTTTCCTCCTCGTCCGGTAAAAAGAGGTAATCGACCAGGTGTTGACTTCCTCCTCTTTCTCCTCCTCCTCGTCGTCGTCCTCTCATCTTCGACTCCTTTCTCCCATTCGAGTTCGACAATGATGTGAAAAAGTTGGTAGCGACGGCGACGATTTGAGGTCGGTATCGTGGAAAGGTTTTTGGTAAAAAGCATAAAGGAGAGGAAGAAATCGGTTTTGCTTCGATTTCGGCCTCTTTGAGGCAGTGAAACGCGGCGGTTCGATCAACGGGGCCAATTTGACGTGACGGCGAGGTTGATAAGATCGGTTACCCGTCCGTGTGCCCGTTCGTGAGGTAGCCATCGCGACGTGTGTTGCTCTTCGCGGACCGGCGTTGACTTCAACAATGACAACAAGCTCGACGGGAGGCGTGACTTGGCATCGCGCGCCGACACAAGGATCGACGACGCGCGGGATCCGGGTACGCCGCTCCGATCCGAGGATCGGTAATCGGTGAAATCACAAAACCGCGATCGAATTTACGGTAAATTTACTCCCCGCGCGATCGCGGAGTATCGCGTCCAATTTGAACGCGGAAATTTGTGTTTCTCTTCTACGCAAAATTAGTGTTGTTTCGACGTTGGTGTCGAAGGGTAGCGATGGAGTAACACGGCTCTGTGTCGAAGGTAGCCCAGGTTTCGAGTCGAGAGTACCGGAAACCGTAACTACCCCTTCCCGGGCAATACGATCAAAAACGCCAACTTCTCGCTGGAGTAACGATGAACAGTGCCATTTTTAACGCGGGCGTCGTGTAAATGTAACACATTTTTGGCGTTGGTTCGAGAGTTACGCCACAAAAGTGTTACTTACACGGTTGCGTGTTGAAAATCGGACTGCGAGGACAACGCTAAACAACGCGCGCTGAAACGTTCAACGTTGTACACAAAAATTTGTGCGCTCAACGGGACGAGGGGGAATTTTGTACACCAGTAAATCGCGAGTCTACGCGATTCTTCCGCCAATCGCGAGAGAGGAGCGAGAAATCCGGTTTGGAAATTTTATTACCGAGACGAGAGATCTGGTAGAACGGGAAAGCGGATTGCTGGGAAAAGTCGATATCGAAGGGTGGAAGGAAAATCGGTTCGGGGTGAACAATGCGCTCGACGTCGCAGCGTGAAACAGTTGGAGTACGTAAAACACGCGAGTCGCGCACGCGCGAAATTTCTCTTCAGAATTCGTCGAGGAACATCGACGAGTCAAAAGCGCGGAAGTCTTTCGCTTGTACCGGGCCATCTGAGCGGCAAAACGCGTCGCTCGTGTCGAGTGTCATCGACTCGCGCCAACTTCAGAGCGACTTGGAGTATTAGCAGATGTCACGTCGTTTTCGCTGTCATAGGACAAAAACGAATATACGTAGATTTCCTAGCCGAGACGACGCTTCGCCGAGCATCGCCAAGGGTTGTGTCATCGCCGATTTAAGTACAACTACATTGCAACTACTATGCTCGGCTGCTAGTATATAATTGATGGTATGAAACGAGGAAGAATACTACGAAGGAAAATAATTAGAAATTTATCCAAGAATAAGCACTATTTACTTCACTATTAACTCTCCCCCAGTTTAGCACCATTTGCCTCACTATTAACTCTAATCTAATTTAGTACTCGTCTACGAACACCGTTCATGGTCGTGAAAAGATGGGATTGCAAACGAGCTCAAAAGTAGGCATCGATAGTGCAGATGTTGAAGATACTGGCAAAGAGTGCAGAAAGTAGATGACATTCTACTACCAAAGATATATATATAGAGAGAGAGATGATGATGATGATGATGATGATGATATATTTATTGTGTATACATTACGTTGCACAAATATCGGAAAATTCAACAAACGGTGATATTGTAGTAGGAGCAGGTGACATACATTGCAAGATGATATAGCAGAAGTAAGATGTCTGCAGTTTTCCATGAAAAAGATGTGGTTGTGCAGTTGCGCGTTGAAGTTGCGAAGAGTAGATGATTCACGAATGTTGTTGGGTAATGAATTCCAATGGTAGGAGTGTGTGAGAGAGAGAGAGAGGTGGAGAGAGCGAGAGAGCTAATCGACTCAGCTAGGTTTGATGATCCGCGTCTTCTGCCGGCGATCGAAATGGTCGAGAGATCTTAGAGAAGCACAATGACTGTAAACATCTTTGAGCGAAACTCATCATCCTCTGTATCTCGTAACAAAGCGGCGATACAATGATACGCACCTCTTCTCTCTCTCTCGTGCCATTCATGCGGAGGCAGCGGTGCACAGCCGGACCACAATCGGATGTTGCTCTCGTATCAAAACTCCCGCACGCACGAACACGGACAGAGAAAAGCGTAGCGGGCCTCCTTTTTGTATTATTTCTTTTCTCTCTCTCTCTCTTTATTATTTTTTTTGTACGCGCGGTGCGTACACGAATCGAAAGCACACGAATCACCTACGGGGACGTTCATGGAAGCGGCAGCTAATGAGGATCACAAAGGTGCCGCCACGTGAAAAAAAGTTTAATTTCATTTCTATAAAGGGAGACGGGTTCTCTTTAATTGCACGGCGAGCGAGGACGGAAATCTCGAATAGAGGATAGGCGATGATTTTCTCCGGCATGGAGATTCCATTTCGGAAAATGACACGTTGTCCACCCGGAGAGGGTATCCAGATGAAATCGAATTTTTGGGAACAACGACGAGAATTCATATTTCATCGAAATTGCACGAAGTTTTTCCTCGGAATTTATCGTCCCCGAACCACCGATTTCCCACTACTTCCCCTGACGAATTTAGTACAAATTCACCGATGCCTCCTCAGTTTGTTGATACCTACGAAATCGCCCGAAACCTCGAACTCTTCCTTCAGCGCCCTTAGTGCTATTTCAACACTAGCGTTGAAGCGCAGTTGCGAGGTGACACGAATCAATGTTAGAGTAACGCTTAAAAAGTGTTACCTCAGTATCGAATAACATTTCTGTGTGTTGAAAAAATGTACCGTGAGAACAATACTCATCAGCACGCTGAAATGTTACATATTCTGCACTACAATTTGTGCACTCTACACGATAATGGGCAAATTTTTAGCGTGCAGATATAGTTGGGAAAGTCCCGAACTTTCCTGCAAGTCAACGAGATCCTCGACGTTTTTCACCGATTCCTCTCAGATTCCTTGCTGTCTACGAGCTAAGACATCTTTTTCACTTTCCACATCGAGCGAATGGGAAATCATCGTGTTTCGTTTTCGAAAAAGTTGACAGCGATGCGAAAGGCGGAGAGAAAAAAATGGGGGGCTCGTCGAGGTTCTCGACGATAGTCGCGTGGCAACGTCTTTCCAGGACGGTGTGCCACGGTCGACCGTTTAGCACCGCGCGTTCTTCGGCAACCGCGACGAGATGTCCGCGCGAGTCGCGTCGACCGAGTGACGTGGCGACGTGTGGCATGGCATGGCATGTTCGGTATATTATATAACTACGCCGGGGCCGTATGCGTCGCTCCAGTAGCGTAGAGACCCCCCGCGATCCGCGGGTGCCCTGGGGTGAGCATTGTCGCGCCTCCTCCGGGGTTCCCGGTCCTGAATGCGGCTTCGCTCTGGGAGGCATCCGAGTGCGCTCTGTAATTTCGCAACCGATGACTTTTAACTACGGTTGCCGGTGAGCCCAAACAACTGGTTCACCGGATCCGGAGCCCACCTGGTTGCGCCAGGCTCGATGGGTCAGAAAATCAAAACTGTTTGATCAAACTTGACGGGGGGACCTCCTACGATCGCGACTTCCTTCCTTCCGATTTCTTTCCCTGCTCGTTCCTGCTCCTGGTCCGCCTGCTCCTCGTCGTCCTGCTCCTGCTCCTGCTCCTGCTCCTGCTTCTGCTCCTGCTCCTGCTCCTGCTCCTGCTCCTGCTCCCCATCGTCGATGTCTTCTCGCGGGGTCCCGAGATCGACGAACGTGTGCCCCTCCGAGTACTGCGTACTTACTTACTCGCTCACCTCGTCGTGGCACACGTTTTCTTCTCTTTCCCGAGTAGCGGGTACCAGCGGCCGCCAGCGACGCGAGGGTACCGAGACCCCCCATCTCGCCATTATCCAAAAGTCGCGGGGTGTTTCAGCCACGTACCCCCCACGTGCGACAAGCTGCCCCCCGCGTAGACGTCGACCACGCGTCACCGCTGCAAAAACTGCGCGAGTCTCTCTTCTCTCTCTCTCTCTCTCTCTCTCTCTCTCTCTCTCTCTCTCTCTCTCTCTCTCTCTCTCTCTCTCCCTCGAATCGTTCCAATACTACATGGTAAAAAAAGTGCCAGATTTAACCCAAAAATTTGTATAGACGACTTTTTTTCCACTCAAGATTTATGCTACTTCAACGTAGACCATTCGTATGTCGACGAGATAGCACGGCGGTGCGTGAAAACGGAACACACGTAAAAAAGTTACATTTTCAAACACTTTAGTGCGTTGACACAACACTGCACAACGATGCAATTCTTCTCACTTCTACACGAAAATTTCACGCACTACTTTCAAACATTTCACACAGCAATTTCGACAGCTTGCACAACGATGAATTTTGTTCACTCTGTACACGGTAAATTTGTGTCTGTTATTGTGTAAAGTGTACACATTTTTGTGCAGCATAACGAACACTTTAGTATTATAATTCAACAAAATCGTTGGTGTTGTTCTCACAGTCCGTTTTTCACCGCACAAGAATGTTATTTGATACCAAAGTAGCACTGTTTAAGCGTTGTTCCAACATTGGTTTGCGCTACTCTCAACACAGAGTTGTGTTAATTTTTCACTACACATTGCACAAGGTCGTTGATGCAATTCTTTGCGTTACGCAAAACGGACAATTCGACCGTGTCGAATCAACGGACTAAAATGTTAAATATTGTGTACCACAATTTTAACACTTCGCAACGGTTTTCAGACGAACTCGACGGATTTCAAAAATGTCCGTGCACCGAAAAAAAATGTATGTCTTGTCGCGATGCGGCAGCGGATAACGATCGGACGCGATTGTTCGTCGGGGTTATCGCGCGCGGAAAATTTCACGCGGGTGAGAAATGAGCAGTGAAAAAATGTCGACGTCGATGCGGGGGACGACGGAGGCCGCGAAGTGGTGGATCGTAAAACCTCGCTTCGGCGCCGACGACGTTGATTTTGACCGGTCGCAACTCTCGTTATAAAATCTCTCGTTCTTCTGCCCCGCGCGTTATTTACCGTTTTACATATATTTGTTCTTCGATAGGTGTTGCCCCGCCAGGATAATAAATTATCGACGTCCCGCGCGCGCGACATTTGCTTGGCGTATACCAACATTCTTGCCAACATAATATTTTACGAATCCTAATTTATGCACCGTCGAGACGTACACTACTACGATTATTCCGCGAAATAAACGCGTGGGACGTGAAAATTATTATTAACCACCGCTGTACAGACGACGACAAAAATTCACAACACTCGCCTCGCTGCACTTCGGCGATTTGTGCATTTTTTTTCTTCGATCATTTTTTTTATTCTCTTCGTTCCTCGTTCAGCTCATCGCTGCGTTTCCTTGCTCCTTCCATTTCCTATCGTCATCCCGGATTAAACTTAATTAATCGCTCAATTAAATTGAATGGTTATTCTTCTGTTTCTAATCTGATAAATTACAGCATTCAATTTTTTTTCTAAGATGCTATACAATTTGATTTTAGATGCATATTCTACGTAAAAGTTTTTCCATCATAGATCAAGTAAATTCAATTCGTTGAACGAAAAATTCTGCGACCAATTTAATTTTTTTTATTTTCGATTTTCTCAATTTTCGTTACGGACTCGCGGATTTGCGAAATTTTTCCGTTCAATTTTACTTTCGACACCGCTCGACCCGGTCGAACTCGTTCACCGTGATTTTTGCGTTGAAAATGATCACGATTTTTGTCAGAATTCCGTTTTTCAAATTTCCCTCGCCGTGAAATCGGTTTTGGTATTTGGCGAGCAGGACTTTTGGCTCGGATACTTCTCGCGTTTCTCCTTTGTCTGCTACTCCGCGGCCGCTACGGTATGTCGCTTTGTCGCCCACGCTTACATCTTGATTCACAAGTTTAACCATCGTAAATAATATCTTCGCGGTGGAATTTTATCGGCAAGCATATGGAGCGAAAATTCAACAGGGACACGAGAAATGCCTCGTACCACGATAATAATGGGAATTAAAAAAAACCGATCGCCCAGTTCTCTGGCCTATCGAATCCAACCTGTTTTTTTCGCCCATCATCTTTCTCGTGCCGTTCACCGTCAAACGTTACGTTAATTTTTAAATCAGAAAAATTCTCAACAACCATTAAATGATTTTTCCAACGAGAACCATTTTCAACGACCATTGCATCTACCACATATCCCCAGTGGTCATAATTTTCACACGCCATTATACTAATTTTTTTAGTGGGAATAATTTTTATCCACCATTACATTAATCTTCGTAATGAAAACATATCCATTTTCGCATGTCGGCCCAACAGATAAACGGATGAATATTTTTCCCCTTTCTATTATCACGATGTATTTCAGTAAACGTAGATTTCGACGAGCCCGATCGAGATCGATGGTCCGTTGCGAATTTTGGGAAAATTTTGTCGCTAGTTTTCTCTTCCTCGACACCGGTCATCGTGTTTTTCTCCAATTTTTGTTCGCCCTCGTCTGGTTGGTACGAGGGCGAGGAGACGGGGCGGGGGACGGGAGGAATGGGAGGAATAGGAATAACGGGCGAGAGTTATCAATGAAAGAGATAAGGATCGCCAATAAAAGAAACTGAATCTTGGTGGTACCTCGGACCACGGCAGCGTCTAGACGTTCTAAATTTGAATAATATTTTTATGAATGAGTGGACACACCATAAATCCGGCGTGAATACTGTGGGACTCCGCGGGTACGGGGTCCACGACGCCGCGTCCGTCGTGTCTGTGAGAGAGCGCGGCGCGGGGGGACGCGGTACGCGAGTCCGGTGACGAGGAACTCGTCCCACGAATCCGTGACTAATAGGCTTATTATTTTATATCACCTAACATTAGTTCGGAGAAAATTTCCAGGGTATATTTTCGAGAAAATATTTCGACTCGTTCCCCTTCGTTTCGAAAGCTCCGCTCGCGTCGAATAATTCCCCCTCCGTTTCCATTTTTTTTTTACCTCTCGCGCACAAAATTATCTGAAGGAGATTTCCATTTTTTTTTGTTTTAATTTTGGAATTTTTGGATTTAGGGGGAAAAGCGTTTGAACTTTTTGTTCGGAGAAGAATTTGTGTAAAACGAGAGAGAGAGGAACGGGTCTTTCCGGATTTCTCCCCGGATCCGCGATAAATAATTTGGTGGAAATTGGGCTACGGTTACCAAATGTTCGCGCCGCCTTGTGAATCGGCCGACCCTTCTCGAACGGGGGTCTGTCGAGGAAGGAAAAATGATGGAATCGAAGAAATTAATAATATTCGTAACACTTTGAAACGTTCGGGGGTGTTTCGTCGTCCCTCTTTGTATACGCACGCTAGATCCGAGGCTTCCATCTGTTCTCCGATGGGGCGAACCCCATTTTAGTAGCGCTCCGCGGTACTCCGCCGGGCCAAGGTCGAGAGATCGGCAATTTCGGAAACCGGAGGACAGGCGGCGGAGCGAACACGGAAGAACGACCGAGATACCGCCAAGAATGCGACCCGATACCAATGCGAGAAACGAGAAAGAGAGACGGACGAGGAACACGTGTCGCTGCGCCCTGAGATTCACACGCCAGATCGAAAGGAGAGACGAATGAATGATCGGACGCCGCGAACAGCGGGATACGTTTAACGTGTCGCTGCTGCCGAACAGGAAACTAAAAATTTTCTCATTCGACACGATTGCGACCTTGTACGCGATCATCTCTGAGTTGCCTGAGTTCCCCGAACTTTTCGTATCAAGATCGAGCTTTCAGCTTTTTCGAAACCATCGCAGGTCCGGCGTTGTTACTATTCTGAAACATCGATTGCTCTTCTTTTTCAATCGCTTTGTCGTTTGGATCATTTTAGTTTCGTTGTTAAAATTGCACGCTTACAGAAGTTTCCGTTTTTGATTACATTTCTATTATTCTAACGATGGAATAATTTGATAATTTTACTCATCGAAGTCTCAGCATCGTCAAAATTTCCACGTAACCTCATTTTTTTATCCCACGAATTTGAATTTTCACCTTCTAGCATTTTACTTTTCATTCCTAATTTAGGATTCGAGTTGCCGACTGTTTTCTAAAGTTATCTTAGACGACCAACGATTTTATATCGTTGAAATTGTCGACGATAAATTCTAATCTTCGAGATTAGCATGTTTGTCAGAGGGACGTGAAGTCTGGAAAGAGCAGCAAAAGCTCCTTGTTTTTTCCACGTCAAACATCGCGTTCTTATTCGTCGGCTATCGTTTCTTCTTATTAAACACGTCCGCTGGTCGAAAATAATCGTACGATTGAAATGAAAAAGATCGAGAAAAAAAGCGGACGAAGCTCGCGCTGGGGGGAAATTAATTGTTTATCAAGTTCGGGATTGGAAACGTCGTTGCCAACGAATGGTCGACGCATAGAGCGATATCTCAGCCCCCCCGCCCCAGCCATCACGTCCGCTCGCATCCACGATTCGTATTTTACGATTGCGACGATGATGTACGATCCTCGCATCCGCCATATTAGTTTCCCTTCGTGGCTGATTCTCTGCCTCCGCGCGATAACTCGTACGACTCGAATATAATAACCCGAATCGAGGTCGATGTCTCGATTGATCGCCTCCTCCTCGTGCGCCTCCTTTGCGTCGCGGCACCCCGCTCGAGCGCGGAGTTTTTTCCCGAGGTGCAACCAAGAAGTGTTTTTGGGGGTCCTCTCCGTTATACGCCCCCCGCAATATAATTTGTCCTTGAAATTCGATTTTGTTGAGAAAATCTAAGAAAAGGTTTCGCGTGTTTTTTAATCTGCGATTTCCTACAGCTTCGCAGCACTTTTCGTCGTGGGGCTCGTATGACAGAAAATACACTTTTTTTTGGCGTCGTGCGAAGAAACGACGAACCCCGAGCAGCCAGTCGATTGGTCATCGACCGCGACACGCTCGTAGTGATTTTTTGTCATGAAAACGTCCATTGTTTTCCGGAATCGAGCGGCCATGCCGGAATGGCCGGAATGGACGAACCCAGACGTGGACGAATTTGGACGCGGATCGAGTTGGAAACGGTGGAAAGCGAGAAACACCTACCGAAGTCGGTGCTGATTGGCTAACCGCGCTGCGGTTACGTGGGTGTGGCCGAAAATCGATCCTTACGTTAATGACCGGAGGATGACGAGTGAAACGTCCACCAACCTTTCGCCGGATTCACTCGAATGCCCGCGATACGAACGCCAAGGTGTTGTGTTATACGCACCGAGTTCCTCTCCTCGCTTTGCCAATTTATTCATTTCGCTACCGGTCGCCGACCGCAAAACGAGACCCCCCCCCCCCTTTGCCAAATCCATTTGCACCCACCGAAAACGCTCGTCTGAAAAAAAACTACCTCAAAATCGATTTTCCCAACGAACATTCGACTCGGTAACGCTCGATTCCCACTGTGTCCAAATAGGCAGCACTCGATTTAACCCTTCGAGTACGCGCCTATTCTCTCGAACATCTCTCCTACGCTTTGGGTCAATTTGACCCTGTCCACTTCTTGATCGTCTATAACTTCGGATCTACTGAACGTGTTTTCACCTCGGATGTGCGCGCAGAGATAAGAGGGAGTGACGGAGTAAAAAACGCGGAGACGTCTTTGATTTCGGAAGTCGAGGGTCGAGGAGCTAGTTCCTGCCCGGTGTAAATCAATCGGTAATAAGTCGTATATCAAAAAGGTGTCATTTCGGAATGGACGAAGTGAAATTTTAGACAACAGAGTCAACCGATATTGTTGAAACAGCGAGAGAGCTGGATGCCTCCGCGAACGAACCCTCCTAACGCGGGTCGAAGTTTCACTTCCTCGAGAGCGCGGATAGGATGGGATGGGATGGTGGTAAGTTGTTCTGCATGCCGACCATCGGGCCAAACACCATAAACTTTATAGTCAGCGGTTTGCTAGATTTCCCTCGTGATTTACGATTGGTCAAAACGACGAGGACAAACCCGAAGCCCAAAGGTCGATATCTCGCGTCAGAAATGACTGCCGATTTTTTTGTCCTCGACTTCTCTTCTCTCCTCTCCTCTTCCCTCCTCTCCTCTCCTCTCCTCTCCTCTCCTCTCCTCCGCTCTCCCGCGCGCGCGCGAAAGAAACCTGCCGAAACGTCAAGTCCCGACTCGATCGCGTCATCCTCGTCGCGCGAGCCTGTGAAAATCTCGCAGCAAATAGCGAGGCACGAAATCCTCCTTCGAGGAACTCGCGCTCGTCTCGAGGGAGCGACCTTGTATCGTCGGACGAACGACGCGGGCAAAAGATCGCGAACGACGTGACTCGAGCGAAAACTTGGTATTTCCCTTAACGCGGCAATAAATAAAGTCTCTCCGAGCATCGATGGACCTCCGGTTGAAGATCCTGGCGCAAAATCGCCACAGGGTAATGATCGTCGAAATTATTGTTGCCTTCGGCGTCCCCCGCAGCGACTTGGGTGGTTCTTTCCTTGGTCAGAGGGCAAAACGACGTTTTCACCCGCCAACAATGATCTTCATCGGCCCATTGTAGGGACCCTCCGTCATTGTCGGAGAGATCGTTCCATTCTTCGGGGAAAATTTCCACGAGACCGAGGTATCGCTCGAATCGTGCGTCTACGAAGCCTCCATCTGTGAAATTCTGTGAAATCCTGTGAAATCGGATCCCCCGCCCTTCGATCGAGTCCAGAATTCCAAGTCCAGCGTAGTTTCGTTACGCGAAAGTAGTACCTCGCGTGTCTTCCTTATTATTATATAGTACGGATAGATCCGTTCGACCGCACACGGGGGGTTCCAAAAACGAAACGTAACGGGAGCTATTTTTACGTCTCAACAAACGTATAACGCCAGTTTTTTGGACCCTCGATTCACCTGCCAAACGAACGCTTCTTATCGCTCGAATGAGCGGCGTCGATCCGTTTCGCTGAGCGAAAAAGTGCGGACGGCTCTACTAGATTTCTGTCCAATTTTCCGCTCTTGGTGATCGAGAAACACGAGTGCTGGAAGAAGAACAGCAAAAAAATAATAACGTCCATTAAGATACATAAATAAAGTACTTATCATCGAGTTGCAATGGTAAGCTTAACTATTTTTAATAGAAATGTTGATCGTTGGGATACTAACTTGTGTCATTAGAATGGTAGGTACTTCTCTACGTACATGGAACAATACGTATTATAATTGTTGATCTACTGTAGAAAAAGTTTCCATCATTGTGTCAAGTGTAAAAAATGTTGTCTAGAATATTTAACATTTGGTTCGTTGCTCGGTGCTGTTCTCACAGTCCGTTTTCCGACACGCGCAAATTTTATTCGACTCTCCATGAAGTTAGGCTTCTTTAAATGTTACTCTAACATTGGTTTGTGTTCTCCTCTTACGCAGAGCCGTGTTGCTCCGTCAGTATAGGCGGAGCGGGTCGAAGTGACGCTAAGTTTGTATAAAAAAAAAAGGTCGCGACGCGAATTTTTGTGTTAAATTTGACGGAAGATTTTATTACTTTGTAGGAGCTACAGTTTTTTTGTTCTACGCGTGGGATCCGCTCTTCGTGGTTCGCGGCCTCGTCGTCTTTCTCGTACGACGCCAGGCAGGAACGTTCGAAATGAATGTAAATTGATCCTTTGGAATTCGCGAACTCGATATACCGCAGCTGCTTGATCGAGGGGAAGAGAGAATGGATATATACGGATGGCGTCGCCTCTCGCGCGATGGTAGTCCGCGAGGCGGAGGCGATCAAAGCTTGGGATGAATCGAAGAAAGATAATTATCTAATCATTCCATTCAATTCATAGCCAAAGGATCGTATTTCGACTCTGAAAGATTCGAGGCTCGCTCAACCGAGGTCAATCTCGACCTAATTCGTATCGTTTTCTCAATTTTATACATAGGTAGAGGGATCAAGCGGGTAGAGCGTTGGAAAATTATTTCAGTCATCTCCGGCGAGGAATTACAACGCGTCATCGCGGCTCGGATCTCACGTCGAACGGCTTCGGCAGCTCGTTTTTTTCTACAGCTCCGCGAATCGCGGTTCTCCCGAACTTGGGGTGAAAAAGTGCACCCGAATTCCTCGATTCTCCTAAAAACTCGGCCAACTCGGAACGGCGCTGGAAAATGATCGAGGAAGAAATTCAGCGAGATCGTAAGTTGCCCCATTTTTCGAGCTTCTTTCTCATCGGTCGAGATTTTCGCGGCGAGGATGCCGAAGGTTACGCGATCGTGTTCAGGTACGAGCGACTGTCTTTGGCCAAAGAAGACCCTGGTCCCCTGCGCGCTGCTCATCCTCGAATAAACTGTTTCCGAGAACGAGGAGCCATATATCTTTGAAATGACAATGGTTTCTGGAGTCAGTCACCCGCTCACCCAGTACCGCTGCTTGTGTGGACCGTGGGCGTCGAGGACGAAGAGACCGGGGAAACGATCTTCGAAGTGGGACACGCGCTCCGAGTATAGTCGATCCTAACGTTTCCTGCTTTCCGAAAACGAACGTCGCCGGAAGTCGGACGACGACGTCTCCCAGGTTTTCAGCGACACGGAATTGACTCGTCGGTACTCGCATTTCTTGCACGAGCTATCTCAACGCGTAGGGTCACCGTGACCCACGCGAGTATCGAAGAGTTAACACATAGAGGCTCGGGTCACTGTGACCCACCCAAGTACCGAATCGCGAATCTCCCTGGCATTCTATCGTGTCTCGCTCGTATCCTCGAGATAGAGTCGATCGGCAATGGTGAGAAAAAAAGCACTCGCGCGTCGGGAATACGTCGCCGAGAAATCCTTCTCTCCCGCACCCAATTTTTTTTCGGTGTTATTTCTTCGGTGGGAATATCAGGAGTAGGTAACGTTTATCGGCGAATCGCCGACGCGTTTGTTAGATTACGCGAGATCGTTACGAGCTTCTGAAATGATTTTCGTGTTGCCGCGGTGGGGCGCGATCCGGGGAACCCCGGCGGCAGCATCCACGTCGCGAGCGACGCGCCGCTACCGCAGAGGCACGGTCTCGGGTAGAAGTGATTTTCTATAGACTCTCTCCTCTATTTACGTCGATAACATCGCCCTAATGCCGTTCACTTGTGTTTACCCCGAGGTTTCCTCGATGCCTATCTTCGCGAGGGGTCGATGCTGCGCGTGGGACGCCCACGCGTCCCGATGCACCTCGTCGAATCTCGATACTCGCCGATCTCCGATATCTCGGTGATTTCTAGTCGTAAAATCGAGAGTTTTGGGGGGAGGAGGGAGCTGGCGGAATTTTTCTCCTCATTTTAAAATGTTTGTTTCGCAACGGACGCAGCATATCGATACCAAATGCGTAGCGAGGGCCTAAAAGCAAGTGAAGCGAGTGGGGAAAACTAAGCGTAGGGGGATGTTTTTCTTACCGGGCACGTTTCGCTACAGATATACGAGGAATAAAATGTTCATGTAACGAACTTGGGGACGTAATCCGAGGACCGAACTGAAATAATAATTCATTCGATTGCTCGATGATTTTTCGGGAAATTCGGATCAAGTTCCGTATCTTACGCGTGGCACGAACATTCCGAGACTAATGGGACGAACGCGGCGTCGTCGTGTTCTCCTACGTGTTGGCTGGTACCGAGTTCTTTTGTACGATCCGCCGTGAATGTCTCCGAAGTCGACGTCTAACGGACGATTGCTCGCATTTTAGTAAACTTCCTCCGGCACGGGAAACCTGATTCGCCGTGTTTTTGTCGCGAGTTGTAAACTCCGCGGGTGAGATATCCGACGAGAGCGAATGAAAGTTGGAGGTGTCACGCGGTGTCACCGACCAATTTATACCGCGCCGCGCGATCCTCCTCGACGTTTTTCATCGGCGTCGTTCCCGTCGACGAATTGAACGGAACGATATCATGCGGGCAATTTCTAATCATCGAGACCGTCGTACTCCGGCAAATTTCGCTCCCGGTAACAAAAGCGCGTCGATGTGAATCGTCGCGGCGTGTGATCGAGCGCCATCCCCGAATATCGAGTGAAAAAACCCAAATTACGAAAAACTTGGCTTGCTTCGGAAATTTTGGTGTTTCATCTGAAACGAACGAAGGCCAATTCCCACGAAAATTGTCGTGTTTTCTTTGTTATCAGCTCAACGGCTCGAGTCACCATAAAAACGTTCGGGAACAATTTGTAGGAAATCAAATTTCCTACAAAAACTGTCTCTTTACATATTTTGCTAAGATGCGTGGTTCACTACATATATTCAAAATTCAAAATTTGGGTCCAATGCAATACAAGTTAAAATTTAATGACTTTCTCAATTTTCAATATACCAAACTGGCTATATCTTGCGAACCACGTACCTTAAGAAATTAAGTAATCAGACCTTTTTCGTAAGAAATTCAATTTCCTACAAATTGTTCCTCAAGTCTTTTACTATAACTTCAGCCGTTACGCTGCCAACGAAGAAAATACGAGAATTTTCGTGGAAGTTTGGCTTTTGAGGCCGACACCAACGAAACGGTTCGAGTTACAGGACAATCTTAACGGACACTTTCGAAGAGTCTCTAATACACTACAGATTGCGACCAATCACAGCAAAAAATTGTAAAACCAAACTGAGCTACAGGAATTTTGTCAAAACAAGCACACGTTTCGCACGTCATTCGAATAGGAAAAATTCAACGATCCGGAGGGAGGGTACTTGAAATTGAAATTAAGGGGTGAAATTTCGAGGGAATGTTGTTTAGATGCGAGGAACCAAATTTGCACGTGTCGGTGAGAGCAAAACGTTCGTTTCCAACGAAGCACCCTAGTGTTCTCGAATTTGGGTGGCGCGAAACGAGTTCAACGGTCTCGAAATTGATGATTCGTGGCTTTTGGGAGGGGGGGAGGCAGGTGTCTCGGTCAGCCGTGTGGACGGGGAGAGGAAAATCGACGATATTTTACGTCGAGTTTAACAGATTATAAAGATGTCCCGAAATAAATATATTACACCTGTATCGAGCCATTTTCCCATACACTCCCCCGTACGGCGCGGCGAGGGGGGCGAGGAGGGGGCCTGCACCTCCGGGGCGAGCATTAAGGGCGTGACTTTGAAAACCACCAGCATCCAAACACCGGAGAATAGAGAGGCTCCGCGCGGGCAAGAGACCCGGACCTCGAGAATACCATCCTCGTCGTCGTCGTCGTCGTCGTTGCGAGTCGTAGGGGCGCAAAAATATACCTGACTTATGGGACCAACATTCGGCATTATTTACGACCAACGCAACGAGTCGAACGCCGAGAGAACAACGCCTCCCTCTCCGTCTCTCTGCGCGTTTCTTTTCTCGACGTCGCAGCCGAAAATACCGAGACGAATTTTCAAAAAGCTTCGACTCGGGGCGAACTGTGTCGAGGGAATGAAAGGATAGAAGAGAAACAGAAATCTTCCTACAGTTTTATAGGGGTGGCTCTGGCACTCGCGTCGCCGTGCTCGGGGGTTCACCGGTCTTTTCTCTGCCAGAGACCAGCAGCGACAACGCGATCGTGACGACGAATCAATTCGTAGGAGACGAAAGAGCGCTACCAAAAAAAAAACAAAATATCGGAAATAAAAATGAAAATCGTCGTTTTCGGGGAGCGAGGAGGGCGAGATCGAACGGGCCAAAACCGGGAGAAACTCGCGTAGAACGGTCGGCGACGGTCGTAGATGAGATGGAAATATGCACGGTGAATGAGAGCTAACGAACCAATCCTGCTTGTTTTCAGGCCAATCACGACGAAAATCTCGTAACGTTTGTCGGTGTAACGAGTCGCTCGTTCGCGATTCCTACATCGAGGCAACGACACGAGGGCAATGATACGGAATAATTGCTTTTTTCCCTGATTTTTCTTCCATTACCATTCTTTTCCTCGAGCTATTACCATTCTTTCTCGACCGCAAACGAAGTATTCAACGAATAGCGACGCGATCTTCTAATCGCTCTCGACTCGTCGACCCAAATTATCTCTCGAATCATCAAACTATTATTATCTTTTCATTAACAAATTTACACGCTAGGGAAATTCGCTGTCACCGAAGAAGATGCTGTGAAAGGGTACAGGCATTACCGAATAGGAGTATTATTTCCAACAGATTTTCGAAAAAAGGATACGTACATAGCTGTCAACTTGGAAACACCTGTATATTCACTTCCGATAATTTTTGCGCCACGTATCGCACGGTTTCGCGATATTTTGCCACAAATCCGCGTCGCGATCCGACATTTTCTGGAACAACGAGAACGAAGATGCGACACCGATGATTGTTACCATGAAGAGTCCTTCGGGAATCCTTCCTTGTCGTAATTCCGCCGCAAAGTGAGGTGAATATAGTTCGATGAAATTGGAAAAAAGGGGGTCGCGGAGCATCGAACCGCGGAGATGCGCGGGTCGTGGATTCTGACGATCGCGATGCTCTCTCGGCGTAAGGAACGGAGACGCAGAGCAAGCATTGTTTTCGCGGGTGGTCCGTCGGGTCGAGCTTGCAGTTCGCGAAACGAGGAGCCTTGGAAGTCACGTCGCGCGTTGGGGTCGGCATGTGGTGGCGAGCCTCCGTAAAATGTCGCGTGAAAAGGAGCGTGGACAGAGAAAGGGAAAGGGAACGGGAACGGGGAGACGGCGGGCGGGAGGGTTGGCGAGAAGTAGCGTAAAAGCAGCGTAAAAGCAGCGTAAAATGGCAAGGAAACGTCGAACCACAAATATATTGACGCGAAACCTCAAAACTGTACGTTGTTGTTCCCCAAAATGCGAAGAGTCGGCCGGGCTTCTCGGCGTTGGAGAAAAAGTATAACGAATGCCCGTCAACCTGGACGAATTCGTCCGTAAAACTGTGGGGGGTTCTCGTTTCCACGGGTCTTCTTTCCCCCCCCCCCATCCCGCGCCCTTCGATACAAAGAGGCGCGATAGTTTTGAACGGAGCGGAGGACGACGAGGACGAGGACGACGATTACCGCCGACCTCGTCTCTCGCTGCTTCGGACTCCTAAATGTTTGCGAATGAGAAATCTGTCGCGATCCTTTGACCGGAGGGGGGAAAGTGAGTTGTCAGCGGATGAGGGATGAAGGTGTCCCCTCCGCTACCTTCTCCGATGATTCCTCGCCTTTGCTAAGCGAGACTCGGCTCGGCGGAGGCCTCGAAACGCGCGACGGACCACCTCGCCGTAGCCTCAACCCTTTTCGCGGAGCCCAAACGACCAGGACTCGCTCCGAATTTCCGAAAGAAGCGCGCCGAGAAAATACCACCCCAGTGGTTTCTGCTCTCGAGCCACGACTCGTTACGATTCTGGTTCCACTCGCGATAAATTCGGCTGACAACGCAAATTTAAACCGATTGGAATGATTCCGTGTTCAAAAAACTCGCGAGTACCTTCTACTGCGCGCACCAAAAAGTTGCAATATTTGTGCAACGAATCCAGAATCCAAAATCGGCCACTGCGACGAGAAAGGAAACGGGACCGAGTGACTTTCTGGAGAAATTACCTCGTGTATTTTCTCAAGCCGCGCGGACACGTGGCAAATATCACGCCGGAAATGCAGACAATGCCGAGCCACCCCGAAAGAAAAACCGAGAGAGAGAGAGAGAGAGAGAGAGTGTCAAGGGCGAAGAGCAGCGAAGCTGGCCGTGGTAGTGGTAGAGAACGTTTGAAAAAAACAGGGGTTGGCTTCTCGTTGAAATATTTACGAGAAGCTGGGTTAACTGCCCTTCGCCAAAGATTTACGACTGATCCGTTTCCTCGAAACGAGATTCGCGTCTCCTCGGCACGGGCCAATTCTCGTGGTGGCCTCTCCAAAAAATCCGTCGTCTTACTTTCCCAACAACGCGGATTCCCGCACCAGACGCGACGTGTCCGCGAAATGTTTGCACCTGACCTTGTACCCTTCGAGGAAGGTGTTCCAAATTACGGTTTCTCTTCGCAATTTCGTCAATTGATAATTCGATATCCAAATTTTCCATTTTTCAGTGATATTTCGCGCACATTTCTTCCCAAAAAAACTGAACTTGCGTCGTGGCAGCGCGAATGTCCGTCTGCATTTCACGGTTCTACGCAATGTAAGGCTACGCGGTACGAAAATATCCGTCATCGTGTACAGTGTGAAAATTTCTGTGTAGAATATTGAACATTTTAGCGAATTCACACTTTTCAAATGTTATTCTAACATTGGTTTGCGTTACTTTCAACGCAGATAACCGTGTTATTTTGTCAGTATACACCGAGCGTGTTGAAATGACTCTAATTTCGTGTGAAAAAAGTCGTCGATCCAAATGTTTGCGTTGAATTTACCGCAAAATTTTCAACTGCGCGTATCCCATCATGGCCTGTTTCCACGTGCGTCTTAGCATTATCGCGTTAACGAGAAAATCGACGTCGTTGGAACACGCGTTGATAGCTACGCACGTCTCTCGGTCTCGTTCGACCGCGATTCCCTCGAAATCGGAGTCGTATTCGTTAATTCGTATTAGTTATTCGAAAGTTTCGTGGGGGGGGGGGGGGGGGGGGACGCGACGCGGAGGGGAATCGGTAAAAGGTGCGCGTCGCAACCCCCGATTCGAAGCGGTGGGTGGTAAATATCGTTCGAGATGGAGACACCGAAGAGCTTACGGCCAGCGTCGTTCCATAAAGCTGAATTTTTATTTCTCGCGTCTTCGGATGACGTCGCCTCGGACTCTCGAGGTTCGTCGTGTTCGCATGAAATTATCGCCGGGACGGCCCTACCCCCGCGTCGATGACTACGCGCGTGTCATTCGTGGCGGCTCGCGCGGGGAAACAGGCCGGCGAAGGTTCGTCCGGTCTCGTATCAACGGCCGAAATATGGTACCCGCGGTGCCGGATCATCGAGAAACGTCTCCCACGGCTCGGGAGACGACGCTTAACGGCGTAATTTTTTAATTGCCATCCCTAATTGGCTCCGCGAACGACGATCGGTCCTCCGCGTGCGTGCGTTCGTTGCTATCAACGGTGCGCCGATCTCCGTCCGTCCGCTCGCCGGGGGAGGAGGAAGACGTTGACGCGACGAAACGAGGGAAAGACACCGGGCGGTGTCGTTTTAGAAGTTGTCGCGAAAACTGTCGCGAGGTTCGCGCGAAAAATTTGAGATCGTGCGCCGCGCGATCTAGTCTTTTTGCAAACAAATCTTGAGTAAAATGGACGAAGAACAGATTCTTGGAATATATTCGACGAGCGTATTTGAAAATCAGTAGAAACAGCAATTCTTGTGGTCTAAGTAGACCGAACATTGAAAATCCACGCCAGCTGGCTGGAGATGTTCGCGATGGTCGACGACTCGCGAGGGGAATCATCGGAGTCATTGATTAGGAATATAGGAAAACTATGCTAACGCGGGGACGTCGTTTCAGCGTGACGAACCGAACCGAAACGAAACGGAATAAGATGATGATTCTCCGACGAACGCGGCGCGACGCTGCAGCGAAACCGCTCGAGAGCCGTGGCCAATGTTACAAATGCATTTTCGAACACGAACACTATCA
Source organism: Arge pagana (assembly GCA_963969455.1). Classification (NCBI taxonomy): domain Eukaryota; kingdom Metazoa; phylum Arthropoda; class Insecta; order Hymenoptera; family Argidae; genus Arge; species Arge pagana. The sequence continues at coordinate 28,915,621 of OZ018308.1, read as the reverse complement.
ATATATCGATACATATCGATTTGTATCGAGTGAGCCGAGCGGGATGCTAGATGGATGAGCTTACGAGTGAAATCTATTAGTCATCGCCCCCAGAGCCACGGGATTGACCAGCATACGTACGGCTATCCGTTCCTCTGTCCTCCTCCTCCCTTTCTCTCCTCGAGATATCCGACGCGGAACGCAACGCTGCTCCTTCGACGCGCGCGCCCGGTGCAGACAGGCAAATGGTCAGTTAATCGTGTGCCCTCGCATCGCCCGTCCGTAATTTCGAGACGAACGGAATGTTAATACGGCCGAAGGCTAATATCTCTTCGATGACATTACGGGTGAGAAATGAGACCGACGAGTCGCGCGGATATCGTACCGATTTTATTTCCCTCCGTCTCGCTTTCCTATCGACCACGACAACACAACGACAGCAGCAGCAGCAACAAAAACTGGATCTAGCTCCGTTATTTTTGTAATTTTGTCTTGCACCCTCGCGGGTGCCGAACCACGAGAAGAGCGGCGGTCGTACCCTGTCGCGGACCGCTCACCGTGTGCCTTGCCAAAATCGCGCGGTGGCGCCCACCGATTCGACCTTGGGAAAAAAGCACGCGAACGAGAACCGTTCGATCTCGCGTCCTCGCCGACGCGGAAGCTCGTGGTCTCGTCATTTCGACCGATCGGCAGAGAGCGGCGATTGTTTAATAGCCGAGTGGAAGAGGACGGACGGCGGGGTAAAATGAGCCGGACGACGAGAAGCTGCCTCGTTCACTTCCCGCCGCGTAGAGGTACCAGTAGCACTCGAGCACTTTGCTCAATTAGACGTAGTTCGACTCCCCCAAGCCGATCCGCGACGAGCGCGCGATTTCCTTTCCACCCAGCATTTCCGGCCGCATCGGTCCCTCTCTCTCTTACCTAAGAAAATTGACATTCCGAATAGTCCAACGAGCCGGAAACAATTGTCCCCGACAAACTTTGCCGCGAAGAGCACGGCAACCCTTGCGTCCTCCTCCGAGGACGGAGAACGGCGATGCGTTCGTTAGAAATTTAATTAAGAGGTATCGTACAGTTTTTTTTACGACTGCAGCTGTCGCGATAAGGATCCGAGCAATCGTGGGAATGAATAATAACGACGATGACGAATTTTCGTTCGTTTGCTCGAGTGTTGGAAAAATGACGAGACTGCGTCGGAAATCGATCGCTCGAGTATCGTTCGCGCGGGATGCTCTTCTCCTCGCTCCAGACGAGCTGCGGTCTCCACGTTTCTCCGAGCGGGAGGGATGAAGAGTCGCATCGGTGCGTTGTAAACGACGGAAACGACATCCCTGGACGAAAATTAGCATAATTGTCGGTACGCCGCTGAGACAAAGCTCGGGGACAGGTCGTAAGTAACTCCACGCGAAAGAGCCACGCCCAACGGTCATCCCCGAAAATTCTGAGGCGAGAGCCGCGTCCCCCTGTCGTCGAAAAAACGTTCGCCCCGAAATTTACCGACCGAGATGAAACGAGTCGATGAAAAATTCCACGAAACGATCGACTCTCCACGGGGCAAATTGTGACGTCGCGGAGAGACGAGCGCGTTTGCGCCATTTGGCGCGAAAAGCTGCGTATTTGCGTTGGCTGTTGATCAACGGCTGTCAAAACGCGTCGATCGAGCAGCCCTTCGGGTCGACGTTGATCCTCGAAACGAAACGTTTGGGTGGTGCCGAGTCGAATACCCGACCAGCGAACCGAGCGTTCTCCGACGTTTGATCGTAATTCCGAGCAACTATTCGATCGTCGAATCGCACTGCGCGAGCAACGTCTCTCCTATCTCCCCCCGTTGGGACGAACAACCGCGCGTTGGTCGCCTTTCCCGTTCGAATTTCACGAGCCCACCTACGCGTTTTTATTTTTGTACCTACGAGCGAGAAAAGGGCCGGAATCAAGTCGTAGACTCACCCTTAAAAATGAGCATTGACCCCCGTCGCGCGGCAGATGCGACCATTCTACTTCCTCGGTTCGCGTCTACCTACGCGCGATCCGCTATTTCACGACGATCGATCGTTGCAACGAGTAATCGACGCTGCCTTCTTCGTTTCATTGTCGCGAGCGAGAAAAACGAATGATGAATACTCGACGACGGAAAACCTGCCGAAAAACGGAATCCTCTGGACATCGGTAGCGTCCGTCCAAATTCTCGAAGTGTCATTCCCGTTCGTTTTTCCAATCGTACCAAGAGAATTTCCGCCCTCGTCGGGAGTTGGGATTCGGAAAACTGATCGGTCACCGATTTCGCGGAGTTTCTGAGCCGAACGAGAGCTACTCGGGCGACGGGAACGCCGAGCCTTCGACGCGGCTCGCTCGATTCGATACTTCGCTTCGCCGTCCTCTTCGTCGTTTCGATTCGTCAGATTGAAATCTGAACGTCGGCGATTCGTCATATTATCAAGATTTTTCGTCGTTACCGTAACGGGGGGGTCGCGACGGTAACGCGTTTCGTAACGCGCGCGGGCGAGGCGCGGAGTCGTGAAAAATATATCCGTGGGTACTACTGCCGGACTGCGACGCAAGTAGGTAAGTTTAATATTATCGTAAAATATAATTTATTCATTGGCCGAGACTCCCGGGGAGTTTCGTCATAAACTCGTCGTGAAATCAATCAACATCCAATTACGTTGTACAAACGTTTATCGTACATCGCCGGTTTATCGTCGAACCTCGCGAATATTTATGCTCCGGTCCGGGAAAAAGTTGACACGCTCGAAAAAATATCAGAAGACGAAAACAAACGAAGAAACGTCGAACCAGCCATCGAAATGGATCCGGATGGAAAAACGTGAGCAGTTGCCGTCCTCGTCGTCGTCGTTGTTATTAGTGGCATTATTGCCGTCGTTATTATTATTATCGTAATATGGAAACGGCCTACAGCCCATCGATCCTCGGACAAGCCGTGAAAAAAATGAAGTCGAAAGCGAAATAGTTCGTCGTAAAATTCGACCGAGCGACGATACGCGCGCGAAACAATAAATATCGTAACAGTTGAAAAAGAGGTTCTCACCAACTCGTAAATCATTCGCTCCATTGGGACTCTTCTCCTTGCTACTACGACGAGAGAGACGAAGAGTTTACGGAAAGAACGGTAACCGCGATGACGTAAAAATATATATATATATATCTGTATGGTTCGAGGATCGGCGAAACGATATCGAATGATACTTACTCTTCGGAATTCGAAAATTGTCTACGACTCCTCGAATATTTATTGGATAACCCGCGAGGGTCGACTTCGATCGATTGCGCATAGTCTTGATGGCCTCCGATGGCCAAAACTCGTCAGAAATGGCAAAAAGGGAGTTTTAAGGGGTTCGTCAGGTATCTCTGTTTTCCAGATTTCTCGACTTCTCGTGAGCGTAGATACATTGTCAGGTACTGTTTCGGATCCGCGAGGGTCGACTTCGATCGATTGCGCATAGTCTCGATGGTGCCCGATGGCCAGAACTCGTCAAAAATTGCAAAAAGGCCATTTTCAGGGGTTTTTCAGGTATCTTCTCCCTTCTATTTTTTCGGATTTCTCGACTTCTAGTGAGCGTAGATGCATTCTCAGGTACTGTTTCGGATCCGCGAGGGTCGACTTCGATCGATTGCGCATAGTCCCGATGGTGCCCGATAGCCAGAACTCGTCAAAAATTGCAAAAAGGCCATTTTCAGGGGTTTTTCAGGTATCTTCTCCCTTCTATTTTTTCGGATTTCTCGACTTCTAGTGAGCGTAGATGCATTGTCAGGTACTGTTTGAAATCCGCAAGGATCGACTTCGATCGATTGCGCATAGTCTCGATGGTGCCCGATAGCCAGAACTCGTCAAAAATTGCAAAAAGGCCATTTTCAGGGGTTTTTCAGGTATCTTCTCCCTTCTATTTTTTCGGATTTCTCGACTTCTAGTGAGCGTAGATGCATTATCAGGTACTGTTTCGGATCCGCGAGGGTCGACTTCGATCGATTGCGCATAGTCCCGATGGTGCCCGATGGCCAGAACTCGTCAAAAATTGCAAAAAGGCCATTTTCAGGGGTTTTTCAGGTATCTTCTCCCTTCTATTTTTTCGGATTTCTCGACTTCTAGTGAGCGTAGATGCATTGTCAGGTACTGTTTGAAATCCGCAAGGGTCGACTTCGATCGATTGCGCATAGTCTCGATGGTGCCCGATAGCCAGAACTCGTCAAAAATTGCAAAAAGGCCATTTTCAGGGGTTTTTCAGGTATCTTCTCCCTTCTATTTTTTCGGATTTCTCGACTTCTAGTGAGCGTAGATGCATTATCAGGTACTGTTTCGGATCCGCGAGGGTCGACTTCGATCGATTGCGCATAGTCCCGATGGTGCCCGATAGCCAGAACTCGTCAAAAATTGCAAAAAGGCCATTTTCAGGGGTTTTTCAGGTATCTTCTCCCTTCTATTTTTTCGGATTTCTCGACTTCTAGTGAGCGTAGATGCATTGTCAGGTACTGTTTGGAATCCGCAAGGGTCGACTTCGATCGATTGCGCATAGTCTCGATGGTGCCCGATAGCCAGAACTCGTCAAAAATGGCAAAAAGGGAGTTTTCAGAGGTTCTTTCAGTACCTTTTCCATGTTTTCCGGACTTCTCGACTTCTATTGAGCGTAGAAAACGGCCGCGTTCCTCCGCGACATGAAAGTTTACAATCTCTCGACTATCATCGCAAAAGCTCCGATTGCCGAGCATCGAACGAGCTTTTTTACAACTACCAAACGGCGCCGGTCATCGCGTGGCATGACGATAACGAATGAAAAACAAACGAACAAAAAGACGAGGAAAACAAGCCACGACGGTAAAAAAATGCACTGATGCTTCGTTTATTTTTTTCATTTGCAAGAGGTGCGTTTATTTGTTGAGACATTCAAAGGTGGGCGAATCGAAGAACTCGGCTTTCCCTGCCATTTCGATTCCAAGTCCGTTTCTACGTCTTCGGTAGTCGTTGGCGAACCTGGATGTTTGTTTTCCTCGCGTCTCGTTTCTCCCGAAGCTCGTTGACGTTCGCGTCGATTGAAAAAATGAACGATCAACGATGTTGGACGTAACGCGACGGACTCGCGTGATCACCGGCGATGTTTTACGCTTCGGCGTGGTCCGGTAAAACGAAGGCGGATACGCGAGCATAACTCAAACAATTCGAGGTGATATAAATCACCCGCAACATATACCATCCCCCCCCCTCCTGGCCGCATCTTATTTGATATTCGTTGTTTTCCTCCTCTTTTCTCGTTTCTCCGTTTATTATCCTCGTCTCGTCCCCCCCCCTCTCTCTCTCTCTCTCTCGGTTCATCTTTTCCCGTCCGTAGAACACGGCCTCTTCATATTTCATTGTCCCCGGCAACCAGAGTCCGACGCACACGCGCGGACCGGCAACGGGGCAACTATTCAAATCGAAATGACCGCTGGAGAGCCGAAAATTTTTATTATCATATTTCGAGGATTTTTCATTGAATTTTCTCCAAACGCCGGACAGTTTACGAACCCGCCACGTTCCTCCTTCCTCGTGCTCCTTGCTTCCTCCATCGGGGATGACGCATTTCCATAGGTCCTTCGAGGGAGTTACGGTCGTATTTCGTCGGCAGCTCCTCGGACGACGACCTATCGCGCTACGGATCTCTCGTGAGCGGCGATCTCTCTTATCTCTCGCGAAGGGACGCTTCGTCCCCCGCGATTCCCGACGCCTCAACCCTTGCCGATTTACCCGGGACGCCTCAACCCTACCGATCGCTGTCCCCGCTATGTGGCGTTCCATCCAAGTCGCGAAGTCGCGGTTCGGCTACCAGCGAGTCCGAGGAGCCAGCGACCCCCGCGGTTAGCGTTGCCTCGACAGATCGTCGTTCCTCTAATGACTTCGAGACAAGATCTCGGCGAACAAAGGGCAGGAGAGCGCTCGGCGAACGAGAGTCCGCGGTTAAACGCTCCTCGAGTAATCTCTCCGGAATCTCTCGGCTTTCCTCGGAAGATTCACGAGAAATTTCGCACCGGTGTCCACTTCGATGCTCCCTTTTCTCATCCCTCCTCTCCCACGCTCCTGCCGCCGCCCCCCGCGCCGCTGGTCGCATGACAAACGTCGTTTTAGTAGGTCGTTACAGATTTTAGTGGCTCGTAACGGACCGGGGACGTTTCTAATTATCCACCGTTTCGCGGAGATCGAAAGATTCGAGAATCTCTTGCCGATCTCGAGGAGATCGGGACTCGGCGATCCTTTGTTTCAAACGTGTCGTCGCGTTTGTCAAAGCCGCGGGAGTCCGGCGCGCGTGCGCCATCTGCGCGTCTCTCGTCCCTGATGGAAACAAATACGCGCCGAAATTCTCCAAATCGCATCGATGGAAAAAACACGGAAACCAGATCGAACGAGTGGAAATTGCACGTTTTCTCGACGTACGCGGTGCAAATTGTTCTCCAGTGTCGCGCAAAGTGTAGAATATTCGACGTTTCAGTGCGTCTATTCAACACGGTCGTTGGTGTCGTTTTTTCTCATTTTCAAGAATTTCAACCCCTCGTCTACATGAGTCTTTTTTAGACGCAACTCGAATTTTCAAACCGCACATCTCCGAAATTGAAACAGAGATTTTTTTTAAAGTGACCTTGGGGCATTTGTAAGACTTTCAGTTCATCGCGTAGGGAATCGTACTGTAAAATAGTGTAGTAAAAGTGAGGTTTTTTTGTCAACTTCTAACTTGATTGTGGATAATGGTGAGCTTTCGTTTGTTGTAACACTACTAGAGTTTTGAAATTTTGGTTGAAAATCGGTGTCCTAAATTTACGGTCGGACGACTCGTTTGTCGCACTCGTAATTTTGAGTGTACGATTTCTTAGATTGGGCGAAATTTGCAGTGCAGATTTGTGCTTAGCATGGGTTTGTGTTATTTTTTCACGCGGAGCCGTGTTACTTCATCGACACCCGGATGAACTGTGTTTGAATGACAGGAATTCAGTGATGAAAAAGATCGTTGAGTTGAATTGCACAAAAAATGTTTCACCGTGTACAAATCGACGACAGTCTGGTGGGGACGGCGGAGAGCAGGGAACGGATAGAGAAACCTCGACTCGTTGTCGTCGCACACGCCTGCGAACGATGATGAAACGCGAAGCATTAATTATTCATGATTTCGGTGGTAGGAGAAAAAACCGAGGAGGAACCGGGCAAACGGAAGGAAACGAAGAAACAGGAAATGTTGGCCGCATCGCGTTTTCATCCAGGTTAAAATAATCGACGTCGACCAAAGTACGTATTCGAACGGCGGGAGGGGGGGGGATCCTCGAGTTATAAATCGAGCGATTCCGTCTAATGATAAATTAAATATAACGACTCCACTCGGCGTGATCGATGATCCAACTGAGACAATGACCGGCTTGTCTCGGAGTAAATTGTTAAATGGATATAATTTTGACGATGCGAGGCGCCAGAAGGTAGGTAGACACGTGGGGTAGACCCCGACGTGCTCGACCTCGCCGAATGAAATTACTACGGAGGCAATACACGCGCAGAGACGCACGGTTTTTCTTTCTTTCCTCTTCCCGCCCCCATTCCTCGACGTCGCTTCACGAGATGTAGAAATATCGAACAGTCACAATCCACCCATTACGAGTAATGATCGTCATTTTCGTCGTACAACATCGCGACTGTCGCGCGTTCTCCAAAACCGAAGAACCAAGCTCACCCGCGTCGAATAGAGCACCCCTCGCGGAGAGAAATTGGGAAAGCAGGTCCCCCAAATTCACCGTTGGTCGTTTGTTTGAATAATTTCTCCCGACGAATGCATCCAAATCGATTAATCCGGGGCGGGATAATCGTTGGAAAAATTGTACGCACTTTTTTCTTCCACCGAGAGTGTAGCGAAAAAAAACTAACTCGAAAGCATGCTAAGATACGGAGGGGAATAAAAGAAGCTAATTTCGTTTGAGGCTCGAATTTGGGACAAACAATTGGGAATATTCCAGTTTTGATTAGTACTATTCGGTGAATACTGCTGTTTATACTCGTGTCCCAACTCACAGTACTCACTGTGGTTCGGTGTTATAAAAGGTTGAAGGTGGCGAGCAGCAGGGTCTACAAAGCTGCTTTATTGCACTACCGCCTCGCAAATTGGCAAGTAATGAAAATCCTAACGATTATCCTGTTTGTTCGTAATAGGGTTGACAGTTTCTTTTATACGTAGTTTGACGAACTCTCGAAAAAGTGTGTGCTGCTGTTCTATGCAATCTCGACAATCGTTGAAATTTGCAGTTTCATTCCGACGACGCGCTAGAGCTGATGGATTATACCTGTTTTCTTCAGGTATCGCTCCGTTCTTTGCCGTGCAAACAGTCGGTGTGACCAACAATGCGTCGTCGAATTATTGCGCCCTGCGACCTGTCGCCGCGCGCGTATACCTGACACGATTCTTCGGGATTCGCCGAGAAATCAGACCAAACTTGGCTCTTGTTTTGTCCAAATATCGCGTTCCCACTGGCATAGTCGTTTCCGTCGGATTCCTAGTCGAAGGTTCTCGATCATCGAACCTCGATTGCCGTAAATTTATGCGACTAGCGAACCTGGCGGAAAACACGGAATTGCTGGGGGGGTTCCCTGTCGAATCGACCCAAGAAACGCAGAGCGATCGAACAAAAGTATCATGGGAATGTAAAAAAAGGCAAAAGAATTCGATTGTAATTGGTAAACTTTGATCGGAGTTTTGGCATTTTTGGAGAATGGTTTGTGCGAACGCCAGGTGGTCGTAAACGGCTTTCGGCCAATGCATATCGGAACCCGTGGTCACCTCTTTGAATTACACCTCATTGTGAGGGTAGCCGCGTGGCTTATTTCTAATAAACTCCCGAAACGAATAAGGGTTTCTTCCGCTAATTTGTTTAAGCCGCCGGATTTAACCCTTGGCACAATTTATTCCGTGCGATTTTCTGCGACTGTCCCAAGGATTAAGTGCACGAAAGCCAGGAGCATTCGTTGCGTTGATCTTCGGAGATCCGCTGATCCTCGGCGATTCGAGGGTTTGTTAACCAGTTTGTTAATAGATTTCCGGCGTTTGCCGATCGACGAGCAAGAACGGCAGGAGGAGCAAACGCTAATCGATAACGTTTCGCTCGAGGTAATAGCGATCCGGCATCGAAGATATGATCGGAGGAGATCGGTAACCGCGCGGCGAGCAGGGAAAGACGGGGTGTCTCATCCCCGAGGTGTAATTAAAGGAGGTAATTTATCTCTTTATTAGGAACGGAGGAGTCCTTCCAGCGTGAAGCGAGACGCAGTTAATTAGAGGTAAAGCAGGCAAGCGATAAGGTCTCTCGGAGATGAAGCTATCGCGTCGACACGGTTGCCTCGCGCAGGGGACTTGGCCATCGTTCGTTGGCGTCCAATTAGCGATCGGGTAGTTTTGTCGTCGTCGTCGTCGTCGTCGTCGTTGTTGTTGTTTTTGGACATTGGAGAAGTTCGCGAAGGAAAAAGGCTAGTAGTCGCGGCACCGGAGGAGAACTTAAATTGTATTCATTTCGAGGCTGCGGCGGAGTCGTCTCCGATTCGTCCTTGACGGTGTGGGACCCGCGATCTAAATTTCGACGACGTCCGACGCCTCGGCGCAGCGGGATCGCGACGGATAAAATGGATCGCCGACAGAGTGTCACCGCGGGTTGGCATGCCACACGCCCGTCGTAGCAGCGTATTCGACAGAGCTGCTGACAACGCGCGAGTCGAAGACGGAGCTCGGCTACGTGGATTTCCGTTCGTGGTGTAGCGAAGTCTTCGTGAGGTGTTGTTGTTTTTCCCTACGCCCCTTCCCGGGGGCCCCTCGTGTCGCAGGTGTCATCGGGAGTGGGAAAGACAGAGGATTATCCGGAACAAGTGCTCGAGGCGAATGTCCAAGCTAATAACACGAGAAGCCTATAACCACCAGAATTCATAGACAAAGTCGCCGGTGTAACGACTAATACACGCGAGAGGAGGCTCGTTACGCGAACGGAAAGATGGACCCGCGAATGGCCGAGGCTGTATGCTGCGAGAGCAAAACAGAGCTACGCGGAAGAAGAGGACACTGAGATCAGAAGAAAATTGACGCGCGATGGTAGATTGGAACGAGGGAAAAGGCTGAGAAGAACGGCAAAAATGACTCTAGTGTGGGAACGCGAGTAGGCTCCGTTGAACAACGAGACTGGAGGATGAGATGGCGCGAAGACATTGAAATGTGGGGGAGAAATCCGAAGCATGGGAAGTTTCAGAGGCATCTTAATACTCGGATGGGTGAGATGATCGAGCCAAAGTTGAGGCGATGGGGAGACAATCGCGCTTAGATTGCTGTGAACGGATCAGTTGGGAGCGTAGTAAGCACTTGCGAAGAGTAGTAGAATAAGACGTACGCGGAAGAGGATAGATGGAATAGATCCGAAGAGGAGGCTAAGTAGCATACGCGGAGGTCGACGTGTGGCTGGAGATGTAGCACCGAGCGATGTTCGAGACGAAGAAGAAGAAGAAGGCTCGGATGAACGGGGAGGTCAAGGCGAACGACGTGGATGAGCACAGAAAACAGGCAGAGGAGATGACTCAGGAGTACGAAGAAAACGTACGAGAAGGGAGGCTAGGTCGACACAGAGAATTGAGAATAAGGTGAAGAGTTGAGACGTGCGAAGATGCGTGGTAGGATGAGGAGGACCGAGATACACGAGCGAACAGAGACGCATGGTGATAGGCGTCGTGAAATGAAGAGAAAGAGGGAAAGAGCGAGAGAGAGAGAGAGAGAGAGGAAGGAAAAGGTTAAGTCGAACGGGGGAGGACTGAGCGAAACGAGAAGGTTAAGGCAGCGGAGAAGGCTCAATACTCGAGGGGACTGCTTATGAAAAGGCTAAGTCGGATGAGAAGGAAAATGAAAAGATTAAGACGCACGAGGAGGCTCATCCTCGGACGCGGAGGAGATTTAGATGCGTGAGTAGAATAAGCGGAACGAGAAGCGCGAGGCGAAGAGGTAGAAAGCTGGACGGAGCGTGGAGAGATGGGGAAGAGGAAGAAAGCCGAGGCTACGGAGCAGGTATAGGATAAAGGAAAGAGGAACAGGAAGAGAGGAAGGCGAATAACGCAAACGAGCCAGGTTAATTCGAACCAGGCGGTTGAGATGTGATGGTGGGCGTGCGCCCGTGGGTCATGCGCTTTCCATGGCATCACGCCCATGCTCCGGCATTGGTGGATACGAGATGATTCGTAGCTCGGAGTGGTCGGAGCTGGTTTCGTTACCAATAGGTATCTGGTAACCTGGGGAAACCAGGCGGGATCGCAATAGGCGTAGTTGGGTACGAACCGCGGTCGTATCAGCTGGAACTGGCGGGGATAAGGAGTCGCCGCCCAAGGGGTTCCCGAAACGCTTCGGGTCTCCCCGTGGCGTACCCGCGTGTGGCAACTCAGTCCCGCTGTGAACGCAGCAAGGAACGCACCAGATTCTTCCTACTTTGCTCTACCTCTCTCCGCGCTTACCTCCACCGAGGGTTTGTTGTCCTAGTAGTGCTGTCTTGGCGCGCGCCGTCGCGTCTCAGGCTCGGGAGAATCAGTAGAGCATCTAGGACAGAGTTCCACGGTAACAGTGTTCGCGCGCGACAGGGAGAGAGTGGGGGAGTGACAGTGAGAGTGCGAACATAGTTGCCGACAGCGTCGAGTCGGTTTCAGGGGGACTCCGTCTCTCTCTCTCGCTCTTTATCTCGCTATTGTGGGAAGACGGCTGGTCGTCGCTCGTGCGAATCTCGACCCGAGGACAGAGATGAGGTTTTTCGGACTACTCGACACCACCGGTAGCGCGAAATCGTGAAGTGCGGTCGCGTTCGGCGAGCGATAAGATATCAAAACTCGCGCAACGATTCCGGTGGCCGCTGGGGTCGGAGCTGCGAGGTCCCCCCGCCCCCCGACCGAATATCCTCGTTTTCGGAGGCACGGGGAAATCTTTGGAAACCCGTCGCGTCGCGTGCGAGATCGGACTTCTGACATGTGAACCCCGAGCGAGGAGCGCGATCTTGAATGTGACGCGGGAATATCGCGTCGTCGATGCTGGTCGTCGGTTGAGATAGTTTCGGGGTAGATTTGGAACGACTCGGTGAAGATGATGAACGCCTTTTTGGACGGCGTCTCGTCGCACCCTCACCACCTCGCGAACCTTGGTCTCAAGCTGTCGCCCGGTGGTACGACGGCCGATGGTGGGCAAGGAGTACAACCGCCCACCGGCGAGGCACCCCAGCAGCATCACTTCCATCCGCAGAGCTATCCGCACCATCCTCACCCCGCGCCCCACATGGCACCTCACATGGGACATCACATGGGACACCCCGGATACGCTGCCAGGGACTTTCTCCTGAGACGGGAACACGAGTTCAACGCGACGGCGAACCCCACGACCCCCGAGAGTGGCCTAGGGCTGTTCCCGCCGTTGCATCACGACGGCACCGCCGCGAGCATGCAACAGTTCCCGCACCACGGACAACACCCGTTGACGGCCACCCATTATCCCGGTCACTATCCTCAGGACAGCAGATTAGCGCCTCACCATCAGTATCTCGGCACCCCGCACCTACCGCCCTCCATACATCACCAGCAACATCCGGCTGTAACTCACGGCTCCCATCCGCACGGTGCTTTCCTCAGGTACATGAGGGGGGGCGGCGGTACCACCCAACGACAAGAGATGTCCTGCATGTGGGTCGACCAAGACGCTCCGGGGCCTAGAAAACTCTGCGGGAAGCTGTTCAACTCGTTACACGACATCGTCACGCATCTCACCGTCGAGCACGTGGGCGGACCCGAGTGCACGACGCACGCCTGCTTCTGGCAAGGATGCTCGCGGAACGGTAGAGCTTTCAAAGCGAAATACAAACTGGTCAATCACATCAGAGTACACACGGGCGAGAAACCGTTTCCTTGTCCCTTCCCGAGCTGCGGCAAGGTCTTCGCGAGGTCGGAAAACTTGAAGATACACAAAAGGACGCATACCGGTGAGTGAAGCCACGGTGACTTTGAGTAGATTAGTAGGGTAGTGCTCGTCGTATAACGCAGGTACTCGCAGACCGTACGTCGTCGACGAGGGGGGGGCATTCGCGTTGCGAGTACCGCGTAAGCTACGTACGAGTCTTACCGAGCAATACACCAGTAACGCGGCAACGCGGGGAGAATCTATCTGGGTCGATTAACTTGTAAATTCGAATGTTCGGCTCTTGGAACGTTTGACGTTCTCACCGATTGAAACCGAAACGGAATCTGACCTCGTTCGGAACGATCGTTGCGTTGCCGGTGATTAGGCGACAACGATAGACGCGTGACAAAACCAAGTCGCGCGTGCATTGTTCGGTATCCAGAATAGACATGCTACCACGCGACACTCGAATGTCTCGAGTATTCTCGTAGGTATTGAGACACGAGCCGTCTTAATTGAGACACGGTATTCGGGTGATTCGTGATTAACCGTACGCGATGTTACGATCGTCGAACGAATCGTGATCACGTTCTCCGCATACCGCGTAAATCATCGGACGCCGTTTATCGTAAAGCGATTGGGGAGACGGATCTCGAAGTGTGAATATCGCGACGGTGACGCGAGTTTGTTTTCGTCGGGGGAAATGAAAAGAAAACTAAAGAACGAGGAAGATCGAGGGTGGGGTGGGGGGCGTAGCGGTTGGGAGTAGGAATAGCTTGGAAACGGGACAAAGACGGGAATGGAGAATGAACGTGGAGATGAGAGTGTGCGAGGCACGGATAGTTCCAGAAATCGAAGAGTCTGTGGTTTCATTAGCGTTCGTTCGTATAAAAACTGACTATTCCTCATTTCGGGACAGTGCTTCGCGCGGTATGCGGCGGTATGCCTACGGGCATTCTTCTCGGAACCTGCAATCAACAGCCTCTTTACGATGACAAGAATTTCGGGACGCAATTAAGAAATTACCGGCCCATATATCCTCGCGTTTTATGCCTGCCTCTGAGACATTGTATTTACATATTTATACGCCGGTAACGCGTCGCGTCGCTACGTCTCGGCAAACAAACCTAGTTGGTAGAGAGCTCTAGGTCATTCGGACTCTGATTCGTTGTGCGCGCTTTGCCGTCGGCGGGACGACTCGCCGATGGCCTACGCCGAAGTCGAGCTCCTCCGCGGCTCTACTCTTCCACTCGCCAACCATTTCCGGACGCGATCCCCTCGAGCTCGACAACCTGACTCGTCATCCAAATTTTCCAACGACCCCGCAAAAAAAAAGAACCAAAAAAAGGACGCGTCTCGTTCTTTCCATCCGCAGGCTCGTACATTCCAAGCAGCCGCGCAAAAAGTCGACGAACATCTCCGTGACAGACGTCTTAACATCCCGTCGTTTATCTGTAGCCTTGAGCGGAATCGAGGTCTCTAGTGCTGCCCGAGGGGTGCTGCCTCCGGGTTTTCGCCGGAGATCGCGAAACGAATTTCCTTTACATGTATGCAAAAATGATGCGCGGCTTCGACTCGCCACACCCCGTTTATTCCGATGCGAAGTCGTTCACGAAACGGCTCAACGGCTCTCGATGCAACGGGACATGTTTGCAAACTTGGCAATTGGCTAGCACAACGCACGCGGGCCGAGCAATTAATTGGAACGCGGGGAGAGGAGAACAACGGGTGAACCCATTCGTGTCTCAACGAGCATTTTTTCGAAACGCAATATTTTCTTCGTTTCTCCATTCTCTCGCTCCCGCTCCGTCGAGTGTGCTTTGGGCGCGTGTTGCCCGACGCTCGTGGCCAATGGGGTGCGAAGTCCTCCGCGACTCTGGGGAGCCGAAGAGCGGTCGCGGAGGCACGGAGAGACGCGGAAATACGGAGATGCTGAAACGAACGCGTAGTGTCTCTCTGCTTCTTGGGTCGTGCTCGACGGCGCGGATCGTAGCTCCGCTCGGGCTTTGCTCCGCTCCGCTCCTCCTCTGTCCGTTCCTCGCGACACGCGCGGCTGGTAAAATTTATTCCGAAAACGAAATCGAATCTTTGCGGCCCTTTGGTCCCTAAACGTTTTTAATCCCCCGTATGCAAGCGCGAGAACAGCAACCCATTAAGCCAAAGTGATACGAGTTATAAACGTGGCATAGCCCGGCTCACCCCCGGCGCGTCATCCGCTGCATATGTCCGCGGGGTCGGGTTCGATTGGCTCGAACGACAATGGGATTCACCCCAGCGTGTCTCCTATTGGTTAGGATTTTCTGGGGCTCGACATAGAAATAAGGGATGATAGGGGATGAGCCCTCGAAGGGGTGTGAGAACGGGAACGTTAACCAAGGGGTGAAAAGACGGTACTCGTTGCCGCGCGGCGTTCGAAAATTGAAACGCAAATGGCTACTTGTCTCCTGCTACGGGCGAATAATCATCGCGAAAGCACAATCTGTCGATGATCGTTGTTGTTGTTGTTGTTCTTAAAAATGAACCATTTTCCTCGCGGCACACCGATCCTTTTTTTTATTATTTTTTTTAATTTTTTTACCACGCGTGCCAAAAATGGCAAATTTGAAAATTCAATCGAATCGCGCCAAGTTGCGTGCGGAAGGATTTTCTCAACTTCTGAGTCGATTCCCAGCGTTAATTTTTGGACCCGCAACCCCCAACTCCTGAAATCCGAGGATGCATTTCTCACAACAGGTTTTTCTGATCTTTACCAAACTTTTAACCACTGCGGTGAAAGTTGGTTACGTTATTGAATACCGTAGGTATAGCTCGTGCACTTATAGGTTTCTAAACACAGTAGTTTATTTCTTTGTTCGGTATCTTGAGTCTGCCACACTGAATTTCAGAATTCCAATGTCGAATTCGGATTCAAGGCCAAAAAAAACCCTTTATGAAAATGTTGATAATGTTTAAAAATTTGTCAGCCATTTTTGGTCCGCCATATTGAATTTTGTTATTCTCATGCCGGATTCATATTCAGCGACTTCGAAAACTGTTATATGCCAAGTTTGGGGTTGAAACTGTTCGAAAATCAAAAAAGCAGATGAATTTGTAAAAAGTAAAGAATTGGCACGATTTTCTGTTGTTTATATATTGCCAGTTGACCGGTTAATCGATGCAACACCTCGATTTAAGTGTCAGACGAATATTATAGACACGCTATTTGAGAAGGAAAAACAGAACGAAACGAAATCGATTGAGAAACAATCGTGAAAAATCCATTCGCTCGCCGCACGATTGGAAATTATCGCATCGAAGAATGGATTCGAGGCTCGGAACCTCGAGATTGGGGGATTCTCCTCGATCGCGTGTCAAAATATCCGGTGTCTGGCAGTTTCTCAACGGGCGTCGCAACACGTTGAGAAATATAACTGCGGGGATATTTTTTCCAACTTTCCTTATCGGCAGAGGTTAGGTCGGCAATATCTGGAGCGGTGACGTCATAAAACAAAACATGATCGCAATATGGCGTTGAGTGGAGGCTTGTGTTCGCCGTGGGGTGCCAAGTGCGACGGTAACGGCGAATAAAGAGCGAGCCGGCTCGCAGCTCGCTGTCCCTCTCGCGCGTTTCTTCTGCGAGGAAACGCAAGAAATATGGTCGAGTAAAGAGCTGCTTGCTGCCTCACCTCGGCTAAAGAGAGACGCCTCCTACTTCTCAGCTCGACTCCCGAAGCCCAGACCAATTCGGATCCCTTCCACCTCCGACGACCAAAACTGAAATCTGCCTCGTATCACCGATCCGTACGGATATCCATGCTGCCTTTGGTGAAAAAAATAATTCAAATCGCGCACCTATACGTGCATCATTCGCGAACCTGGCGGATGACCTCTACGTCACCTCGAAAAAAAAACACCTCCATCGACGAATCTGTATTTTTCATTTTTTTCTCCCCTCGTGTCGCCGTTGTCCGATTCTTGACGTCTGTCTTCTGCGGAAAAACGAGCCTGGTATCGGCAACTTCGTGCTCCGACGGGTGGGGAGGATCGGCCAGGCGAGTCCACGCTTACCTACTCGCTCGCTCGGCCGCGATCCTTCGCGTCCTCCGGCCTCCGGCCAAACGCATCAATCTTTTCTAAAACACTTGAAATTCAATCGGACCTACAGATTTGTTGCAAAAGATTCCTCGGCTCGGGCGTCGAGCTGTCTGCCGAGGTCGGTCGCCCCGCGGCTAGCTAAGACTCGACGGACCCTTCCGAAATTCGCTTCGCCAAGGGAGGAGGGTCTTCGACCCAGAAACGAGGAATCTCACCAACGTTTCTCCTTCTACGAAACCTGCATTCCATTTTTTACCCTCGAGTTTCTGGAAAACGAGCCTCGACTCTGCGATGCACCGAGCATGGTTGTTCCTCTCTACCGAAGGATCGCGTGCGGGAGAAAGAAGAGGAGCTGGAGGAAACTGAACCACTCGTACGGGAAATTATGAAACAAATTGGCGAGATCGTTTGGGAATTTCGTCGAAAAAAATATGTCGCGTGGTAGGAAATGTTTCGAGCCGGGCAAAGGAATGCGCGTCGCGGAGTAAACAAATGTCCTGGGCAACGAGGATCGATTGATCGTAGTCGGGAGATGAGCGGGTAAATAAACGCGGGTGCACCGACCATCGGCGTCACCCCGGAAACTCGTGTTGACACAGTTAATGGCGTCGAATACAATTATAGAACGACGAGCAATCGATGTGACACGCGTCTCCGACGACGCGATTTCGAAACGGCGAGACGCGGCCACGTTGCAACCGAAGACTGTAACAACACGAGGCGCGGTATTCGTTGGCTTCTTATTACGAGAAACCCAAAGCTCCTTCCCACGTGCGGAGGAGAAAAATAGAGAAGCTCTTCCCGTTCCCGTTCCGATAATTGATCGTCAGGCTCGCGCTCTCGATTAACTCGTCTGCCCTTTCGCCAGCTGAAGAAACACGCCGAATGAATTTTCACTCCCGTTTCTCGATGCTGACCCCGTGCATCCGAATCTCTCGACCACGAATGTCGGATTCGAATCCCTTTTCGCGACGAGCTTTCCAGCGAGTCGAGCGAGTAGAGAACCAAGAAAACGACCAGACAATATTCCAAACGCAGCGGAAGGATTTCGTCACGGATTGGCCTGAGACAAGAACTGGAGTCGTGCGTTTCCCTAGTTTTCCGTTTCGCACGTGGACTTCGCAGCCGAATCCATCTTCCCGCTCGCCGAAGCGGGACCGTTCCGAAGAAGGAAGCCACGACTATCAATAGCCTACCCAATCCGAAACCACTTTCCTCAAGATTCTCGATTCCCTCCAGAAATATCTTTATTTTTTGGGGATGAGTCAAGCATGGGCAAACGAATGACGTCTTCGGTGATTTGCCAACGGATCCGTAGAGTTACTACCAGGCGGGTCGTAAACACTCGCTGCCACTTCGAGTTCGAATCACTATCGTCGGCGCGATAGTGATTCACGTTCGATAATGCGCGTAGTTCACGATGGCTGATGCTTTCCCTCGGATGCCGGAAATAAAATTCCTCCACGTCTATTGCTCGGGATTCGTGCGATATGACTCGAAGTTGGCCGAGAGCCGAACAGAGTCTACAAACATGATAATATACAAAATCCGTTTAAGAGTTCTCGACCCAGCGCCCCGAGCGCCTCTCTCTCTCGCTCTCTCTCTCCTCGTCTCGTTCACCGCGCATTGACGAACGTGCGTAGGATAGCAAATGTTCTCGGGTATTTAACGCGAGTATAAACTGTGCTCCGAGCTTACGTAAACTTTCGGCATTCTGAGGAGCTACCGGGGCCTACTAACCAACTAACGAAATGGACTAGTCTAAAATCTCGGAAGCATCTCGTTCCGGAGATGATAACCAGAAATATTTGATTTCTCGCACCACCCTCGTCATTCCTGTCGAGCATACTCGCGCACTTTTACACAAACACTCCCATCCTCTTCTCACCGCCATCAATCCGTTTTCTTCCACTATTCACGCCTTTTTCACCCATCGTTATCGACATTCACCTACCTCGCGTTGTCTCCTCTCTGGTCACGCGCGAGCAGCTGTTTTTTTCTTCTCCTCGTACAGCTGTTTCCACGATCGTTTCAACTACCACGATTCACCCGCGTTACACGGGCCGACAAAATTTCAAAAACGAAAACACGCAGACCTCACAATTATCCCATCACTCCGAGATGTTCCAACCTAGGAGTGCAAAAAACAAGCTTTCTCGCTGTACTCGTAATCATCTCCCGACGCGACCGAATCTTTTCTCTCAAAAGCGATCACTCCCACCCTCCAAACCCGTTTTTTAATTCTTGTAGTAGCCTCATTTAATATTGACAATTGGATAGCATATATCGCAAATTATAACTGTATACCTGTATACTGTAACGAGTAGGCATGCAACTTCATCGAAAAATCAAGATATCACATAAATTCAAAAAGGCTTCCGAAGGGTAAAAGTAGTAGTTTCGAATGCCTCCATCGATTTTCAGAAGTCAGAAACTCGAAATAATCACGAATACAGCGAATAACCCTGTTTTTTCTTGCACCTTCAAGTTAGAATATCTCGGAAACTGGGTGGAGGGGAGGGGACAATTCCGAGGTCAGAATCTAGGTTTATTTGGGCGTTCGCGTGTTATATCCTGCGCACGTATCACGTCTAGTTTTCGTCATTGTCTCGGGCGAATTTCGAAAAATGAAGATCTGGCATTTCTCTGTCGCACCGCTCGTTATCCTAGTCGAACGTTGTAATTACGCTGCGAGAGAATAGTGGTGGGTGGTGGAGAAAAACATGCTCGTTTCCCAAAGAAAACGAGGAATTCGTAGGGAGGGGTTGGAAGAATCCTGGATGGAAAATCTCGAACACGTGATACTCATCTCTCGAGATTGGAAAAGAACGCCATTCAGGGTAGCAGCAGACCCCGTCCCAGCGTAACGCACACCGGCGAAGATACGCGTTTATTCGTATACGCGAGTCGACACACGAGCTTTTGGGATATATAGATGGTTTAAATAGCATAAAAGTATAATGTTTCAGGACACTTGATATTTTCTCAATGATCGTTATTGTGCCAGGGCTCCTGGATGACGGCTACCGTGTTCCCGCTGCAGCCTCGACTCGTACGGGAGCTGCGCGCGAGTCTCCCCGAAATGATTTATTCCGTCTTCGGTTACTACCCTTGCACGACTATTGTCCGCGTACGCGAGATGTTTACAAAACTCAAAACTCAAAACTCAAAACTCGAATCTCGAATTCGCTTCGATGATAAATCGACTTTCACGATCAGCGACGTACGACGCACGGTGGCCGATTTTGGAATCAGTCCGTCTCAACCGAATCGAACCATTCCGGTCTCGAAATACTCGCGAGTAACTGTACTCGTCGAGGATCTTGCTCCCTTCCGCTTTTGGTTCGTAGAAACGTCGGGGAACTTCAGAAATCATCGGAGGCTAGCGCAACCTCGAAGCATGTACCGATCGTAGGCTGTACACAGCGCCAAGTTAACTGTAGGATAGCCTAAATTAGCTATTTAGGCTAGTCAACTTCAAACGAATCATTGAATTCGCGTGAAATCCCCAAAAAATCAATACCCCCATTTTTGCTACCATAACTATCAATTATTTGAACGAAATTGTTGAAATAATTTCTCACGTTGCCCGACGATTTGACGAACCAAAAGCGGAAAGGAGCAAGCCTTTCGACGAGTACGACTACTTAGGAGTATTTTGAAACCGGAATGGCTCGATTCGGTTGAGAATCGCGTCGTCAGGGAGGTTAAGACCGACGGAATCAAAAATTGTGTCCGATTGTCACGGGGTTGGGGAAAATCAGTCCGCGTGGTGGCGGAACGCGATGGATTTTCGATGGAGAGATAAGCGCGAAGGCATAAGAGATTTGGAAAAAAAGGACGAAGGAAATGAGAACGAGCGGGAATAAACGGATGAGCGAGGAAAAAAACGGAGGAAAAAAATGTGAAATGGAATCGCAGCTAGCCACGGTGGATGATTTAGGGGGCGCGGGTCGGGGTCGCGGGTCGCGGGTCGGTCGGAGTCGGGGGAATCTCCCTCGCCCCCCTGCCCCCTGTTTCTTCTTCTCATCCTCCTTCCACGACTCGGTGGAATGTTGGACCACGGCGCGCCATCTCGTCCGGTATGACGCTACCCGCTCGCTCCCACAACGACGCGCCGCGAACGGTTCACCTACGCCGGACGGGATCCTCTCGTCGTTCCCCCTACTCGGCGCTGCCCCGGCTCGTCGGAAGAGGATGAAATGATAAGGGACGAGGATAACGGATAGAACATTTACGTAGGTCGTTAGTATTATGCCCGGACTGCGGAGATTCCGGACTCACGACACGCGAAGAACCCTCCGCCGCCTCGGATGTACGCGTTCCGAGGATGCGTGCGCTCCGTACGCCGTAGGTGAGAGCGTGTTCCGTCCAGAGAACGATGGACTTGGAAGGAGAAGAGCATTTCGCGCGAAAAAATGAGGAACGGATGTGCCGAGTACCGTTCGGCTACGAACGAAACTTCGAGGTAGTCCGCATCGCACTTTTCTATTCTCCTTGCTCGTTCTGATTTTTATAACGAGCTAACGGTACAAGATAGAGAAAGTCTAGATACACATTTTTGTAGAGAATTGAACGCTCTACAAAAAAGCTCTCTTAGTGTTTTTCTCCAAATTCATTTGTTCAAAAGTTATTCGAGGTCAAAGTTTGAATTCTCTTCAATTTTGCCGATTTTTTCCGTATTACACCGATACTTCTTATTAAAATATTAAAATTAACTTATCAGGATGGAGGAAATATCAGGGAAAAATTGGGAACGTGGAATTTTGTGTTCCCAGAATTTTTGGCCGTTCTGTTTTGAAAATCGACGCGTTGGTCGCGAAGACTTGGGACAAAATTTGTATTCGGACGAGAGGTGCGATCGTTTTTTAATTGTAAAATGGCGGCGAGTGTCGATGATATTTATATTGGTCCGGTAGGTAATCCGCGGAGGCTCGTTTATTTTCGTAGATAAGTTGGGACGCTGCTCGTTCGTGCGCGATCGTAGGATTCCGAAACGGGGAGCGGCTCGCGTCCTCCGAGAATGTTGTGTATCCCACGGGACTCCGGGGTCCGTGCGAAGAATCGTGTGGCCCGTCAAATTCATTGGATAGCTCGGTTGGTTTGACGCCAGCGAGAAACCGAGGGGCTCCGCATTGTAATTTAATTTCGTAACCCGACACGCGTTTTTGTCGTCCACCGTTATTAACACGCTCGAAAACGGTTGTAATTCCGGACGGAGAATCCCGCGGCACTCCGGTGGCGTAGCGTTCTCGCGAATCGAAACTCGCACGAAGGTTGTTCGATGATCGTGATTCGAATGCAAATCGAGAAACGGAATTGTCGAAAAGTACGGGGCAGGGGGGGGGGGGGTGGATGCGGGGAAACAATGGGAAACGATGCGAGAACGAGGGAGGAAGAGGGACGGGGCGGAGGAGGGAAAAGAGCAGCGAGGCTCTCGGTCGAGATATCAAAGATTAAAATGACCACGGGACGAAACGAAGGTTGAAAAAAAATATTCGCTGTCCGTTATATTTATGAAGACTGTTTCTCTAATGGTTCCGATGCGCTTGCACGCGGCGCATCGGACCTCGCGTGTGTGCCGTGCCCCGCGTGAATTATGCTCCGCGCGAGATGTCAAATTGCTCGGCATATCGTAAAATATAAAAGCGGCCGAGCGCTGCGCCGTGTGGGAACGTTGCGCGTCGTTGTCGATTTGCTTCGGATAAACGTTGTCCTTCGTTTTTCCTATACGTCGAATCTCCTCGGCGCATCGTTTCGTCGGGAGAGAGAAACGGAGAGCGGTGCTGAACTCGGTCGGTGATTCCGGACCACGCATATCGGCAAGTGCGAGGGAACGAAAGGAGAAGAAACGGGAAATTGATCGAAACGAGCGGGAACATCGGGAGTGTCTTGTACGTATACACGGAGACGACTCGACGGGGCGAGAGAATTTTGGAACCGCACGAGGAAGGAGAATTGGAAATTTGGGAGGACGATGCGTGTCAGCGGGTTCGAAGCATGGCAGGCAGAAACGAACGGGGGGTGGGGGAGAGGGTAAGAGAGACGCGTGTGCGTTGGCGAAGAGTAGGACACGCGAAGGAGGTCGGGGGCGAGGGGAAGGGAAGAGAGGAGCGGGTAGATCTAATTTAGCAATCTTTCCGCCACGCCCCGGAGTCATTAGATGATCCTGGCGAGTGCGGAGTCATTAATAAACAGCGGTGACCACACGCAGAAGGGCTGCCCGTCGAAGGAGAGGAGGTCGGCGAGGAGGATGAGAAAGTTCGTCGGTTAGAAACAACGAGAAACGACGACGACGACGACGACGACGACGACGACGACGACGGTTGTGGAGAGGTAGAAGACGACGGGGATGGGAGGGATCCTCTCTTTCTCTCTCAACCGACAGATCCAGCCGAGTCATCGAGAGTCAATAAATACCAATCGATCCGGAGCTGGCCTATTACCGCTTAAACGCTTAAACGTCGACTAACCAAATTAACCGTGACTAAAATCCATTCGAAGCTTCGATCGTTCACGCACAATGTACACGTTTGTCCTCTTCCTCCGGAGTTGCGCGCGATCACCGTGGAGAGCAGCGCAGCGTGTAGGAGAGACCGCTGGGTCGTGAGATGAAGACGCCACGCGAGGCACGAGCCGAACCGTATTTTTCGACTCCCGACACCCCGTCGAAGCTCGGACGAGGAACCTTTCGCGGATCTCTTCTGGGGAGCGGACGAAGCGATCGTCTCGAGAGCGCGTCTCTTGCCATTGTCTTCGCTCGGAGCCTGGAAACGGGACGTTCGAGTCGCGGCAAGAAGGCTATTTCGGAGTAGCTGCGGAGGCCTAGTCGGAGAAAGCTTCGGAATCGATGATGAAACGAGGAAGAAGCAGAAGAAAGTTTCCATCGTCGCCGACGGAGGTTGGGCTCTCGTCGCGACGCGGGGATCCGGGGAACGAGGCACGGATAATTTTGTAGCCGAGTTTGTATATTTGGCGGAATGGTAAACACGGTGCGCGTCGTGTGGACTAACGGTGTCTAAATTCGAGGATCGCGGTTCGAAGTGTATCGAGTATTTATTTGGGCGGATAATCCGGGAGGGAAAGAGAGAGAGAGTGTCGGAGAGCTAAGACCAACGATCGTAGGGCTACCGAAAGTCTTTCTTCGTCGTCGACACTCGAAGGGCAACAATAGTTCCTAACAAGCAAGGTCGTGCCTCCTTCGGGACGATCCCTTGGTGTTTAGCACGCGGCATAAAAGCGATTCGAATTTAGCCACGCTTAAGGATAGCCGCTGCGTGAAAGGCTCTTCCACTCGTAACTGACAGGGAACGGTCGTCGAGTAGCTCTTGAATGTTAAGAAGCCTCGTTCCCCGTCCCGCTGAATTTCTCCATTGAACCGCGACTCGTCGGCGCGGACCAGAAGAGGATTTTCACCATCGATTCGATCCTTAAGTCGCGTTTTCCTCGTTTCGCGCCGCAAATCGCAGCAAAGCTACCGGCTGCTGATTCCGTTCCCGCAAAAACACTCGCAACGAAACGATCCTCCCGCTGTGAAATTTTCGCGGGGCCCATTTTGCCCCGCATCCGAACATTTTTATTTATTGATAAACGCGGCGTATAAATGACAAACGAGCGTAGGAGTATTTTTTCTCCTCGCGGGACCCGCTTGCCCCCCCTCGCGCGCACCTAGTAACCAGGAGGAGCAGAAGTGCGTGCTCGGCGCGCGATCAGCGACGAGGCTCGAATGTGATTCTTCTCGCCAACCGAGACCGCCATATTTTTTCCCACGTATCATATACGCGCGTATCGCTTTTTTTGTTTTTGTTTCTTTTTTCTCTCCCGAGAGATATTCAATTACCTCTGATCCCTACCGAGATACCGGGCTGCCGTGACATCTATATAACGCACCTCGTAGCGTCTCACTTTCGTCCCGCGAGTCGGGGAGAACGGCATCGGTCGCATCTCGTTTTTTGGCCGGAACCCACGAGATATCTGGAATCTCTCGGGACTTTTCGCGAAAACAATCTCGCCCCTCTAAATCTTTCGCGTCCTCGAGGAGACGATGAATTTCGCCGGATCCGCCGTTTGGTGGATTTCATTTTTCTCCGCTTCTCCTCCTTCGTCGTTGCCATTTTTCCACAACGCGGCGGCGGAGATCTTCCGCGGCCCTGGTAACGCGAGACACACGAAACGGCATACCGTACCGGTGGCGCCCCCATCTTTTATGTCGGTAGTTTCGAGAAAATCTGAAAGTTTGATCTCGGCTCGCCGCGTGGCACACGGCCCGAGAGGCGGCGGAGCCTCTCCGCAGAAGCGAACGGGGTATAAACGCGCGTGGGTCGCCGCCTCGTGTGCGTGGCTACTTCTCAACGGTAGCGTGCCCCGAGGATGCCGAAGAGACCGGAGCCGGTGCGAGTAAAACGCGACCATATATATGCCGGGACACGCGCGTCTGCTCGCATTCGCGCGGAGGTCTCGATCGTCGTGCGGACGACTTTACGCACGGCTACGGAAAGGCCCTCCGAGACGACGAGCTGCTACCGAATCGCTAGAATTCGGATGGAACGCCGCCATCCTTTGCCACTCTGCTATCGCCTCGTACTCGTTTCCCTCGCTCGTTTTTCCTCTTTCCGAGTCCGCGTCGCGCATCATCTTCACTCCCCGTACACCTCTTCTTCTTCTTCTTCTTCTTCTTCCTCTTCTTCACCTTCATCTTCTTCTTCTTCTACACCTGTCTCGCTGCCTCGTCGCGTCACCTGCCCCGTCTTCTCGATGTCTTCCAACCACGCTATTCCGCCCGATACTCGATCTCTTCATCCCTGCCTGCCACCCCGCCGCAGCTGCCGCATCCCTTCTCGTCCATCACCTGCATCAGCCTATCGCCGGTCGCTCCGCCATCTTCTGCTTCCTCGTTCGCCGTGTCCCTTTCGAGGCTGCTTCAGCTTCCTCTTCCGTATTCGTCCTCGATGATGCACACCCATCTCTCCATTTTCCCTCCGTTTCTTCGTCTCATCCATCTTACTCCTCGGTATACCTCCGTTCCATCCGCCTCGCCTCCCCGATTCCATCCCCTTTCTCGAGCCTCGTCCCACTTGTCTTCTCTCATCGTTCGCTTACTCGCGATCTCCCGGTGCAGTGTCCAATATTCCACCGTTCTGCTGTGCTTCCATATTTTCTTCTTCCTCGTTACAATCTCGCATCTTTCGAGGATCTCGAAGAAGAATTCACTCGCGATTACGAGGGCAGCGGCGTACCCGTCGAGAGCACAACACGCGACCTTGAGCTTCCTTCGCTCTACGTGCGCGGGAGTCGTGAACGAGCGGCTCGTCAGTCAACGCGCGAACTATTCTCGCCAGATAAGAGGGGAGGAGCGATTGAGATTCAGCGGCCCCCAGAAGAAGAAAAAACGTGCAATTTTCTCTACAGGTTATCTCACGTTTTTGGCCGTAGACTAGACGGATGAACATTAATGATGTCGAACGACTGTCTGGCCTTGTATCGTTTTTCCTTGGAAATGGTCGATCTCGTCGGTAGCACGATGCGGAGATTGGCCCGAAATCTCGAGAGCACTTTCTCACACGGACTAGAAACGACGAACGAGTTGCGAACTACGCGAGTTAATCGAGAACCAGCGACGTTCCGTCTCCGGGCCCCGGTATCCGCAAACATTTGGCTGACCTTTGCACTTTGGAAAAAAGAAGAGAGAAAAAGTAGAAAGGAAGAGCAGCACCGCGTAGCGGTAGTAAGTCGGGGAGAAAAGGCATCGGGTCTCGGAGAGAGAGAGAGAGAGAGAGAGAGAGAGAGAGAGAGAGAGAGAGAGAGAGAGAGAGAGAGAGAGAGAGAGAGAGAGAGAGACGAGGAGGTTGTGAAAAGGAGGAAAGAATCCGGGGGCAAAAAAGATGAAAAAGAACCGCAAATCCGAAAGTGACTGGCGGCGGTGTTGGTTGGTGCACCGATCATTCCGCCATGTTGATTCCGAATGGGAGAGCGTGCGATCGGCAGATGTTGTACCACCGCGTGGTAATTCGAGTGTTTGTCTGTTGGTTTCGGATTTTCGAATGCGATGAACTGCGAGCCCCCTCGACCTACCTACCTGTGCGGTGTAAATAGCGCCTAACGCGGAATACGCAACAGATGCGAAAAAAATGTAGCGCAAAAAATCGGCAGCGCCGGGGACGAAGACGAAAAAGTGGAAGAAGTGGAAGAAGAAGAAGAAGAAGATCCCAGAGACGCGTCCCTCGTGCTCGTAACGAAGGATCGATTATCAATCGTCGCGGAACCGATCGATCGTCTTTCTCGTTCTTCGCCGAACGATCGGCAAGCTTACCGATCCGATCCGATCCGATCTCGCGCGGCGCGTTCTCTATTCTTTACCAAACGGGATTTGAATTCTCGTTATCTCGAAACCATTCGCCGAATCTCTTGGCAATCTCGAGTCAATATCCAACCGATTTACAAATAACCGATTTATCTTCGTCGAATGATCTTTCCGCTTCTAATCCCCGACTCCGAACCTATCTCCCTCTCATCTCAAACTTTCGACTTATCCACCACTGATCTTCACCAGGATCCCTCTCCCTCTCTCTCTCTCTCTCTCTCTCTCTCTCTCTCTCTCTCTCTCTCTCTCTCTCTCTCTCTCTCTCTCTCTCTCTCTCTCTCTCTCTCTCTCTCTCTCTCTCTCTCTCTCTCTCTCTCTCTCTCTCTCTCTCTCTCTCTCTCTCTCTCTCTCTCTCTCTCTCTCTCTCTCTCTACAGACACGCTGCTGCAAGTGCGGAGAAGGCGCGTTGATAAACCTCCGGAATATTCCGCGGCCTATTGCGATCATTTTCCACCGACACGAGTCGCGAGCTCCGTAGTAGCTCCGGTTGGTACGCGGAACTCGGCCGCCGTAGCCGATTCTCTCCAAATGCGAAACGAGGGAGAGTGGGCAGGGGGCGGCACCGTTCGTCCAAGGATGCGGATCTTGGAGCTAGTGGAATATATTTTCTCCGGGTCGACCTTGGCCGGCAACGTCCGGTGTTCCAAGAATCGTTGGTGTCCCTCTTCGACAATACCTGCGAAAATCATCCATTACATCCATGCGCCGTCCACAGCCTCGACCCGTACAATAATGGTCTACGCCCATATATCACTCCGGTCTCTCTATACCTCCTTTTCGAAAAACACTTTCAACGAGTAGCTTCTCACCGCGTGCGCCCCGCCGCATCCCCTCGTCCTCCGCGATTTCACGAAACTATCGGGCCTGTTTCTCGTCTCGTCCTCGATTTCCTCGAAACCCCCTCGAAAGTCCGAAGGCAAAAGGGAACCAAAAAGAAAAAAAAAACACAACAAAAACAGTCGAATCACCAAGGTCGCAAAGGCAAGAGGAATTGAAAAGAGAAAATGGAACGGCGAAACGAGGACGCGCGGTATTTTCGAGTGATATCATCATTATCCTCCTCATCATCATCATCATCGGCACCCTCGCCCGTTGGCTAATCCCGAGTCGTAATAAAAAATCTTGGCGCGCGCGCGACAAAGCCTGTCATCCGCTCAACGTGACAATTAATATTACTTTCCAAATCTGTCCAGGGCAGCAGGAGTCCTCGGGCAAAGGTTGGCAAATAAATACTATATAAATAAAAGCATCCTTCGCCATCTATTCTATACGCACGATCGTCTATCCTACGCCGGTGGCAAACGGCGCATCCCATTCGTCGGACGTTCCGGGGTGGCTCTCCTCTCCGCTCCTCTTCTCTTCTCTCCTCTCTCGTGCAGATGGCAACAATATGCCGTGAAATATTGCCCATAGTTTGCCCCCACGACCAGATCTATCTATCCGCTACGCGCGTGTATCTCTCTCCCTCTCTCTCTCTCTCTCTCTCTCTCTCTCTCTCTCTCTCTCTCTCTCTCTCTCTCTCGCTCCGCGTACGCGTAGGTATACATGTAGCGTACGTATATGAGCCAAGGTCCTCTCTCGAAATTCTCACTCGGTCGCGACAGCCGCGCGCGCGTGTGTATGCGGGTGTTTGCGTGCGTGTGCGCCGTGTTATGACTCTTGGAACGGGGAACACAATAGGCAAGATCGAAACGGGATAAAATAGTTATTATAATCGTTTTGCCTCGGAGCAGGGATCGGTCCTTATTATGAATCAGAAGTTTGAAAATAGAAAACGATGATCCACAAATGACTGGATTAGAAAAATCTAGATCGATATCGCGTTTGGCAGACAGAATAAGAAAAGGTTAATAATATTACATTATATTTCGACCTCTTCGCGGTCCTCTATGCTCCGTCGCTTCGCGATCGATCATTCTTCGTCCCCGTTCGAAATTGCGCAAATAACTTTCGAACCGAGTCGCCATCTCTCTCTCTCTCTCTCTCTCTCTCTCTCTCACACACACACATTTCCAATCCCCACTTTACATCCAGCTCCTTTTTGTATTTCATTCTTTCACCGTACCTGCGATTTTCCTCGAATTTTTCGTCCCAACTGGACGAGTCGTTATTTTCGACGTTTCAAGAAACCGTAACAATTTTCTCTGCCAGATTGTTTTTGCGTTTTATTTGTCGTTCAATTTTCATTGACTGTTCTCCCATCGTCGAAGGCTACGATTGAGAGACTGCTCTTGGGATTGGTTTCTGTTTTTCTGTTTTTTTTTTTTTTTTAATGTTTTCTGCTCGATCGTTACATTTTTCTCAAGTGTGCCAAGTTGGACGAAATCACGTGCGATGGTATAATAGAACGTTATCTTTGTCGGAACTAAACGATACGTCACGCTACGACGTCCGGTTGGCCTATCGCCGTTCACACGCGTGAGATGAATACTATTTTTTCACGTGGTTGTCACGTCGTCCGTTATCGCGAGTTACGAAAGCGTGTCGAGTAAAACAGTGCCGGCAATCGATAAGCTACCATCGCTTTTCGTTCGCTGGATGTACGTCCGTTTTTCTGCCGTTTCTGCCAATCAAATTTGACGCGCGGATGGAAACAATTGAAAGTTGGAGGGAAAACTCGAGATGCGAGTGGGGAAGCACGAAGAAGAAGAAGAAGAAGAGGAAGAAGAGAGACGGAGAGAAAAAAAATACGCGAAGTCGGTGCTTCCGTTTAGCGCGAAGTTGCGTGGCGGAGCTTTCGACTACGAGAGGGTCGCACCGCGCAGGGAAATATATTCCGCTTGACTTCCGTTGGAAATAAATAAAGTTGCTCCGTGCGGTCGAGACTTTATCGCGCCCGATGTGGATATATACAGATATATACGCGTACGTATACGTATAGATATTTTTTGCCCTCCTCCCAGTTCCTTCCGCTACGCCGACTCGCCCGGTTGGCACGAGCTCCGCAAATTTTTGCCCGCTTCGAAATGGCGTCGGCTGCGAACGCGTTTCGCGCTCGTCTCATCGCGAGACGTCCTCGCGGTTCGTCGAAAACTCGCGCGTATCAGCGCTGCGATTAACGTTCTGCCCTTTCGTTTTCCAGGAGAAAAACCCTTCAAGTGCGAATACTCCGGCTGCGAGAGGCGGTTCGCGAATAGCAGCGATCGCAAGAAACACAGCCACGTCCACACCTCCGACAAGCCGTACAACTGCCGCGTTTCCGGATGCGACAAGTCGTACACGCATCCGAGCTCGTTGCGCAAACACATGAAGGTGAGACATTCTTCTTCTATCGCTCGTCAGCAATCCGTTGATCCAAATCCGATGTAGCTAGAACGATCGCTCGCCCGGCTATCGACATCCGAAAACTCGAGGTGGACGAACAGCTGACCGCGCCGCTCGACGCCATCTTGACGCGCCGCGCTCGTTTCCCGTGGATACTGCTCCCCGCGCATCATCGCGACAAAATCTACTCCAATTTCGTTCTCATTTCGCGTACAAACCTGTCGCCCACATTCGCTACCGATCTCCCGCGTTTGTCACATTGGAGCGTCCTCTTGTCGCGCGTCAAGACGACTCGTTGATCCCATTCATTATTCATTCGGTAAACTCGAGAGCAGCGAAACGGACCGCGGCTAACTTGATCGCCGTTCTCGAAAAGTTCGTCGCGGTTCGCCAACCGCGAAAGTCCAACTACTAGAATTTTTCTGCCACTTTCAATCCCCCGTCCGTCCGTCCGTCCGTGCTCTTTCCTTTTTGTGTTCCCCGCGCGTTTCCCTTCTCGACTCTTCGTCCGCCTTTGTCCCGCGAAAACAAGAAAAACAGAGAACCCACCGACAACACGGCGAGAAAGAAGGAGAAAAACAGAGCCAGAGAGAGAGAGAGAGAGACGACGAGCCTTGGGATGCCAAGATAGAGAGGTCAGCTTCGCTTCTCGACGCTGTGTAATTTTCTATTAAGATTCCGCGTCGTCGGTCACGCGTGAACCACCACGCCACGCCGACCGTCGGATCACGATTCCCGCGAGCCCTTCTTCCCTCTCCCCTTCGCCTCCCAGCCGGACGGGAAATTCGCGAAAAGTCCGTACCACGAGACGTCGGAAGACTCTCCGTTTCTCCAAGTTCACCCGATTTTTTTGCACCCCCCAGGTTCACGGAATGACGCTCGGCGAGGGTAAACTCGGTGGTGGGTACGAGAGCGAGGGCGAAGAGAGCAGCAGCAGCGGTGGAAGCCTTTCGGTGACCGGTCACACGGAGTCGCCGCAACCGGCGCCGGTCGTCCCGACGGCATCGAGTAATCCTCTGCCACCTCATCCCGTATCGAGGGGTCCCGAATTGACGGAATGGTACGTCTGTCAACCACCCGCCGTCGCACCTCAGCACAGTCCTCTGCCGGGACCACCGCCGCCTCATCATTTGAGTCATCACTTCAATCCGTTGATGCATCATCAAGCGACCGCGTACTAACAATGGTTGACTTAGGCATCCTCGTCGACCTCGGAGACTTCGATGACCGGAGAACCGCGTGTCGATCGATGGTACGGGAAAATAATAAATTCTTCAAACGGATGACGCGACTCGTCATCGTCCGGGAAGTTCTAGCCAAAGAAT
Organism: Arge pagana; assembly: GCA_963969455.1. Classification (NCBI taxonomy): domain Eukaryota; kingdom Metazoa; phylum Arthropoda; class Insecta; order Hymenoptera; family Argidae; genus Arge; species Arge pagana. The sequence goes on along the minus strand of OZ018308.1, from coordinate 28,883,711 downwards.
AATCACACGCGTCGAGCCTTTTTTTCTTCTCACCTTCTTTCAGCAGCCGTAGATTAAGCGAGGAGCCGTGATTTTCGCTTCGCCCGTCGTCCAATCGCGCCGTTTATTCGACGACGACGACGACGACGACGCCTTTCCGTTCGATTATCATCGTTGGCCTCGCCGCGCGGCAACCGGACGACGACGATGCCAACGGAAAGCCGCGTCGTCGCATCGTAGGGGATAATTTCAACGGCCTACCGCCTCACATTGAAACGGATGTACAATTTCAGCCATGTTTGTGCCTCAATTTGCTAACCAAAAAAGAAAAAACAAAACGAAACAAAAAAAAATGCATCTAGCCGAAGATTCGTCCGCGGACGAAGACGCGTGGGAGAAGACTACTACTGTAACGCGTCGCGATATGTTACCTGTACGTGCACACCGCTTACGAATACTTAGCGCAAGATAGACGAAGTTTTTTGGCAAATGTTAGTGAAAAAGATCGTAAATTATTCGCGCGGAGAACGAAGATCGAATTACAGACAAATCTCGTCGTTCAACGTACCCCGTTCTCCGCGTACTTACGCGCGAGAGTGCGCGTCGTCGAAACGAACCGAAACGTTGCAAGATCCCGATGACCGACGACAAATGCCAAGAATATTCCTCGAGATCCGTAAAATCACCGGCGAACGAAATCTCGCCCAACGCGACGAGTGAAACACCATTCAGCGATCAAGCTTTTTCGACAAATTTCTTGGAAACGCGAGCATCCAATCGAAGAACTCGGTGGAACACGCCGAAACGTAAAATCGCGAGATTCGTCCGCGTGGCGTGTATTCGAGGAGTTGCAACGAACGGAAGAACAGAACGACGAACAAATGAAACGGGATATTTTCAAAGTCGACAGAGTTGTAGGAAATCGCGCGGTTAACTGTAATAACGAAATATTGTAAATAGAAAGTGAAAATATGAAGAACTTCTTAGTTAGTTGAACGTTAAGTGTATCGTGCAAAAATATTCGTACGACTGCTGTATGTGTGATATCTTGTATATAGGAGCCCTAATCGTCGTTAACCCTATGGTAATTACTATGATTATTGTGACAAGTGATATCACCACCACCGTCATCGCGCTGACATTATTATTATTATTACTATTATTACTACCATTGCTATTACTATTATTACTATGGTTATTATCATCGCCCCTATTATTATTATTATCATTATTATTAATATTATTATTAATATTAATATTATTGCCCCTATTATTATTATTATCATCGTCGTCGTCGTCATTTCCTCGAGAGACCCCGTCATTGGTATTATCATATCTATCCTCATTATTATGATTGCCAATATCATTTCTGTTGTGTTTATGAGTTTAGGTATCGGTACGCGATTGGCGACGAGAGTACGGAAGCGAGCCAAACAGTGAGAAAGAGAGAGAGAGAGAGAGAGAGAGAGAGAGAGAGAGAGAGAGAGAGAGAGAGAGAGAGAGAGAGAGAGAGAGAGAGAGAGAGAGAGAGAGAGAGAGAGAGAGAGAGAGAGAGAGAGAGAGAGAGAGAGAGAGAGAGAGAGAGAGAGAGAATGAACGAGACATTGGAGGCAGCGATATACTACTGTACCATAATATTAAAATATTAATAATAATTATTGTTTTGCAAAGATTCGAAATATATTGTCAATACCATATACATACATACATACATACGGGAACGTAAAGAAATATTCATTTTGTCGTCCCGTCGCCCGTGAATTTTTCCCGTTGTACATCAAATTCCTTTTTTCCCTCTCCTACGAATCGTTTTTTTTTTTCTTTTCATTTTTCTTCCTCGGAACATTTGTTATAAAATATGCTCGCCGAACTTTGACGGGAAAATCATTCGCCCTCCTATTTCTATTGTTCGACTAGCGCTCGCACTTTTTACCGGCGACGGCCAACGATTTTTTACGCCGTATTATTAGTATCGCGCAAATGCATTTTCCCATTTGCTGCGCGGACTTTTTTTGCCATTGATTTTTCCGTGCGGCGGAATCTACGTTCGCGCGTTCGATTGCTCGGTGATAATTCGGATCGGCTTCGTACTCGCTGAAACGCGAAAAATGACGAGGGCAACGCGGAAGACTCGAAAAGAGTTGTCGAAGCGTTGAGCCGTGAACCGTGGATTATCGGACCTCCTAACGGAGGTTTTTCCTCGGGTTTCGGGAACCTTCGAGGGGAGGAGCAGTCGTCCCGGTAACGAGGTACCTAAAAGCGAAACATGTGTCGGAATAGTTCGACAACGGTTCGTCTCCGCGCCGTCTCGCTCCTTCCCAACCTTTTATTAGTTTTTTCTATTTTTTTCTTTCCATTTCTTCCTTACATCTCACCCCGTTTACGCTTCATCCCGAGCTTTTCAGAGAAATAAACCTTCTCCTCCAAATTCCGCCTCGTCGTTCTTCTCCACTCCCGTTTTTCTTTTTTCCTCCTCCTTTTTTTCCCTTTTTTCCCACCAACTTTTCGTCGTTTTATTGCGACACGCCGATCTCACCCCTCCACCCCCCCTCCGCCCTCTTTCCCCCGCTTTTTCTGACCACGCCAAAAAATCTATCAGCTTCGAATACGGAAAACGAGTAAACATTTTTTATTTTTTCGAGGAAAGACAATAATCGAAATTTGATGGCGGAAATTTTGAGAAAAAAATTGAAAATCAACGTTCGGGACGCCGAATAGTCGGTCGGTTCGCGATGGAAATCGATTTTCGATGCGGTTGACGGAGAAAAAACAAACGAGGAATAAGTCAGGAGATAAATAAATAAAAATTCGTCGACGAAGAGCCGAGGTTGACTGTAGTTTTCGGAACGGAATTTATGAATGAACAGGATCGTAAAGTGTCCGGAGGGATTTTTATGCAAGAGTTTAGAAGAGGGAATATCCAAGGCTCGCCGAAATACCGCGGCGACCGTTTTTTCCCTTCCCTTTCCAACTTTTTTACTCCGAGCTGAAGCTCGACTCTGTTTTTTTCATCCGTTCCGAAGCGATCGGACGTTCCTGTTCGCCGGCGAAAATAACCAGCGGAGGAGCAGGAGGAGAAGGTCGAGGCGAAGGAACGTTGCGAGACAAATTATGCTGAAATCAGCGCTCTCGTCAACAATCCGAGAATCGGAACGAACAACCGGCAACAAAGCGAGAGTAAAAAAAAAAAAAATGTGCTCGCGAATCTAACCAGACACCTTTTTTCTCCAACTTTGTTTTTCAGTTTTTTTCAGAAATTTTCCATTTTCAATCATTTTCTTTGTTTTGGAACTAATTGAAATTTTTTTATCGAAGAAGTAAGAGTCGAAAAACTGCGACATTCGCGATTCTCGCTCTTTCATATGCTTTTATATGAATATTCCGCGTGAATATTTATTTAAATAACGCTGACAATTTTTTATTGAAAATTATATTGACTTTGCAGGTTTTAAAAATGCTGATTGCGTGCTCCAACAATAAGCATAACAAAATTAATCGGGTACGTATTGAATTTTTGAAATTATTCGTAATAGGGAGGAAAAAAAATGGATTCAGGAGGGTTGCGAAATGACTTTTTCGCAAAATGTCGCTGTCGTCTCCCCTTAATTGGAGAAAATGCGCGAAACGATCGGCGATGTTGGATCGCGACGGATTTATTTTCACGGTGCTCGATAAATCATCGATCCATATTCGGCGCGTCAATAAATATCGGTATTTTATCGATTTTATCGCGCGGTTCGCGGGGAAAAAACAGAAATAATCGTGTGGCAAGAAGCGTATGAAATGTTTGGCGCCGAGTTAGTCTAGCCGGGGGAAAAAGAGCGAGAGAGATATGATCTTCGGACGTTTACAGATTTTATTGCCCGATATCTACCGATGGATTCGTTAGATTATTTCTGGTTCCCCTATAAAACGCTCAACCCTGGCTGTCGCGAGACGCGTTCATTGGTCGGGAGAGATCGGAGGGACGACGCGGAATTTTCGGGGTGGGTTTCGATTGAGATGACACCGGAGCCTCCTCTCCCCCCCCCTCTCGCTCTCTCTCCTCGCCCCGAACAGAAACGCGGACGCTTCAGCCTCACAGATTCCTCGAGATACGAAGACCGGGAGGTGTCTCAGATCTCGCGATTACGTGATCGATGCAATTCCGTATCGGTCTCGACGAGAAATTACCTAGCTCACTCGATTGCCCCTGCAATTCCCCCGTCCTCTCCTAGTAGGAAATTGAAAGCTGCCGTATTTTGATCGTTCTTTGTTCCATTGACGACAAAAATCTGATTTCGATTCTTCACGGTCCCGAGGCATTCCACGCCCCATCACCGATTTTATTTTGTTACACAAAAACTACACGCTTCCTTCTCGTGCCCAAAGATGTGCTGTGCCGTCGTGTAGGTGATGCCACAGAAGTATGAAATGTTTTGATGAAAAAGCTGAAATATCTTTTGTGCTTCCCATATCGAATGCAAATACAAAGTACTTTTTGTGCTTTCCAATATCATATCCATGATAGCTCGTAACGTTTGACCGATAACGTATATAATTGTTGACATATGTTGCGAAAAAAAATCATTTTTCCTTTAGTAAATAGAAATTACGTTCTAAAAAGTATTTGAAATAAGATACTCGATACTTTTTTCGAAAAAGTATTTAAATACGATATTGGAATAGGTATTTTGCATTTTGTGTTTGCATTTTAAATGGCAAGATCGTCGCGTTTCCGAGTGATTCGCTGTTTGTCGCGCGCGAAACAAAGGCAAGGAATCCCACAAACGAAACGTTTTCGATGATGCTGGACGGGAAATACGATACGAATAATTGTTCAATCGTCGCTCGTCATTTGTTACTTCGTCATCGCACGACACGCAATTATGTACGCGTCGCCTCGTACCGATGTCGTTCCGCGCAATCAGCAGTCGATCGGTCGATTGTTTCCGCCGCGGTCGGGCATCGCGAGCAGGTGGCAGATACCGAGTCTGGCTCGAGTCAAGAGAAGCGTCTCGAGAACTTTATTTTAAATTCTCATTCGGGCCGGGCCATAAATTTACCTGCTGATACAACAACCCGTGCCTACCTATATACGACCCTCTTCTCTCGCCCCCCACTCCACGGACAACTCTATACGCGCCGTGCGTTCGAGGCCCAACGAGCATCTCGCCCCACGAATATCCCACGATAATCCACGATAATCATCGATGCGCGACAAACGTACGATAATCGAAGCCCCCCGCCCCCCGACACTGTTGTCGATCCGAAAGGAACGAGAAATGCCTGTCGCAGTGCAAAGTGCACAATTTTGCGTGCAGAATACGGAACATTTTGGTGCGTTGATCGGTGTTGTCCTCGCAGTCCGGTTTTCAACGCACAAAAATGATACTCGCGCGAGAAAAGCGGAGAAAAGTAGTGGCCGCGCGGTTTCTTTCGTACCTCACCGGTGGCGAACCGCGGAGTATTCGGGGAGAATAATGTCCGAGGATCCCCGGTCGTGAGGACGGTATATTAACACGTAACACATCAAAGCTGGTCAGTGGTCCAGGTATAACCGGTAAATATTTCCACTTCCATAAAGTCGGACGTACATGATATTATAATAGCCTAAAACATGGACGGGTTGTGAAAAGGTCCGGGCGAACAACGACGACGGCTAGAAGATCCGACCACTCTCTAGGCCGGTCCCATAAACGTCTCTGTAAATTCAAAGCTAGTTAGAGGACATAAAATGAGCGGACGCCTCGCGACCGGGTTCGACGCGATATTCATAAAACCGTGTATTAACACGAGCGTCGTCCGGCGTCGCTGGTGAAAAGAGGAGCGCAACGAGGAGCAGCGTCCCTTTTTCGTTTTTCCCGTTTCCTCGCGCCTGCGCGTGTTTTTTTTTTCTCTCGCTAGGTCAACCGCGTGGAAACGAGGATCCGCGAGTGTTTCGGCGATGCGCGAGATTTATGGAATCGTACGGGTGGACGCCGAGGGTACGGAGAAATGCGTAGAGATTTTTCACGACGGGGTTCGGGGGAAAAAATGTCTTAAACTAATATTCAAATAGGCTGCCACAACGGAACGTTTTCGTTCTTATTATTATAAATTATTTATTTGCATTTCCAAATGATCCTTGAAAAATCACGCTATTATGCTAATCCAATGATTAACATAGACGACCCGCCATAATATTTCACCTTGCTCACCGTTTAAGCTGTGGGAGTTTCGAACTCCTAACCAACGCTCTTGACACTACTACTAGTACTGCCGCTACTACTACCAGTGCCACAACTACTCCGTCACTCGACCGCGTACAAAGTGAATAATCCGTCCGCAAACGTCCACCGTCTAATAATTGTGAGACGATCTCCTCCTCGGCTACGCTTCTGGACGGATCTCCCCGCGCGTGTTTTTTTTTCTTCTCATTTTTTTCCCGTTCCTCGGTAGTCGGCTCCGTACTACCGAAGTGGCGAACGAGGAGGTAGCAACCGAAAGAAACGGACAGGGAAAGGGTAAAAATTAGGACAAAGGAGCAGAGGAGCAATGACGTATGGGTGGGTGGGAGTCGGCGGGGGCTGAGGATTCGAAGGGAGTTGTTATAAATCGGTTGTTTGCTTTATGACCGAGGCTTCGTTTCTCTATTTGTCTGTAGGAGAAGAGCAAACAAACGAGAAACGATAGGATAAAAAGACAAGCCGTTGTACCAGCCATCGACGCGTCGAGACTCTCTCGGGCAGAGCGAATATCCCACGATTTAAAGGGTCAGTCGTCCGATATATTCTCGCCGTGATGACGCCGGGGGCAGAGGTCGAGCACCGTCGTCCTGGTCCGGGCAGAGGCAGCCGGGAGGAGGCTGGTGGCAACCACCTCTCGGCAGCCATCCCGAAGCCCGAGGGGGGGTGGGGGAGTGGGAGCGAGAGCTAGAGAAGTTTGTGCCTCGCGTAACGGGCATAAACATAATTAGTTTGCTAGGCTATCATTATATGGTAGCCAGGCCACTCCCACATCGCATTATATGTTTATAAATCAGTATTTTCGACCGACCGATAAAATACGAACGAACGAACTTGGCTTGTGGCCCGTATGGGCGACGAGGGGGGTGGTGAGCACCAGCGCAGCCAGCCCCCGAGCATGGGGGCAACGAGCATGGGAGGAAAACAACAACGACGACGACGACGACGACGACGCTGGAAAACGAGAAGAAGAGGTGAGGATGGCGTAGAAGATTTGGACGAAGAACCAAAAGTTCTCTCTCTCGCTCTCTCTCTCTCTCTCTGTCTCTCTCTCTCTGCCGGCGGAGAGAAGCGGGAGTAGTGAAACACACGGCGAAGGAGGGTGGTTGCCGAGGGACGAAAAGGACAGCAGGTAGAGGAATTCTTATGCTAATGATTTTATGACCAGGGAAATGAATGCTTGTCATATTTTTAATCGGGTGTCCAGCTTCGTGGGGAGACGAGCCATAGCCATAGCCGTAGCCAGACCCACAGCCAGAGCCAGTTCCTCCGAATCAAGTTCGTGTCGGGGTCCACGATTACCCTCCACCATCTCTCATGCGACGAGACAGAGCAGGCAAATGCTCGAACGGAGGAGCATCACTGGTGCGCTCCTAATGAAACGGAGCTTTCCTCAAGAAAGCACTTCTTACCATTTATGAAAATCGTGTCATCGATCCGCCCAAACGTTTAGTACCATCAACGGACAGTATCGCATTGAGCTGAATTACGCGAGTTACTTTTTCTCCAATTCAGTTCAGCATGACGAAATCCTTGCAAATTTCGACCCCGAAAGTCCGTCATTTTGAGAAGAACTGTATCGGCCTATATCTGGGTTACCGTGGACTCTAGGTTAAAAATGGTCGGAACTTCTCTCGTAGATAATCAAATTTTCTATCTTTTTTGTCCGACACTTTTTCTTGTACCACTCATCGTTTACGATTTACATTATCGGTTGAAAAATCAATGAATTGATCGTGATAATCGTATAAGTCGTAAACGGTGAGTGATACACAAAAACTCATCCTACAAAAAAGATCGGAAATGTGATTGTCTACAAGAATGGTATGTACTATTTTTGGCCCAAAGTCCACGATAACGAAGATACACGCCGATACAGTTTGTCTCAAATTGTTCGTTTATATTCGGTGCGCGATTGCTGAAACTAACCGAAGAAACAAAACACTCCCGTCATTTAGTGCGACCTAGACGAGATTAGCGGGCTTCTCTATCGATCGTACTAGTTGCCATGATGATGTAGCGCGAGTAAGACGTCAGCGGTGAGTGTGGCAGGATGCAAGGAAACTGAGAATGAGAAGAAAAGAAGAGGGTCAGAGGCATTGCGGCGTGTGGTGGGCAACAATTACATTGTCGCTACATTGTACGAAGGTGAGTCGCGTTCTACTACCATGCGTATGTTGAGTACGCGTTAGCATAAATAGTGTGTATCGCGTTGCCGTGGTGTCGGTGAGCAGGTGTAGCAACAGCTGAACCACCCACACGACGACGAACTTGACGCGACTTACTCTCCTCGCGTTTGCCGAGATGTGCGCAAGGTGCGCGTGCCCTTCCCGTTTCCCGTTTCATCAACTTCGCTACTCGCGCTTTCTCAACCCACGAGCACCGACGTGCCGCGAAATCTCCCAAAGATGTTCCGACGATTCTCCCCGACGATTTTCAACGGAGATGACGATTAGAAGAAGAAGAAGAAGAAGAAGAAGAAGGAACCCGCGACAAACCCATCGCGCTCGTTACTTTCGATGGGTTATCGCCGCCACGCACGCTTCGCGCTTGCGAATTCCGCCCGGAGGATAAGATAGGAGCTGGTCTCGACTGGATAACCGTCCACCACCTGCTCGCCGCGAGCCATGCAGCCAATCCGAGGCCAGCCACGTGTTTTCCTGAACTCTTCCTCCACCGGCCAGTAATTAAGGCGAAGTTTGCATGGTAAATCGCTAATCTCTGGGAAGGATGCGGCCGGGGAAAACGAGGCTCGATCTTCGATGTTTGCGTATTTTTTCACGTGGCAGGGTCGAGCCTCGCGAGATATGGAATCTGGAACGCGGAGCAGTTGGTACGTGCGCGTAGCGATGATTGATTTCTCGACGACGTCTGATCGTTCCGGAAGTCATTATTATCACGTGGTCGGGTGACATTAGGCTCGCGCGCGACGCTAGATCTGGCGATAGGAGGATCTGGCCGAGCGCGCTTATCGGTCGGAAGCCACACTTGAAGTAGGATAAGTGAACAACGATGGAAATTCGGCGATTAATAGTTGCGACCAATCGCCGATCTCCTCGGCTAATAACAGCGAGGAAAAATGACCGATCCTCGAGCACGAGTCAGCGAGGACGAAAAATGACCACGGGCAGCTACCGCGAAGGGACACGCGACCCCGTGGTTTTAATCGGCGTCGAGAGCAACGAGAGTCTCTCGACGAGTTCAACGCACGCTTTCGCCCATCCGTACTGTTCCTTCCGTTGTCCTTCCAGATCGCGGCCGTCGTCTGGTATAATACCCACCGATGGAGAACGCGGAGACGAATCATCCGATGCGCCTGATCTAATCGGAGCCGCCATTTTGTTTCTGCCTACCGGAGCAGTAGTTGATATATGATCCCATTGGCTACCAGACCTGGTCTCAGGAGAGGCCAGCACGTCGTTGCTCCTGCCATCCACGAACCAAGAGCAATTAAAATTCCTTGCGCCTGGCGTGGCTCTCTGGCTCCTTCATTTTACCCACGATCCACGAGCGCGCAAACTGGCTTGTCGGTACCGAAGAAACGCGATAGCCGTACAAAAACTGGGGAAAAAACGAAATTAGCATACGCGCGTACCTCGCGGAGCCTCGTCTCGCGTAGCGTTTCGCCGAAGATGCTCGCGCGAGCCGAAGACGATCCTCTTACGATCGGATGTAGCCGGGGCTATGCTTTGGAGAATCGACGCGGGCCAGAACCACCGGGCACAACCAAGGATGGATGACGACTAATTGCTGCCTCCAATCTCGACAGCTACGAATTCCATTCGCGTTCCACGAATAGTGTTCGCGGTCCGCGACGACAATGGCCCGGTGGATCGAGGAGGTTAGTTCTCACCGACGGCGCCAGCATTCCACGGTCGTTCCTCCACGGAACAGATGAGACCTCGGACCAGGTGACAAATTGTACACAGCGCGCAATGCGCTCTTCTTTTTTCTCTCGTTCTTTCTTTTTTTCATTCGGATCCCGCGCGATGGACGTGGCCCCCTTCTCCTCGTCTCTGCCGTCTCTTTGACCGTTGCGCGTGGATCCCCCGTAGCATCGAAGCCACTTCCTCCCAGCCACATCGATTGATAATCGGACTGCTCGGAATCGTATCGCTGAAATTCTCGAGACCGCGTCGCAGGAAAATGGTACCACGGTGCGTCGCGAGTGCTGGGAGCTGCCGGGTATCGTAGGACGAGGGAGGATCGGGTGTTACACGTTTTCCGTTCGAAAATTGCGTGGCAGAGAGGAAGGCGAGCAGAGAGGAATACCGCGGAAAGCCTAGCTGGTGATCGAGGGACGGCGAAGAGAGTTGCGGGAGAGAAAGCGCGTAGAGAGGATGAGAGTGGTTGGGCGGAGAAGACTACTTTCGCGGTAGATCAACGCCTAGGAGTCGGGAGTCCGGAGAACGTGGAGCGAGACCCCAGCTACGTAGGAGTAGCGGCAGGAGCATCGCGAGGGAAGAGTCCAGACGAGTGGGAGTGAAGTTGCGTGAGAGGAGTGCGAGAGAGAGAGAGAGAGAGAGAGAGAGAGAGGGAGATGACGAGAGAGGAGGATGATAGGGACGAGGATAAGAGAGTAGGAGTGAGCCGCGAGGAGGTAGTTGTGGTACGGCTAACGGCTAAACACGTCCTCTCGTGATACGTATGGAGGTATTTCTGGGCATAAATAAGAAGCGTAGTCCAGCCGGTATTAAATCACGCGGGAGCGAGCATCGCGTGCGTTCATATGGCTACGTGAACGTCGGAGAGCCTATGGATATACCGGCAATCTCTCTCGCGCTGATCGCTGAGTCGTCTCGCTCTCTCTCTCTCTCTCTCTCTCTCTCTCTCTCTCTCTCTCTCTCTCTCTCTCTCTCTCTCTCTCTCTCTCTCTCTCTCTCTTTCCTTCTCCTTCTCAGTCTCGACCTCGACCAAAGACGAGGCGAGGAGAGGCCAGAACCATAAGAAGGGAGCATCGTACCCCGTCGAGCCAATATGCCGACGCATCAGCGGACCTTACTTCTTGAGTAGTCGCGTGATTATACACCGCGAGGCTACGAGAGGACAAATGGTTGCCCTGTTTCGTACTGGTTGCCGGAATGATGGGGTTGCCACCGACGAATTGTTCGCATGCGCCGGCCAACGTACTCCGACGACTACGAAGACGGAACACAACCGGGTGGATCGAAGAAGGCTCGCGTTGCGACGAGAGAGAGCGAGATTACGGTTCAACTTCCGCCACTTCCTCGGGACGAAACGAAGCTGATCTCGCGCGACGCCACGGTGATTCTGTCCGGTTATCGTTGTCAGCGAAGATCTCGTCGCGACGCCATCGACGTGTCCCCCGTTTGACGAGAGAGTTCGCGTGGGAGAGTCCGAAAGATGGACGAAAAGGTTCGTTTTGCCGGGGCTACAGCACGCATCTCTCTCGGCGTTTCGGACGATTCCCATAATCTATCACCGAAAAAAAAAAAAGAATCGACCAAAAGTTGGCTCGGGAATGTTAATGTGGCGTAGTCAGTGCCCACCGATGCAACGCGCATGCGCCCACCCCCCGCGGAGCCAATCACCGCCCGAGAAATGGTAGCGCTCCTCGAGTCAGCTCTTCTCTCGAGCGAGGAGGGTAAAATGAGAAAAATAAGAGGTAGACAACGACGACGACGACGACGACGACGAATACGGGGCTGAGGAAGAAGCTCTCTCTACGAAGATTATGACGAACGGGGTACGAACGATGGACGAAGAGCAACCGCGAGGGGCACCCACTCCGCGCCACGCTTGATTGCGTCCGAGGTGCGTAAATCTTTCTCGTGGAAATTCTTCGCGGGCCTCCGCGGTCGCGTCCAGCAGCGCGGGCGTTCTCCGGTAGCGGAACGCTGCGCTGCACCATACCGAGATTAACGACGACGAGTGCAAGTTCGATTTCCAATTCATTCCGCGCTCTCCTTCCCCTCCTCCTCCTCCTCCTCCTCCTCCTCCTCCTCCTCCTCTCGTCCAATTACACGCTGCACGGTCATCTCCCGTTCCACTTCCAATTAGGTACCTACTCGGATAGTCGTACGACTTCGCAGCGAATTATCAACATCTGAAACAACCTTCGTCGTATTTCTTGTTCCTCCACGACCCCGCGTCGCCGGACGTTTCTGGACCAAGCACCCATCGAAGCCTCCGAAACGACTCGTCGATCCACGCGGGCCCTGCAGCTTCGGACTGCACTAGTCGTCGTGATTCGGAAACAGTAGCAAGACATCCACGCGCCCATCAAGATTTGGATCGATCGCCCAAAGCGCTGCATCCGACTACCCCAATTTCAAAAAGCCAGGAGTGGGGGGCCAAATGGGCCCCTTAACTATTCAGTACTCGGGTCTTTTACACGTCCTATCCTAACACCTAGTGGCTCGGGTCCCCGTGACCCGCGCGAGTACCGAGGGGTTGAGAAAATGAGCCTCCCTCCCCCCCAAAAACAGGCTACCAAAAATTGGTCTTCGCTGACGAGGTCCTTCGAACGCGTCGATAGAGTTTGGGAACCTAACCGATTCTTTCGATTCGTGGTAGAAACGGCAAGCTCGAGCAACGCAAATCGATTCTAGAGTCGCGCGTCGTGGTTCTTGAAGAACACAAATGACGAGCGACTACCGGAGAAAGAGAGACAAGGTCGAGCGCGCGTAGCCGTGGTTGGGCAGCATATTCGTCGGTCCTCGAAGAAGTCGGGTAATAAATAAATAACTACCACTCGCCTAGCCCTTCGATCACCCCTAAATCATATATCGAGAGAAAGATCCGCGGAGGATCGCGCGGGGACAGAGATCGTTGCGTCGGAGACGCTGCGCTCGCGCGTGGCCGCGTCATTTGGACCGATACGAAATTAGAAAAGTGTCCGATTTACATTCCGAGATCTCGAATGAAGCAATAAATAATTGTCGGTCGTTGGAATGTTAATGTGGCCCCAGCAATCGTGAAGGAACAAATGTTCGGCCGGACCCCCCGCCAACGCCTTATCCGCTCGGCTGTTCCGTGCCGAGCCGTGTGCCTCTCTTCTTACACCCTGACCCCGCAACGAGACCGATCGAAAAACTGCGCGGATCTCGACCAAACTCCCGATAAATACGTCTGGTCTCGCCTCTTTTCTCTCTGCTTCCCGAGACCGGGCACAATCGTCCCGACCGACTCGGTAATAGGAGACGCGTGGAGGCAGTTTGTCACGTAAAAGTAAAGGGGCGAACGACGACGTCCGATGACACGGCTCGTGGGGACCGAAGACTCTCCAGTCGACTCTATCAAAACGTTACGCCCCAGAAACTGTTACGTTACACGCATGTGCGCGGAGGGAGGAGGAGAATGAGAACGAGAGAGAACGAGAGAGAGCGAGAGAGACGGACGTCGACGTACGTGCACCTAGGCATCGTTCGTGGAGGAAGGATGCGTGTACGCGCGTGTAAGTAAGGTGAGGAGCTGTCAGTAGCAGGAATGCCCTCCGCGTTTCCCCCCTCGACGTCCTATCTCGGCGACCCTATAATCGCAAGGGCGGCGCCGCGCTGTCCTCGACAGGATCGCGTCACGAGCGACCGTCTCTGTGTTGTTACGCGGGAGAGCCGTAGCCGAAGAGTAGAGGAGGATGTTTCACCCCGCGTAACACAATATGGCGATAGAAATTGTCACGCACCGTGCATGATATACGGACCCACGGATGACGGCCGAAGATGAATTCGTTCCCCTCGAAACTTCGTGCCGATCAATTTCAATTACGCCCGAAGGAGCAGCTCAAAGCTCGACATCTCGTAGCAACTCCTCCGTCGACGAGGACAACCGAGCGTCGCCTCTGATCTCGCGTAGCTGAGTTCGCGCTCTCCGGGAAATCCGGGGTCAAACGGATCCTCCGAGACTCGAGATGCCGCGAAATCTCGGACTCGCGCTCTTCGCGGAAGCGTTCTCCAACCCCTGCCAAAGCAGCGGGCGCGTGCGAGACGTTTCTACCGATCTCGCCCGGGTCGTGACTCGTCCTCTATCGTCGTCCGACGCGTATCCTGGCTCGTTTTCATTTTACAGGAATCACTGGACCAGAATAGGGAATCCTTGGTATGCTAGGAATGTTACCGCGCGAGGGAAACGGCAGGCCAGAGTCGAGACTCGACCGACGCGCAACCTTCCTACTGCCGAGCTGCCTCGGCGATGTTGTGGGAGATGAAATTAATCGTCTAGGATAGCAAATGAGGTACGGAAAATGCCTCGGGATGGTTGTTAGCAGTTCCGTGCCGGACGACGCAGCTGAAAAGTATTTCGTCGAGGAAGGAATCTCCGCCGTTGATGGTCCTCGTCCCGGAGTGCCAAACGAAGATGTACAACGCGCGGGTAAATTCCGACGGAAACGACGCGCTCGATGCCTACTCGTTGGCGTGCGAGAAATCCGATCACCTCGTAACAAACGTGGGTTTGCGTTAACAAAAAAAAAAAAAAAAAAAAAAAATTGACCCCGATTTGACCTCGAATCCATCAAAACCAAGGCCAACCGACGGATTCTCTTCGAACGAGTAGCGCCAGTTTTTTTTTTTTTTACGGAAAATGCCTACGGCTCGTAAAAATCATTTCTGCTTCCGATTTTGCCGGGCGAAGGGAAGAGACGCGACCAGCGGGGAAAACGCCCGGCGCGGCGATGCGAAAACGTTCGTCAAATTTCGGGGGCAGCGCTCCGGACGTTTTTGCGCGGGCAGAGTGAAGACTCATGCTAATGGGATCGTCGGAATTTTGATCGTTGGAGCTTTTTTTCCGTTTTCTTCCTATCGTCGCGAGCGATAATTCTTCGTCGTATCTATAAGTGAAACGGGACAATCCAATTATCACGAATCGAGTATTCTCGTTGAATAAATCAATGTCACCTTCGCGTCTCCTCCGCTGCGAGGACTCGGCGATCGCGTCTCGAGAACTGCTTGTCGATTCCCCGTTTTTACGACGATTAATATTACTCACAAGGCAGAATTTCATTCCCATCTCTCCCTGACAATTAGGCGACGACGTATCGGGACGTCCGTTCGTGACATTAATTACGTTTCATATAGCCTTCGAGCGCGAGTGCATCATCGTACTCCTCGGCTCGTTCGTTCTCATCGCTCGCGAAATTCGTTCGCAACATTCCATCCCCGTCCTCTCCTCCTCCTCCTCCTCCTCCTCCTCCTCCTCCGCTCGGTCGCAGAGCGGAAAAAGGGGGAAAACGGAGGGAACGACGATAACGATGATACGCCGTTATCGTCGAGGTCGTTTTTTTCTCTCCTTTTTTCGAGACTCGATCCGGAAAATCGCGCGGAGACAAATTTTCGCCCGATGCGGAATCCCAGGAAATTCCGTCGCTCGACCGTCGTTCGCTCGAATGAGAACGCGTTTCCTTTCTTCGTCTCCTCTCTATTCCTCCTCTCGTATTAATTTTTTTCTCCTCTTCCATCGATCCCGCCGTCCGCTCCCTCCGTGAAAAAAGGGTCGGAATACGAAATACTTGTAATACATGCGAGGAAGAGCATCGTCATGTTTCGGCAACGGTGTATGGAGACGCCAATAAATATGTCTTTGGCCGCATGCAATATGTATACCAGCGTTTGCCATCCTCGTGCCTCTCGCGACCGGCAGAAGCGAGCGAGAGAATTTATCATTTTCACCAACGTACTAATTACTTGGGTCGACTGTTATCCCACGGGAAAACGAACCGATCTGGATTCTGGCTCTTCGTTTTTTTTTCTTCTTCCAAACAGAACTCGCAATTTTACACGCACAAAATTGATACCGAAATACCGCGTTCTTTTCCACGGGGAAAATGAAAACCCAGCGAGAACAGTCATTTCGACCGTGATTTTTCCGCACCAAAAATTTCCTCGAACTCGACGGATCGTGACCTTTTTTTATTTTGGAAAACAGTAGAGTATTTTTTTTTTTGCATTGCAAAGTATTTCCCTCGCGTTTTTTTTTTTTTTTTTTTCGAAACAAAGGTAATTCCGTTGGTCGAAATGATTAGTTTTCCGCGGGCAAGGGAAAATACAGCGATCGGTGGAAACGAAAGACGAACGACGCGATTGTAAAATTCATTTTATCGCGCAGTCGAGGTGGATCGAAATTTTGAGAGTTTTTGGAAGAAGCGAGAGAGATGGAGAGAGAGACGAGGCGACGAGTTGAGAATCGTTCATTGGCTCGTCGCGCTGCGGGGTGGTCGCCGATCGCGACGGATAGTCGCCCGACACCGAAAGAAAACATTGATCGGCAAAACGTATTAACGATGCCATCAATAAAGCACGATCTCGAAGGGTAAGAGAAATCGTGTCCGCGACGACGCGGGACGAGGTCGCCGACTCGTCGTCCGAATATCATCGCGATCTTTCGCGAACGACGAAACGCGGACGAAGATGGCCGATTCGTTGATTTGCGAACGAGAAGAATTGTATTATCGAAACGTCCGACCCGTTTTGCGCCTAGTGTTCGCTCAGAAAAAGCACAAGGTAAAAACGAGCTTTCGAATTTTTTGTCGAAAACGAGCTTTCGAAGCTTTTATCAAAAACGAGCTTTCGAGGTTTTTGTCATAAAGGAGCTTTCGAAATTTTGTCGAAAACGAGCTGTCGAGTTTTTTTTTTCTGTCGGAAAATGAGCTTTTGGGATTTTTGTCGAGGACATGATAAGGAAAATCGAGGGGAACGATGAAATGAAAAATTCCGTTGGAAAGTAACTGGTAGTTTTGAACAGACGCGGTGCTTATTTCGAGGCTCCCGATCCGTTTCGAAGAATTTTTACGATCGGAAGGCAAAGGAGGTCGAGTCGTGATCATTTTCGAGGCGGCGTAGCTGTCGGTGAGGCAAAACAGACCAGATCCGTAGGAACGCGCCCGATTTTCTACTATGTACTTCTGGTGACGCGTGTCGGAGATATTTAAGCGAATAAACCAAGCACCGCCCGATTCTATTCCCAGCAAGTGATTCAGCCTTCCCGAAAACAGGCGAGCGCGTCGAGTGCTTTCGTACAAAAAACAATGTGTCCGAATTTTCAATTTTCCCCCAGTCATTCGACTCGCGATATCTTTCGGAAAGATAGCGGGGGAAAATGAAGCGCGAAAACGAAGGGAACGAAATTGTGGCCGGATCGTTGCGAGTTCTCGGTTTAATTTCGCGATCGTGCCAAGTGTGTGTCTCCTCGAAGCGCGCGTAGCCGGCGATAAATCTTTGGCAGTTCGTAAATCACAATCGTAATATACCGGCAAACGCGTAACCTCTCACGCAAACCAATCTCCTTCGGTAATCTCGATTTATCAATGCGCCAATAACGCGCATTTCCGACTTGCATAATCATAAAACACCCTAAATCTCGTAGCCCGGCTCTCACTCCCCGCGCGATCCCGCGTCTCGCCCAGACTTCCGGATACAGGCGCGCGGCGAACGATACGGTAAACGCGCGTAGCGAGATTTGAATATATCGTCGCGCGCGCGAGAATACGTCGCTTTTCTGTATTCGCACGCGTCCGTGAAAAGCTCGTCGGTGGTGCCTCCCGCATGTAAGGATTCCTCCATCCGTCCGTCCCGTTCTGTTTCCTTTCACTCTCTCGCAGCCAGCCAATGATTTACAATGGGACCCCGCGGACGAGGGGTGCGGTCTTTCCTCTTTTTTCCCTCCTTCCTTCTATTTTTATTCCCTTTATCGTCGGTGTGAATTGAACGCGTTACTTTTTCGCCGGGTGAAACGGGTGGGTGGCTGGCTGGTTGGTCGGTCGGCTGCTCCGTCGCGATTGTTTCGATTATTTATGATAAGTGTCGGAGATGGAGAGGAGAGAAGCGTCGTTGCCCCGGAAGAATTTCCGCCTCGGAACGACACGGGCCTCGAGAACGGTTCGCGACCCAACGGGACGAGGAGAATTCTCTCGCGTCGACGTTTCACCCTAATTATTGTCCTCCTGAGCCGAGAATTCCTGCGAAAGCTCGGGACTCGTGAGCCGAGGATGTGCCAAAGCTCGGGACTCGGGAGCTAAGATTTTGTGAAAGCTCGGGGCTCGCGAGCTGAGAAGTGGCGAAAGCTCGGGAGTCGGGGCTCGTCTTGATTTTCCCGGTGGAAGAAGAAGTCGAGGGAATTCCTTGAGAAATCCCGGCGATCTTGGCGATCCGTGTTCAAGGAGATTCGATTTCGAATGATTGGCGATGCGGATTCGGCGCGATGGTCGAGTTTTCGGATGGATCGTCGAGTTCGTAGCCGCTGCTACGATGTAACCTTCCCAGCATCGCCCCGACGTAGGACGCGCGTCGTAGGGATCCAAATGACTTGTCAGCAGCAGGATTTGGGCGTAGTTATGACTCTGCTTGGGGTGAGACGCGTCGGCAACGCTATCTGCCGCGTCGCTCCTTTAATTTGCGCGTACGGAGCGGAGAAAAAAAACTGGACGAGCGATAATTGATCGAGAGACCGAGGAGGAGCGCGGAGAAGACGCGTCGCGAGCGAGGGTCGGGAGGAACCGCGAGGCCGCATCCGCCGGCGGGGATTCGTTCTTCGATAATCTTCGCAACCGCCACGAAAAAACGCACAAAGAGAACTCGCACCGGAGACAATGCTCGTTCTCCCCGGAATCGATTCTCTCCGGGATTTCTCCTGCCCGAGTCTACGCCAGACGACGCGCGAGCCACGCTCTACGCACATTCGGCGCATCCTTGCGGCGAATCGGACGGGGCAGGAGGGAGCTTTCGTCGAGGAAACAACGGACCTCCGCGCGTCCCATACCGTAATTAATCACCTTTTCTTGCGCGAGCCAAAACGAGCCTGCCCTTCTCTCCCGCGTCCTCTCCTCTCCTCTCCTCCCTCCCGTCCGTCCGCCTGCCTCACCTCGCGCCTCTCCGCCGCGGAGGACTCGGTTGATTGCGAAACGCGGGAAACGTTCGTCGTCCGAAACAGTCACCAAATCGCCGATACTCCAAGGTACAGTCGCCAAATATCGCCCCCTCTTTGTAACGGAAAAAAATGTGCAAAAAAAAACGAGGCTCAACGCTCCTTCGTCGTAACCAATAATCAAAAACTCGTTCACTTTGTTACAAATAGAGAAAGACGACTTTTATAAAAAAGAGGACAAATTCGGAAAGTATTCTTTTTTTCCAACACACAGAAAAGTACAAAGTGTTTTCAGAATTTTCAGAGACATCGGGAAAATAGCTGACCGGATCGAGGAGGGATGCCTCGTGTGCGTAGATGTTAATAGGAATTTGCTACTTGCGTTAACAAACATCCGTTGACAAAAAAAAACATGCATTTTTTTTATTGTTTCACAAAAAATATTATATTAATTTTATGGACGAATTCGTTAAGCTCTGATCTCTAATATCTTTCAAACGGTTAGAGAAATCGCTTGAACGCGTCAGTCCTTTTTTGTAGAGTGTTCGATTTCCTGCAAAAATA
The DNA here is from genome assembly GCA_963969455.1 of Arge pagana. Lineage (NCBI taxonomy): Eukaryota > Metazoa > Arthropoda > Insecta > Hymenoptera > Argidae > Arge > Arge pagana. Next base: position 28,864,146 of record OZ018308.1, on the reverse strand, counting down.
TATACAGAAATTTGGTTAAACGGTAGATTAATAACGAGATATGGTCTGTTTTATGAGGGACCGAAGAAAGAATGGAAAACTGCGCGAATTTGGTGAGCACTTTCAGAGGTGCCTGAGAACTAATTTTTCTTTTTTTAATCACCTTAACAGCTACTCGATATTTCGGATACCAAAACCATTCGGCGATTTTTTAATTCGACTCCTCCGTGGCGGAAAGCGTACCTGGCGAGACGCGGGGCCCAAATTCGAGCTCGGAAGAAGAATATTTTTCGCTTACCGGGCGACGAGACGTGGGTCGTTGAACGGTCGTTGAAGTTCGACCACCGTTGATGATATGCATCCGCTGTTGGCGGTAATGAAGCGAAACTGACGGCGCGCGGGAGAGAGAGAGAGAGAGAATACGTTCGGGGAGAAAAAACGTTGAAAACCGAAATGAAAAGGACCGGTCGAATTCGACGTGGCGCGTAGAGTTTGACCTCCGCGAAATGACTTTACGGGAATTAAACGCGAGAAATCGGCGAGATATGGAGCCGCGAAATGCGATGTGGCCATCCGTCACTCTCGCGCGAATATACCACGCGCTCGAGCGTCGTTGCGCTTCTCCCCTGGTACACGCCACGCTCCGCGTCCTATCGCGGTGCGCAACCTGCGATACGAGCCCACCTGCGACAAACACCCGATTCCTCTGCGCGCTGTCTCCCGAAAAATGGGGGGGAGGGGGAGAAAAACTGCGGCATCGACGAGAACCGCGATACCTACGTGGGAGTCGAGCCAACGACTCTCTCGGATCGTCGGCGTTGCATCTAGTCGACGATGCGAGAGTCCTCGTTTTTTTGTCTACTTCTTTTTTTTTTTTTTTTTTTTTTTTTTTTTTGTGGAAGTCGATATTTTTCGGTGGGAAAAATTGAAAAATGACAAACTCTGGAGATTTCTCGCGGGTGGTTTTTGTGGAGGAGCGCGTAGCTTGGGCAAAAACTCATCAGCGAACTGTCGAGGGTGGGGTGGACGGGTGGAAAGAAAAGGGCCGTAAACAAAACACGATCAGCGTTGCCAGACAGTGCGGAGCCTTCGCCGAAAATTCGTAGAAGATCCCGAAATGCCTTCGTCGTTGCATTCGAAGATCCGGGGGCCTCGTCTACCTGGACAGGTGCGCGCTGCACCGCCCGTACGAGTGAAACGGATGGACACCCTGACGCATGAAATATGGCATTTCGTTTTACATTTAAACATTTCTTCTTATTAATGATACGTCAGGGGATACGCGAGCTGGTCGCTCACGCTTCGCCGATCGTCGTGATCATCGCCGCTCTCCTTAATGGATGGACATAGATTCCAAACGCGTCGATCGAGCGGAGAGATGCGTGCGCGAATGATTAGAATCCACGAATCCGTTCGGATGGAAGCGAACATTATCATCCAATTTGAAATTTGAATTTCCGGACTATTTCCAAATTCCCACGATAATTCGCTATTTGGGGCTCGGCGCGTTGGGAATTTACGAGATCTTATTCGCAATCGATGTACATTTTTATACAACGCCACGAATCGAATCTTTGAACAACGACAAACGAACAAAAATTAACTGAAGTAAATGAATCGACAAAAATAAAATGAGGAAAATTGTACGTAAATGTTAATTTCATCGTGAAAACCGAAAAACCGTTCTTGCGCGCGCGTGTGTGTGTGTGTGTGTGTGTGTGTGTGTGTGTGTGTGTGTTGGTTATTATCCAGCTAGGACAGGCTATTATCTGTCCGTATCGACGAATAGAAACGAACTCGGTCACGGTAAAACGTATGAAATCTCGCGCGAAAGACCGCGTCGGAGGTTGGGCCGACTCGTACTCGAGGCGGAACGTTTTGGTGAAAAATTTATTTGTGAGGAGGAGAAAGAAAGGAGGAAGACGAAAAAAAGTGATAAATGAAGCGAAACTTATAAACGAGGGAATGATACACTCGACTGGTCATTGTCCGCGCGCAGGTTCGTTCTATTGTCGGCGGTGGGCTGGTGCCCCTCCTCCTCGCCTCGGACACCTTGGAAATTGTTGGAAAACCTCGATAGAGTCGAGAATCTCGCGAGTGAAATCGTCGCGGAGGGATCGCCGTAGAAACGGGTGAAACTGGATACGATCCGGCCGACGTCGACGGAGACGCCGAAGGCGTTCGCGGAAAGGGGCCCGCGGGGCCGTTTTCCCACCGGATCGGAAAGAAAACGGTCCGAGAACGAGCGACGACGAGCCCGGCGCCGATTCTTCGGGAACCTCGCGCTCCTCGCACCCGCGACTCCTCGTCGACGGTGTCGCGCGGTTCCCTCCTCCGCCTCCTCCGCCTCGCGCCGGTGGAAAATGCGTTCGGTGCGTGAACGCCAAGGTGTATCGATTGCCCCGCCTTTCGTTGCGTATCCATGACGACACCCCCGAGTTCCGAGTTCCGAGTTCCGAGTCCAACTCTCTGACCCGAAGCTCGAACCTTGTTGCGTCGTTGTCATCTATATCCAAAACCCGGACCCCTCTCGCGCCCCTTGATCCTCGCTGTACCTACGCTCCCGGCATACGCGACCCTCCGCGCCGCTGGTATCATCGTCGCACCTCGCACCCTCGCCTCCCGGTCGCGCGCCCCTCACCCAAACAACCGCACTTCCTCTCTCTCTCTCTCTCTCTCTCTCTCTCTCTCTCTCTCTCTCTCTCCCTCTCTCTCTCTCCCTCCCTCTCTCTCTCTCCTCCCTCCACCGCCGACCGAAACGATACGCCGTGTCCGTCTGTTTCAGGATCCGACGGCTGAGCATCGAATCGAAAGCTAATTGAATTCGCGTTATCGATTCTCCGCCGACATCCGACACTGAGAATTTACAGTGTCCGCGCATCGCGATAATGGTCAGGCGCGGCCACTGCTCTGCAAGCTTTCTCAAACTTTCTCCAAAAAAGCAATGCAACAAAAAGCTACGAAAAAACATCCTCGTAATGGAAAATCCATCCGCAATTTTTCCTCCCGAATAACTTGAATTCACGAACTATTCGCATCGAATCGAATGATCTATATTTTTGTGGGCAACGCTGCGAATAGATCATTTGAAGCATTCACGAGTTACTCGAAAGTTGCACGTTATTTGAAATTTTCGAATTTGAAGGCTACGAGATATTCTATCCTGATTGTTAAAAAATCCCAACTTTTCCATTTATTTAAATCCTCCTAAAGCGGGTAGTTTATTGAATAGAGCGCAATATTTTCAACTTGGGTTACAAAATATTACAAAATGCAGGCTACTCGAGACGTTGACACATGCGCGAAAAGGGTTGCGAGTAAACAAGGTCACCGCTCTCCTCGTCTTCTCGCAGCAACCTCGAGGGGTAGATTTTTGGAGAACCGGCGGCAGAGGGGGAAAGAAACTGCGCGTCTCGTCAAAATATGGCACTTTCGACGTGGTTCGACGAGGCGTCGAGTAATATACGACTCGATCAGCGCGAATAATCCAAAAACCCGGAGACGGTTCGTTGCTGCTTCGGACCCTCCAAGTGTTCGCGTATGCGACGGATCGATGCGCTTTCCTTTCGAATTTTTTCGTCGAAAAAACACCGTGGCCAGCGTTCGGGTGTCGGACGGGACGTCGGGGGGCGAGAGAGAGAGAGAGAGAGAGAGAGAGAGAGAGAGAATCACGGGAACTCTCACGAGAGCCAAGTTTGGCTGAACCGGGCCCGGAGAGCCTCCCTCGTCCCTGGACCCCGCACAACACAATACATCTCATTATGTTATCCGCGCATCTCCTCGCACGACCATTTATCATCCTTCGCCCCGTCCCGTTCGTGGTGCAGCCATCCACCCCTCCGCATCTCGGCCCGTGCTGCCCCTCTCCGTCGCCCTCGCCGGACCGACCGCAGCTCCGCGTCTGTCCCAACCCCCGAACACCCCCTCGCATCTTTGTCTCCCTCGCAGCGTCAAAACCACGCTGAAACACCGAACCCGTCCTCCTCTCCTCTCCCTCTCCTCGCCTCTCTCCGCCCGCCGTTTCTTATTTCTCGGATAGTTTATAGATGTTGCTTTTCGGAAGGTCGGAGATAATCATTTGGATCGTTCGGGCGACATGGAAAAACAACGATGCGTCGTACATCACGCCGAACCATCGCGGAGGAAAGGGGGAAATTTGACACGCGACCGCGATGTACCGGTGCGGTTTATTCCGCCTCCTCCGTCGTTTGTTCGCGGACTCGCGGAAAGATGGAAAATAAAAAGTGTCCACCGACAGCGGTGGAAAAAAGTTGGCGCGGTTAGGAGAGGAGTCGAGAGGAGGAGGAGGAGGGAAATACGACGTTCGATTATTATAAATTTCATGGACTTTTTGTCCGTGTAATAAATTAGTCAAAAGCGTTCATCAATTTCGTGATGTCTCTCCTTGCCCCCTCCGCCCGATTTTTTTCCCTTCGATAAAAGGAGGCCTGGGCTACGAACGACGAGCGAAAAGAGGAACAAAAAGCGGTTCTCTTTCCTCTCGTTCGAGCCTCGAGACTAGTCTGGAAACACATCGTCGTGGCTCCATCACCTTTGTCGAAGGGCATCAAACTTGATGGATGATTGTTCGTAGCTCGGCTCGACGCTTCACCACCGCGAGTCTTCCGAGAGACGCGAACGGATCGCGTGTTCCGATCTCAACGGCTCGCGTACCATTTTCCCGTTCCCCCTGCTTCTCCGATCCGATTTTGCGACGGTCGGAGATAACGAACGCGAAAACCCGCGAAACGACGACGATTCGGACAAGTTTTCCCTCTCGTCACGTTTTTTACCCCTCTTTCTTCCTTGTCCTCCGTCGCTTGGAATTTTCCCGACGCGGCGCAACCCCTTTTCACAAACGAGGCTCGTGCGATGGATTGAAATCGAATCGACTGTGATCCGTGAAAGTATTCGCTTGTTCGGTGCTCAACAGTCGATTTGCGGCGAACAAATTGCCCGCGGTTTTTTCTTTGACCCGTCGAATTCACGCCGCACGAACGTAAATGCGACGCGTTTGAACGTGCTTTTATTAGCTTGGTTTGTTTGTCTGTTTGTTTGTTCATCTGTTTGTCTGTTTGTCTGTTTGCTCGTTTGATTGTGTATTTGTTTGCTTGCTTGTTTGTTTGTCTGCAACAAAATCTTCGAACGTGATTTTGACCCACGTCGAAACATTGAATTAGATTGAAACTTTGCACGCATTTCAAGGATCGGTGACTATACAATAATTTAAGACATTTTGTTCGGATTTTTCGTTTAAGAATTCGAGTTTGAAATTTTTGAAAAACTGGCAAATAAGAAAATGAATAATGGTATAGAAAAAGATAAACTAAACAGGCTTTAAAATGAAGTACGTCGAATTCAGCTGCAATTTTGTAGAAAAGCCGGATATTTTGCGAGCAGCCCCGTTTCGCCCTGCTCGGCGAATTTGGACGTCGAGTAGTTTCGTTGGGAGGGCGAGTAGGCGCGCGGTATCATAACGAAACTCGAGGGAAAGACGGATGAAAGTCTCTCGCGAGGCACGAGGTGGGTATGGTACCCCACCTACGATAAACGAACTCGAGCGTCGAGGTACGTGCGACGGGTTCTGATTGGTCGACGCTAAGCCGCCATTGTTTCATTCACGTCTGTCTTTTGTTCCGGCGTATCTCGTTTTTAACACCTCCACGCTCTCGCCAGACGAAACGGTAGCAACACGACCGAGTCCACGGATATTCGACGAATGACCGAAAACAAGTCCATTCTTTAGCCTATTTTTCGCTCGTGGTTTTTCGAAAAATTTCCCAAAAATTACCCCAAAAACTGAAAAAATGGAAAATACCATTCATTATAGAATCACGTCTACCTTACCAAAGTTGAATCACCCATTTTTTTATCGACGAGGGTTGAAAATTCACCCCAAAGCTCTTCGTGGGGTAACTTGGGGAAAATTGAGAATATTTTTCCTGATTTCCGAGAAAATATACTGAAATGCTAAAGGTCATGAAAACTGGAGAACAACAAAACTATTCCAATAAAAAAAGGGTAACAAGAAATGTCGAAAATTGGAGAGAGAAAAATGGGATACAAAAAAATATCTATTTTTTGTTCGAGTGGCAGTAACTCGATCAAAAAAAATCGTAGAAAAATCGTTTAGGGTAGCGATGAGAAGGAAAAGAATCAATCTTTCTGGTGGTTCAAACAGAAGTGTGATGCGATTTTTTCTGCACGCGATACAGCTTGACGAATTTGAGCAAAAATTTCGCAATTCGTCACCCTCGTGTTTTTTTGAGTGTCGCGTTGCGAAAGATTGGTTGAAAAAAAATCAATCAGAAGCTCTGGAAAGAGGAGATTTCGGGCTTCAAAATGCTATATTTTTCAGTTTTCTGCGATCATTATTAGCGGAGTAACGGCACTTTGAAATTTCCCCCTCTTTGCAGAGGAAAGTTTAGATCCTCCAAACGTTGCGCGGAGTGTGTTTTTAAACTACACGTTGAAAAACAGCCACTTTTCGAAAACTCCGGACGAGTATCGAAAGTTGCGAGCCAGAGAAGCGGAATCGACGGTAGAAAATGAAATCGCGAGCGGATGATTTCGCATGGAAAACGGAGGTGCGGGCGGGAAGATGGGAATAGAAACGTCGGATGAGACGGAAACGCGGAGGGATTCGAAATAATTCCGAGTAGCCGAGACCCGCGTAATCCCGGAGAAACCGAGCCGCGTGTCGTGGTCAGCGGACGAGCCGAGATAAATCTGGGAGCAGCGAGATTTTACTTGGCTAAGCCTGCGAACAAACAACGAAGTCAAGCCGAAACCACTCGACGTCTATTCAACGAGCGAGAGGGGCTGGGATAGGCGAAAGAAGGTAACAATGCACAGCCGGCATGTAAAACACAGAGATGCCGTGAAGATACGCGTCGCAGGATGAATTTCGGGGGTGGTCCCGGTATTCCGAAGCAACGAGAAATAAGCGAACCGCAGAAAGAACAACAATTCGTGCAAATATGTCGACCGATTCTTGGTACCCTCAAAAATTATTATTTTCCCGCAATCGCCAAAGAGACTGTTTTTCTTTGTACTTTTTAAAAATTGTTAAAAATGTATTCATTCATTTTTTCTCCGTTCTTACGAATTTTCCTACATTTGCAATGGAAAACGGTTGATTGTTGGAAAATGTCAGACATTTTCATCCCTTTCGAGCAAAAGCACAAAAGATGTCAGGAGAAGGTCAACGAATAGAATATATCACTTCCAGTCGAACGATTCGCGATCCTGCTAATCCTTTTCGTAGTGTCGAGCGAAAAATTTAATCTTCTTGAGAATTATTATCGTTGTTCTCCTTTATTTTTCGCCTTCTCACACGGAGAAGCAAAATAATTTCTATGTACGTACAGGGAAAATTCCTATAGAAACATAGGTACAATGCCTACGTTACACCTTGGGATTGTTCCATGGTTAACCTGGGGGAAATTTCTATAAAATATGGGAAATATGCCTATAAATTAGAAATCAAACTTGAAAACACGCCTTTGTTGTAATGGATTGAACAAAAAAGTTAAACAAAAAATTTCAATATAAGAATAAAGTGATTAACGAGAAAATTAGTGTCATTATCAAAAAGCGCGGGGTGCTCGATATCAATTGTTATAAGATCTCACTATTTTTGTTTTGAAATGCAGAGTTAGCGTGAGAATGTAGTACAAAGCACCCCACGTTTTTTTACAATGACATTATTTTCTCGTTGATCACTCCATTCCTATATTGAAAGATAGATAGTTCGAAGATGGATGGTTAAATAGTTGAATAGAAAAATACATGAATGAATAAATACATAGATAAATGAATACATAGTTAGGTATAAAGATAGATAGATAGATAGACAGATAGATAGATAAATAGGCAGACAGATATATAGATAGATAGATAGACAGACAAACAGGCAGACAGACAGACAGACAGACAGACAGACAGACAGACAGACAAACAGATAGATAGATAGATAGATAGATAGATAGATGGATGGATGGATGGATAGACGTTTGAAGATTTTGTTACATCCAACATTCAAACCAAGCTAATATAAGCGTGTTAAAAATAGGTGTTCATCCTATTTTCGCATCGGTGTAATTACTATAATGACGTAATAAACATCCCCGTGCCGACATAGAAATTTCTCTTACGTGAAATAAGAACAACATCTGTACTTTTCTCTCGTGTGCTGTCGCGAATTCCGTTTTCGTTCGACTCGAGGGACAAAACGCGTCCACCGCGATGTATTTGCGCCTGTTGAATGCAGCCCGGCGTACAACGATGCGCCGGCTTCTGTCTACGTGCAGGCGCCTCGCTGCGATTACGCGAAATATCGGGGAATATTCTAACGTGATTGGCACAGGAATTCCGAAGCCTTTGAATCTTCGGGAATCGTGACGTTAATAAACGGAACATCTTTGATCTCCGACGAAGAAGAAAATCTTTGTGAAAAGTATTCTGCGATGAAAAAGCAATCGAATGGAAATCGGAAGAGAATCGAACGCGTATGAAATTATCAAAGGCGGACGTCGGGAAAAATTGAAATGATAATTCGAACGTCGATGAGGAGAGGAAAAAAAATCGAAGTAACTCGCTATTTCTCGTTTTTTCTCCCCGCTCTCCCGAGCAAATATATTCCGTTCTTTTCTTTGCTTTTCCTCCAATGGAGAGAAAAATGGGTTCGATAAATCAGATATGTTTCGGGCTAAAGCGAGTAATTTCTACGTGAAACTCGTGAGCGATCGTCCGTTGTTTCCTGGAACAACCTCACCTGTCTTCCAGCGAACAATGAGGGAAAACGAGCCGAGCCTCGCGACGAGGGAGAGCAATAGACGAGGAGAATAAAACGGAGCGAGAACGATGAAACAAGACGTCGAAATATATCTACGCGCACGTTTGTCCAGGTAGAGAAATTTCCGTACGCGAAACCTGCGAACAATTCGAATTTTCGAATCATTCGAAAAATTCGAATTCTTCTCAGATTACCGAATAATTCGTGCATTTCCCAGTATTCGGAATTTGCGGCTTATCACGTTTTTCATTTACGCCATTTCGTTCAAAAATAACATACACGTTCGTACGCAACGCCGCGAATACGTTTTTTTTTTAACGACAACCAACGAACAAATTAAGTAAAATGGAAAAACGTAAAATTTGTATGCTACATTTTTTTTGTCCCCCGCAAATGTATCGCAGTACACCAAATTCTAGTAAATTTCTCGGTAGACGTGTAACTTCGGCGTCGAAGCTCCGAAAAATTCACAGAGAGTCCATCCACAACGCGTAGAATTTTTTTTCAGAATTTTCACAGCCGTGGAAAAAAATGGTTGGTGGATCGCGGATGAACGCCTCAGGTACAAGATTTGACGGAAAACAGGGAATAAAGGAAATGAAAAATTTAACGAATAATGAAATTACAAAATTGATGATAAAGCAACGAAAACCAAGTGTCGTGCAAGCTCCAAATAACGCGGATTTAATTCAAACTATTGCGAACAGCGTTATTCGACTCGACGCGTTGCGAACGCTACTCCCACACCACACGGTTCGATGTTGCGTATATTTCGGATACATTCGGAAAACACTACTTTTTCGGGGGCGGGAGGGACGGTCAACGGGCAGACGAACATTGATTCGAGGATATTTCCGTCGGCTGTGGATCCACTTCAACGTTGGACTATAATTTGCTCTTCGGAGAGCCCCGCCCACGCATACATCACTCGAAGGGAAAGAGAGAAGAGGAGAGAGATCGCTCGCGACGATAGGACTTGTCACTTTGTCGGTCGGTGGTAGGATACGCGAGAAAACACCGCTCCCCGGCGAGAGAACAAATAAAGGGCTACGTTTGGGAATCGTTTTCTCCTTTCCCGAGAGTCCCGAGAGTCGAGAGTCGATGGCGAAGGAAAACGCGCGACGTACCCGCTGCTCGCAAGGAATCGAGGCGAAATCGTCGATCAGCGAAGACGGGGACGAAGACGAGGCTCGACTCTCCCATCCCTCTCGAACGCGGCGCGACGGGGCTCTTCTGGTATCCCCCCCCGCCGCCGACCTGTCGCGGGGAGACAAACTCTGGCGTCAAAACGGCGAGGTACGTCCTCTCGAGCATTGTCGATCTTCGCGCGTACCTGGTGACCCTCTTCAAATGGGCGAACCTCGGACGTCGCCACCACGCCTAGTTAGCCGGCATTGTAGCCCCCGTAGACTTTATGAACTGGAAATGATACGGATAGAGAGGAGAGACGGAGCGGCCTTTAATCGCGAACGGGGCAACTTGATCGGCGGCTATTTCACTTTCACGCGACAAAAATCTCGGGTACCCGAGGAAAATTCGATCTCTTCCCCCTCGCAATTATCGTCGCTATTTTATTTTTACTTGATTTGATTTTAAGTTGATTCTTTTTGAATTTTGAAATTTATTTCATGAGCGAGGTATAATCAAACGAGTCGAACTTGAATGTTACTTCGACCAAACGCAGCTCGGACCTCTCTCCCTTACTCCCGCGTCGCCGCCGGTTCGAGAAATGGCATTTGCCCGGCTCGAGGAAGAGTTCCGAAAAAAACAGCGGAGTTTCGCCGAGTTGACTCTTCTCCTCGAGATCCGCGTCGTTGTTTTTTTTTCTCCCAGGAAACGCACCGCTCGACCGACGATCGGCGTAATCCCTTCGAGATTAGGAGAACGGCGACGTGAAATATGCCCCGAAATCCACGTGTAAACAAAGTCCCCGGGGGTCGATCTTCCTTCCTGCGCGAGATCGCGCGTGTCTCGTTTATTTGCCGATTTTCCCAATGCGCCGCTTCTCCGCTGACGCGCGACGTTTTTTCCGCTCTCTTCCTTTCGGCCGCGCGAAAATCTCGCTTTGGCGAACCCCAAAGCCGGCTGACGTCACCGGGGCACGTGCTCCGGTCGGCGATATTACGGTTTAATATTAAAACTATAGCCGCCGCGTAGCCGCAACACCCCAATGGATGGCCCGTGGACGGTAATATATAAGCGAGGGTGACGCCTGCTTTTTAATTGGATTACGAATGATGGGTGACGCCGTTCCCAGAATTTTATTCGGACGCGAAGGGTTTACCTCGATCGGAAAGGATTCCCATCGGCGCGAACCTCCCGTGTCTGATAGTTCTCTCTAAACATCGAACAACGGAGGAATCTCACGAGCCTCTGCTCCAAATAGTTATACAGTAACACGTTTTCCGGCAAATCAGGTAAAATTTGCGCAGGAAATTAGCGTTATTCCAATGGCCCTATCGATACGCGTGCAAAGTTTCGATTTAATTGGGCGTTTCGAAGTGGGTCAAAATCCCGTCGAAGATTTTGGCACGTACAATCGTGCCAAGCTAATAAAAGCGTGTTAAAAAATAGGGGATGGGATGGGAAGAAAAATGGGATTACTCGGATTCCTCGGAGTCCATCGGGGTACGTTCCCGGGGCGAACGGAACTATTTTTATCAATAGCTTCTCCCGCCGCGTGCTGTTTTTTTCCTCGCTCGCTGTTCCGCAAATCCTTACAAAGCGAGGTGGGAAAAGTATCGCCGCGGTTCTCCGTCCACGCGCGGTGGATAGTTCGAGGATAAAGCGTTGGAAAATGGCGGAACCGCGCGAGTTGAAAAATCGAAAAGGCTTTTCCGTTTCCCCCAAAAGGAGGGGGGTGCGAGCTGCCGCGTCGCGGCGTGATTTTCGCGGAAGCTCTCGACCCGAAGTGAGTTTAGCGTCTCGAGGTCGTCCTCGTCGTCGTCGGCGAGGGAGGATGAGAATTATTGGCGAACGGTGTCGAGGGACGATTTAACCGCGCAATAACAACTCCACCCCTGCTCGAAGGAGGTCTGTTTATACGAAGCGTCGTCGAGGGGTCGGCCACGGATCTCTCTCGATTCGCATCCCTCTCGCAGCTTATCACTTGCTCACCTCCGCGCGCGACCCCTCCGCTCCTCGCTCCTCGCTCCTCGCTCCTCGCTCTTCCGCCCTCGTCTCTTCCGTTTGCCAAGCTTTAAGCTAATGAATCTGATTTGCATCGGAGCCCGACTGATCTGCGATCATAGTAGCTTCGAATAAATTCGAATTCCGTACGCGGAAGTGCGAAATAGCCGGACGCCGACGAAAGTTCACCCATCGCGTTTTTTTTTATTTTTGTTTTCGGCCGAATAGATATGTTGCCTGTGCGAAGGGCTGTCTGCCAACTCAGCCCCCCATTTTCATCCAAGTCCCAAAAAGACCCGAACGGAATCCGAAAATTCACTGTTTTTCACTTTATTTAGTATTCGAAGGATTATTCCATCGATATTTTCGTACATAAATTTCATTCCGTTTTCTCAGCTTCCGTTTGAAGCTGTATTGGGATTTTTCAAATCAATTTTCCAGACTGCTTTGCCTGAAAAATACGAAAAATTCGACCTTCGCGCCAGTGCGAGCAATAAGATGACGAAGTCTTATCGCGATCGGATAAACGATATAAGACGAGAAGCTTGACTACTCCTCAAACGTTGTCAATTTATTTTTAGTTGTGCCCCTCGTTCGATACGCGATATATAGCGAGAGGAGCTTGCTTCCAATTTTGCTTCCCGATCGGAAAACGATAGCCCAACACTTTCACGCCGCGGCGCGGGGCTCGAAGTTGGCGGCGTAGGCACGCACACGCATGTACGTACGTATGTCTATATTCGCGATCGGTGAACCCTCCGCATAATCCGAAAGATCATTACGTTGGTTAGGCGACAAAGAGTGCGCGTGCAGCGGGCTGCGACGGTCGAGGAACGCGGCGCGAGGGTCGGAGAGTCCAGGGTTCTCCTATACATATATCGCTGGCCGAGGCGAACGCGACGCGAGGAGGAGCACGGTTCCCCCGGGATTACAGGGATTACACAGAGATTGAATCACTTCTGGATCCACCCCCGACCTGGGACGTCTAAATGCTTCTGTCCCTTAATCATCGTGTCTTTGCCAGAAATTTCAAGGCTAACAATCTCCACCGTGCGATCGACCATCTATCTATCTATCTAGCTATCTATCTATATATCTATCTATCTATCTATCTTGGTGAAAAAAATCGGGATTTACGAATCCGAAGAAATGACGAGGAGGGCGAATCACGATAAAAGAGAGAAAATGAAGAAAAAAAATCATATACGAGGAGAAAGTATCGAAGACGTCGAACGCGAAACGCGGACGTGGTGGAAACGTCGCGGGTAACGAGGTGAGCGGAAGGTGAATCGCGCGAGGGGGGTGCGAGAGATTCATTTCGTCGGGCAGATTTCCGAAGGGTATAAATTTATTTACAAGCGTATGATAGAAATACCGTTGTAAAAGCAACGGAGCGGAGTGTGGAAGGATGTTTCAGCCCCTAATCAAGTTGCGTTTAATAAAACTGGCTCCGTCAGGCCCCCGTCCCTCTCCTCCCCCTGCCCCTAGCCCGTTCCCCTTGACCCCTTCGCTCCTCGGCCGTCGCGGGCGGGCTAATCTGACTTTGATTAAACTTTTAGCGACGCGCGACGAGATTCGAAAAAAGGGGTGGCGCGGGGTTTAGGTAACCGATAAACCCCGCGCGGATTGGCCGAGTCGCGGAGGCGCATGCTCGCCGACTCCGGCGACGCGACGAGCGTAAGTCGATTTTTATTACGAGTCTTGCATATAAATTAACCATAAGCCGATAGTGTGACGAGAAAATGCTTGTTAACGCCATCAGATTAAAGTAATAAAAAGGCTGATATATCGCGATGCCCTGACGCGCGATTAACGAGACCCGCGACGGATTACCTACTCCCGAACTTGCCGTCACGCCGACTCCCTTTTTCCTTCCACCTCGAATCCTCGTACCTATATATTATATACCTACCAATAGTCGCGAAAATCACGCGAGCTCGTTTCTCACGAGCCACGATCATCACGATCTAGCAGCTCGTCGTCGCGATACCAAAAATGTTCGCCCCTGCACCCTCGCGACTCCTCGCAAAAAGCTCTCGACTTGTTCGACTCGCCTGCGAAGGGTAGAGGCAGGGTGTGGACACTCGATGGTCTTACAGCGAAACGATGCGTTGGCTTGGACCAGACCGCAGCCAATAACGATTCGCACTAAAAATATCTTGGGAAGTTTCACCCCAAATACGGAAGTAGTTGGTGACCACTAGCCGAAGCCAAGTAGTTTTCTTTTTCGCTTGAAATATAAATATCACTGTGAAAATAGGGCGTATCGCTACAAACTAATCAAAACACGAGTTATAAACAATTTTAAGAAGTTCATATCTAATGGAAGCGAGTAATATTTAAGTAATTGAAGTTATGTCAATTAGCTGATGAATGTAACTGAATTCCAACGGGCATCAAAGAGCGGTTCGTTGCATCGGCATTGCCACAACAAATATTTTCCCCAGTTCACTTTTGCTCTATTATCTTGGCATCGCTACGGGTCGAACCCTATGAATAAAGGGCTCAAACCCCACGAGTGGAGGGGAGTACGAATTGTCCACGCTCTGTGCAGAGGTAGGGAGACCTCTCACTGCCTACAACAAATACTCTTGAAATCGCCGAAAACGAAGATGGCTCGGCTGCATGAAGGGGTCGAAGTTTGTGAAATAGAGCACCACGAGTTGTTGGAGCAGGACAGAATAAAAATCCTCTGCTTTTACCTCTATTTGTTTATAAAAAATTTGAAAAGTTAGATTTGTTACGACATGAATGAAAAAATATCTTCTTGTATCGAGAAACGACGAAACGCAATGTCTTTTACATTCTGCCATTTCTCTTCTGCACACTTCGCTTTGTTCAAAATTGCCCACTTCGGATGTTCTCTTATGGCTTATCAGCGCCATTCTGGTAACTCGGGGAACTCTTAGACGGACACCTCGAGAACTCGGGTTCCATAAGATAGAGGCCTCCTTAACTCTACCCTTCGTAGCATAGCATGTGAGTCAACACCGAACACGTATGGATAGAGAGTTGACGAATGAACGTTCGAATTCAGCTACAGTGGAGCTCTCTGGTGAAACCTCGAGGTACCTCGAGTCCGAGAGCGGCGCCACGTGTCTTCGAGTTACTTGTTCCGAACTGGTCCCCGACCGATAACCCGAGCAAATTCGATGGTAAGCGAAGCAAAAAATCCTGCTAACGCTGCCAGGACACCGAAGTCTGGGCTGAATCTATGGTTCTCGGAGGAAATGCGAGTAATTTTTTTCCTTCTCGTATGGAAAGGATCGTTATGGGTCCTTTCGATCGAAATTTCGCGTCTCCATGCTTCGCTGCGATCGAATTGGGTTGGACTTGTCGTATCGGCGTGGAATTTTGCGACACGGTTTGATTTTTGTGGCGAGATTTGAAATCGTAGGATGTTCGATGAAACTTGCCGGTGCCGTTCTACCGTACTGGTTGCGGGTGGTTCGAACAGGTACGGACGAATGGGCGGCAAGCTGACGTTATTGGCTGCCGATGAACCGCGCGTGGCGCCACCCGCGGTTCGCGCCTTTACCTGCTGCCGAGGAGTAAGAGTATATCGGTGACGCGAAAATTGTACGAGTATAGGATTCCGTCTTTACCGACACAGGGTGACTCATTTTGGAGAACGCGGCCGAAATAACTCTTTTGGAAAGTTGTCAATCGAAAAAGTTGTACTATTTTGTACGGAGCTTTCCAGACGAATACCTCAAATCTGCCCCTGACCTCAAGATTGAAGGGTGTTTGGAGGTCGAAATGATATTTTTGAATGGAATGCTTTATTGCCGTTGCATTTTGACGGGTGTAGAGAGAATCTCGAGTGAATTCAATGACGATCGAGCGCGTTGGAAAAAAATGCCGACTACTTTCATTCAACGAAGTGAAAATATTCGATGCAAATGGGTCGAAATAATAGCGTACAGGTGAAAGAATAGAACTTTTTTTCTGTCACACCAAGGTGAGCTACCTACGCAGTTTGATACGATTGAATTCGTTGTCATTGAAGTCTAATTACAATTAGATTGGAAAGGCCTTTGACGGTGCAACGAATTGCATAGATTATGCGCGACCTCGAGTTGGTAAACGAATTTATATTTCATTTGCAACTCGCGAACGGTACGAGCGCGATTCGTTCATCCATGCTGACATCGACAACTATTTCAGCCGTATTCCGAATTATTCGGTTTCTTTCCGAATCGTCGATTTGTTTGTTTGCGAGGTATTCGTTGATCTTTTGCCCAGTAGACGGGACCTAATCCTCCCCGCGGCACGGAGCTACGTACGTGCATATTGCACTCTACTGCGTCGAACAAAATCCCTTCCAATTCGACTGCACAGAAAGTTCGTTTGCCGAGCAATCGATATATATAATAAAATTCGCCCACCGTGTCGATACAATAAGCTCGTTCCTCGTAGCCAGTGGTCGCACGGTCGTCGAAGCTGGTATCGAAATCTTACCGAAAGAAACGAGCATGTCGGAAGTACAGAAATTTTACGCGGGGATCAACATCTTTGTGACTGGTCAGAACCGACGCAAAAAAAAAAAACAAAAAAAAACGTAACGTAATTTTTTCGTCGTTTATACGAGCCTGAACGTACCGTTGCAGGTGGTACGGGATTTTTGGGAAAAGTGCTGATAGAAAAGCTGTTGAGAAGCTGCCCGGACGTTGGGATCGTCTACGTGCTGATTCGTAACAAGAAAGGGAAGAGCAGTCGAGAACGAGTGGAACAATTTTCGTCCGTCCGGGTAATTCGAATACTTGCAAACGCGTAGAACCGAATCGAAAGACCGCGAAATTCTCACGGGTAACGAACGTTGTCGAGAAATTAACGACGAGAGATTTGACTGCGACTCGCATGTTTCCGAATCACCGCGAAGTATTGCGAAAATGAGAAAACGTGGCGATTGGTCGAAAGAATGGGGGGAAAAAGCGTGACCGCGTCGGGATGCGCGTCGGAATTCTTACGATTACTAACGAGTACGGTGAAATTTTGCCAAGGTTTTCGACGCGCTACGAGAGCAGGTGCCGAATTTCGCGGAGAAAATTGTGGGAATCGAGGGAGATGCCACGAAACCGAGACTGGGCATGTCGGCATCCGATCTGGATCGGATCGCTAACGAGGTACGGATTTTTCGGCGTCGTTTCCGATCGAGGTGTAACGTTGAACTCGCGAGGAATCGGTGTTTCAGGTGTCGGTGATCTTCCACCTGGCTGCGACGGTAAGATTCGATGAAAAGCTCCCAAAAGCCGTGGCAATGAACGTGAACAGTACGAAAGAGGTGATCGAAATCGGGCGAGCTTGCAAGATTCTCAAGGTTTGTTGTTGTTACCCGCTACTACGTGTAAAAGGGGGGGGGGGGGGGGGGGGAGGGGATCGGTGAAAATTGGGACGAACGATCGAACGTCGGTGACGAATGTTTCAGTCCGCGGTGTGCGTATCCACCGCGTATAGCAACGTTACGAGGAAACTGATAGACGAAGAATTATACGAGCCACCGCTCAGCTACGACGAGATCACGGCACTCGTGGAGACAGCTGAGAGAAGAAAATGGCCGGAAAGACAAATCGACGGGTTCGCAAAAGAGTGAGTGAAAAATAAGCGATGCGACCGAGAATCGAGAACCGATCGTAAACTACGAACGGTCGAGAAATGGAACGTTGAATATTCTTCGACAATTTTTTTTCTCGGCGTAGGCTCGTGGGGAAATGGCCCAACACGTATACCTTCACGAAAGCTATCTCGGAGGGCGTCGTCGCCGAGTACGCCAAGGGTCTGCCGCTCTCCGTCTTCAGACCATCCATCGGTGAGTCGTTTCGTCGACGCGTTGTACCAAGTTCATGTCTTGAAATATTCCGATGCAGTGACGACATCCGTGAAAGAACCGTTTCCCGGCTGGTCCGATCAACTATTCGGAATCAACGGACTGCTGATCGCTGTTGGATTAGGATTGGTGCACGTTGTATGGCTCGACCAGGATAAGAAATGCGATCTGATTCCCGTGGACCTGACGTGCAACGCTCTCATCGCTTGTGCCTGGGAAACCGCGATTCATCATAAAAAGCTGACGTACATAATACATCTACGTCTATCGAGACTATCGAATCGCGAATGACCAGTCTTTTGTCAGCTCAAACTTTCTTCGTGCTCGTTTCAGACATCGATCGCAGATCATGGTTTATAACTACGTTTCCGGTCCCGATGCCCCGTTGACTTGGGGAGAATTCAACGACTTGTCCACCGAACACATACACGTGGCACCACCGAATTCAAGCGTGTACTACGTCAGTTCGTACTACGTAAAATCGCGACTCGCGTACGTGTTTCTCGAATTTTGGCTGCATCTGATACCCGCGTTACTGTTGGACAATATCGGGAGGCTGTTTCGAAGGACCCCGATGTGAGTGCTCAACGGTGTCGGGTAATATATAGTAGAGGCTGACCTTGGAGATTATTGCGAGGTGTGGTGAATAATTGACGAGGTTGCGATGCTTCGCCTACGATCGTCATTACCTTCCTCAGGATGTACCAGCTGCGACTCAAGGTACGCAACCTGATGTTGGCCATGTCCGCCTTCACCCTCAACGACTGGGAATTCCGCAACCAAAGAGCGAACGAATTGTGGAACAGATTGAGCACGGAGGACAAACTGCTGTTTCCGTTCTGCATGAAGAATTTCGATTGGTCCGAGCAGATAAAAGTGCAAGTCTTTGGTATTCGGAAGTACTGTCTTCTCGAATCGGAAGACACCATAGAACCGGCGAAGAGACGTTATTTCGCGTGAGTTGGTTTCGCAAAGCGAAGAAAGTCGCGACACCACGAATCGAAACTGATCGATCGCCCCTTTCCATCGCCCTTCCAGCATGTTCGCGATCCATAGGACGGTGCAGCTTCTGTTTTGGGCCTTCGTTTTCTGGCTCGCGTGGAAGTTGGTTTGTTGGACGATGGGCTGCTGTTGAGTCGTCGAACTTCGCGACCCAAGGAAGGCCAGCCGGATCCGTAGACATCCGCGCGTCTCTTCCGATTGACAATTTCGTCGAATAAAAAATTCCAAACTGATCTTCGGTTTTTTACGTGACACCAGCCATGTTAGATTCCAACTAATAGCCCCAATCCTGGGCAGATGATAGAGCGACGCTTTCGTCGATCGAATAATTCTATACGGATTCAAGAAAACAGGGAAAACGAGAAAAACAACGCGCGAAAAGTAACCGCACGCTCGCACACGCGTACGGATGCGGACCATGCGTTTATAATATCTTTGACAACGAATATCTCTGTTCCTCGGCAGGAGAATGACGAGAGAATTTTGTTACTCGTACAACAAGCGAAAATTGTCCAGAAAAATCGCCCGTTTTGGTATGAAAACGCGATTAACTTTGATACCACGATAGAACGTCGTAACTGACGAGGACCTGTCCCCTGTACGGTATCAAATTTTCTAATGAACAATCAGGAAGAAGATGATTCTTTCGCGACTCCCAATTTTCGCGCAGTTTCTGTTTACCTCGAAGATCAATTTTTTGCTGCTACCAAATCAATAACGCGAAAACACATAACAGGGCGATGAAATATTCCTCGTTCGTCCCAGCTCTTTACTCGCCGAAGTATGTTCCTCGTTTGACTAATGCTCATCGCTTCGTCACAGGCATACAGGAACTGGGAATCGTCCAAAAATAATCTCATCCGTTGCGTATTTTTCGTCTTCAAAGTAGATTCTTGTCTGATTAATGCGCATCATTTCATCGCTGGTATCGAGCTGGAAATCTTCCAAAAATAATCCTCCCGAATACTACGGGGAATAAACGTGTTCAATATCACCGTATACACGCGCGCATCGCGAACCGGCGAGCCTCGATGACGCGATGACGGAAGATGTTGATAATATCACGAAGTAGACTGCCGTCTTACCAGTTCCGTTTTACCAACACCGCGTATAGTATAAACAATCGGAGATACGCCATTCGCGTATCGTTCACTTTTCAGGATCCGGATGACGCACGCACCGGCAGCAGAGACACTCGACGGCTCGTTGAGCTTTTGGGAACTTGCGCGACACTCGTAGTCGTCGAGTTGTCAGGACTGATTTTTTGAGCCTCGCGCGCAGCACTGAAGTTTCCGTCTAATTTCACGCAAAAATGTGAGTCGACGTCTTCTTTCTGGTCGTCGGACAGCATCGGGACCATGTCCATTGGATCCAAGTCGACCCTCGCGTATCCCAAACAGTCCCTGATCTTATATCTACGCCCGCTGGGAGTCGAGATATTCGAAAAACACGCGAAAGACCCCTCGCGAACCCTGAAAAATGCACATTTTCGCGATTTTCGAGGTGTTCTGGTGGTCGGCCAGCATTGGGACCATGCCCAATGGCTCCAAGTCGACCCTCGCGTATCCCAAACAGTCCCTGATCTCATATCCACGCCCGCTGAGAGTCGAGATATTCGAAAAACAGGAGAAAGACCCCTCGCGAACCCTGAAAAACGCATATTCTCGCGATTTTCGACGTGTTCCGGTCATCGGACAGCATCGGGACCATGTCCATTGGATCCCAGTCGACCCTCGCGTATCCCAAGCAGTCCCTGATCTTATATCTACGCCTGCTGGGAGTCGAGATATTCGAAAAACAGGAGAAAGACCCCTCGCGAACCCTGAAAAACGCATATTTTCGCGATTTTCGACGTGTTCCGGTCATCGGACAGCATCGGGACCATGTCCAGTGGCTCGAAGTCGACCCTCGCGTATCCCAAACAGTCCCTGATCTTATATCTACGCCCGCTGGGAGTCGAGATATTCGAAAAACACGCGAAAGACCCATCGCGAACCCTGAAAAATCCATATTTTCGCGAGGATACGCGAGGGTCGACTTGTCACGCGGCTCCGAGTTGGAGTACCATTAAAAAAGCGTTACTTCCGTGTCGAACGACATTTTTGCGCGTTGAAAAACGGACCGCGAAAATAACACTTATCAACGGGCTAAAATGTTGAATATTCTACGCAATAATTCTCTCACACTTTACACTGTGATGGAAAGTTTGCTTAGCGCGTTACATTCTTTTGCAACGCGATGGTCAGAATCGACGATGGGATCAAATATGAGTCACGCACGAGCGTCGATAAGTTGGCCGTCCCGTCGCGTTCGAGGGAAACGGTTCCGTCATTTTCAGCCTAGGTCCGTCGAATTTGCGTAAGCGACGCCGCGTTTCATTCACGAGACTCGACACCTCGAGCATTCTAATCAATGCGAGAACCGCTTTCTGTCGAAAGACGTCTACAAATTCTAGACAACAGTCATTTTCATTCAAATTCCGGGAATATATTTCGTGGGAATAATAGCTCGCTTAGCAATACGTTGAATCATCGCACCATTTCCGGCAACTGACCTTTTATTCGATATTTCTTTTTTTCTTCGTCGATATCGCGTCGATTGATATTCGCGCGAATGAAATCGAGACTTTTTCAGGGGAAAAGTACAATGACATGAATTAGTCATGACATCGTTTTTTTCTGTCAACGTTGTCGCAAGGAGAGTAAAACGTTACTTGTAATTCTTCGCGTCCTTCAATAATGTTGAAAAGGACGCTTGCCAGGTACTCGACATCGAGTCACGCGCATATTATTATTTCGTCGACAGACGAAGACCAAAAATGACAAGTTCGACGAATTTTTTTTCCCTCGTCTTTTCTCGCGTTTTCCAATCATTTGCTCGCCGAAATCCGTTTATCAAAGAATTATTGGACTGCGCGGCGTGGCAGAAACGACGTGTAAAGAAATCATAGCATTGCTTTATTTGTTACTAATCAACGAGTACTAACTTCTCGCCACGACGCAACGATCGTGCTACCTGATATTCTCTTTTATTATCCTTAGTAATACTTTTCACCGTTATATCGTCGACGATTTCGCTTAAATCTAGGAATTGATTGTAGAGCAACGTTATTATTCGCCGTTAAACTCGGATTATCCCAAAAATTGGCCTCGTTTAATTTACGATTCGTTCATTTTTTTTTCTGTCTTTTTTTTGCACGAACACACTCGAACGTCACATCGCGCAGCCACTCTTTCACGATCGACACGTTTTTCAGTTTATTTTTCCGCCGTCTCGTTGTCTATTCCTCGTAGAATCTTCTTATCAACAGTCCTGCTCGTGTTCGTCCACTAAGAAGGTGTCGCGGTAGAGCGAATTTGGGGTGCGATGCGTGATCTCTCTGTACGAACTACCCGAAGCCGGAGTCGTGGAGGTGTTCGTCGTCGGAGTCAGCAGAGGCGTACCGCGGAGACTTATTGCTAGGGGCAGCGAACTCGGCGTGCAGAGTCCCATCGCCCCTCGTCCACCCTCCGTCACCGAGCGATATCTCGGTGGTCTGGATGACCTGAAACAATTTACCGAAATACCATCAATCCTCCCGAATGCTTGCCGACCGATTAATAGCAATCTCACGACTGGGGAAAGACCCATCTCTTCTCCGTTCTCCTTCGCGTAGAAGACCTTAGAAAACTGAATATTGGACTTTTTCTCGATGGTTCGTTTGATTTTTCAAAACTCGAAGGAGCATACACCAGAGAAAAAACACTCTATCACAAATAACGAGTCAACAGCGTCGGTTCAAAGTGCTGGGGTGCGCGTAACCCCGGTGTACGCGAAGAGAACAGTTTCGACGTGAGAACCAAAGCTTTGAGTGTCACAACCAAAGACTATGGTGACGAGCCAACGATTTCCATGGTGATATCCATCACGGGGACGCGGACGACAATTGTTAAAAATAGATTTTTGTTGCTGGAGCGTGCAAAGTAGTCGCAACGGCGAGGCGGAAAGTGTTCTCGGGTGGGGAAAAAAGTGGTCGGAGAAATACTTCCGCGCGTTCGGATCCATTTTTCACCAGGCGTCGCGGATGACTGGACGGTGCAGAGGAGAAGCATCGTTTCTTTGCCCTCTCTCTCTCTCTCTCTCGAGATATAGCGAGGCGGAAAAAACGTTTGCCCTTGGCCCTGCGACGGGAAAAAACGTGCGCAACGTTGCACGTATCGGTATGTACCGTGTTCCCTCGGGGATGACGCTAATTGAAATCCCGTTTGGAACGAGGTCGCGAAAGTGGGAGAGGAAAATGACCGCAATTCACCTGGAGCATCCGCACTTCAGGAGGCGGATAAAAGCGGCTCGGAACGTCCTGTTGAAGACGGTGTAAATGACCGGGTTGATCGTCGACGAGACGTAGCCGAGCCAGAGGCACGTGTCGACCACGTGGCCGGGCACAGGGCAGTGCGGGCACGCGGCGAACAGGATGTTCAAGATGAAGAACGGAGACCAGCATAGTACGAAAGTGAAAAATACGAGGCCCAGTACTTTGCTAGCTTTTTGCTCCGTCGCCACCGCGTTCGCCGCCAACGATCTCCTTTTGCTTCTGCCCGCGAGGAACCTGAAAAAAGAAGAAGCGAAAGAAGAAAAACCGACGGCAACAAAGTATAGGTACGAGTTATCGACTCGATGATGAACGACCGGAAAAACGTTTCGTCGTCGCTTTTTTCACTCGTCAAGTGTCACGCGTAATTTCCAATCATCCGCGCATCTCTTCGATATCCGAATATAAACGCACGTCTACGCTACAGCTTTTATTTATTTATTTATTCTCAAATACGAAGTATTTTAGAATTCACAGCCTACCGAGCAGAACCGAATATCGTAATTCAGAATTGTGAACTGACGATACCGTAAGACTACGAGTACCGTGAATTTCGATGTACATTTCAACTAAGCTTTTTCTTCGAGGTTGGAAGCTCCGAGCTTTTTCCTTCGAGGTCGAGAGGCAACAGAGTTTCTCGACGCGCTCCTTCGATTATTCTCGCGAGTCGGCGATCACCCACCGCGCGGGAGATTAGCTCGCGAACGTTGGGAATACGTATCCTCGGCTTACCTGAGGTTGAGGGTGGTGGGTGTGACGTTGAGTTGCAATTTGAGCGTCCGCAACCTGAAGTTTCGCGTCTCGCGAGCGATGCTCTCCGGAGTTTGGGTACCTTGGTCCATCCTCCTCGTGCCAATACGCTCGGTCGTCCCGGCTCCGTTCATCTCGAAGCTCAGCTGTGGCTGAGACGCGCTGCTCCTCATGCTCGAGTTTCTGAAATCGAGGGCGGAAAAATTGGGTGGCGCCGATCATTTCGAAAAGTGGGACGAGGAAGTCTCCGGGCCTCTCCTCTCTTCCCTCGCCGCGCTTCTTTCGACTCGCGGAACGTGGACCACGAGCGTTTCGACGCCGAGAATTTATCGCGCGTCGGTGGTACGGGACTGAAAAAATATTGGCTCGCGCGAATCTGTTCGTTCCCAAATAATTCTCCGTCCGTCTCTTGCGCAACGAGGAAACTCGCAGCTGTCGGAAAAAATCGCGTAACCGTCTCGCGCGATTTCTGCCTGTTATTTTCGTGCCCGTGGAACGTTTTACGTAACCTCGCTACCCGATCGACGCGAGCAAACATTTCGCCGAGCGTGGCCTCTGTTTCCAAGAAGTTCTCGGAGCTGCGAATTTTGTCGGAACGAACCAGCGAAAACGGATGGGACTGGTACCGAAGAACGAGACGCGTACGGACGAATTATTTCTTACCAACGTCCCGGGGTATCGTTAGTCGCGAGACAACTGGGCTGGGGAAAACGGTTGGCCTCCGCGCGATCGAGCCTACACCTTTCGGTCCCGCGTTACCTGTCACTCCCAGAGCTACCGCCCGTCGTTCTCCAAAGCTGTTGACTCGACAACGTCGACGACCTCGAGGGCGTCGCCAGGGCTTTGGTAGCGGAGAACCTCCCGCCGAGTCGTCGGAACTGATCGCTCTCCGGATGCTCGGCGACGAATCGTGCCTTTTTCCTCAGTAGCTGCACCGTCAGCGCGTACGTAGCCACCATCACGATCATGGGGATGTAGAAGGCGACGAGGGAGCCGAAGACGAAGAAAGCTCGGTTGTTTATCACGCATAGTCCCGGCTCCGGCATGATGTTACGAGGATTTATGACCCCTGAAATACACGCACGCACGCTCACATCCGTAATTTTCCTCTCATTTCCTCTCCCTTCGGCTACTCGAGTTCCGCGGACAAACTTTCGAGTACCCTTCGAGTACCCTTCGAGTACATCTGACCGGTCTTACTCGAGGCCCGCGCGTCACTCGTACGCAAACAAATCCTCGAGCCTCCGTACGAACTTTTTCGAGATTGCTTATTACGAATTTTAAATAGTTGCGAAATATTGTTACTTTCTGGAACGCTGCCGCTAAGAAACCGCTCGTACGCGTTAGAAAAAAAAAAAGGATGCCGGCGTCACGCCGTGGTTGCAGAGGATTTGGGTGAACGAGCGACGGATTGCCGCGGGACGGGGCGAATGAAACGTGGAGGAAAAAACGGACGCGAGGCTGGGGATAGAATCTGCGAATGGCATTGTAAGAGGTTGGGATAAGCTTTTATCGCGGATGAATTTTCGGAGTAGAATCTATAGCCTAAATTCTTGAAAGTCTGATGGGACACGTGTAGAAGGATTTGCCTCGCGGGGGGCGGGGAAATCCGTGGATAGACCGCGCGATATTACCGATATCGAGGTAAAAGCAGAAATCTGGGTCGCGGATAACGTCTTGATCTTTGGCCGGGTGGCGAGGCGGTGGAGAGAGGAGAGGAGAGGAGAGGAGGAGTTCCTCGTCGACGTTGAGCACGGTGACTTCTGGCCGACTCCCTCTATACCTTCCGATTCGGGAGCATTGGCGACGGGTCTATTCCGACGCGACGATCTCCGCGCCGATCGACTCGGATCGATAATCGATCGTTTTTTCCCGAGTTCAGGAACCAGAAAGTCGGCGGCTTTCATCCATCATGGGTCGCGAGACGGCCAAGAATGAACGGGCTCGGTCAAGGATGAACGCATCTCCAAGAATCGCGAAAACCCCCCGGCAAAATATTGATAAACAATCATCTAGTCCGCGGGAAAAAAGTAGTATTTCCTGTAACGCCGCGCCGGAAGATACCATCGTCGGTTACGAAAGGGGCTCCGAACGAACGACCCTCGTAATTGCAAAATCGATCGCGATAAAAAAACTCCGATACTTCCTCAAAGCTACGTACGTTTCGGCTCTCGTCCGGTGCACCGATCACTTTTTCTCGTCTCATCTCTGTACACGGTGAAAAAAAAATTCCGTCCTTGTATAAAGTGCTGTACTTAAATTGCGTAACACGTTTGTAACGACTCTTTACCCCCTACCCCCCTATGTAACAGATCGTAACAAAGTATTGTGCGTAGCACTCGTTTATTCTCACCAATTTTACCATACTATCTTCCAACTCCTTTCATAATTACAATTAACTCTATAGTGGATGTTTGTCCTGACAAAGAGTAGGCTTCTCTCCGACGTTGGAGTGCTCCGATTCCGCGTCACTTCTAACATAGAGCTGCATTACATTATCGCTACGCGCTGAATGTGTTGGAAAAAAAAGTCGTTGACGCAATTTTTCGTGTTGAATTTGAGGGAATTTTTTTTTACCGCGTACCTAGACGACCGACTACTCGCGTATTCGCGTCAACAGGATCAACTTTGGGGTCTGTAATCGATCGTCAAATCGCAATCCAATGGTAACGCCTTTTCTCGAGTCGTTTCATTGTCATGAAGAGGATTTTTCGAGACGGTTGTTAACGATAAGTTTACGAGCTATGCTAAAACGCGACCCATTTCTCTCGCGCAAATTGAAATATTTTCCTTGTTTTTATCGGTAATAGGAACGAGCCTCTGTTACCGCCACGAACTCGACAACGTACTTCCGCTCGTCCGAAAAGTTTTCGCGAACAGTGGTCGGAAGAAAAGGAGTCCTACCAGCGGGGCACCAAAGACGTAGCTATAGTCGTCCGCCATTTTGACTCCAGTCACAACAGCGAGGAAAAATATTAGACAATTGTTGGGGTGGTGACCTCGAAGGATACTTTTGGCAATGGTTGAAAAAGTGCGATATAGGTAGCTTGATTGTAAAACGCGCGTACCCATGAGAATTTATCGGATATTGATTTTATGAACGCAGCAAAGTGTTACACGAAGGGAACTGACGAATTTCGTTTGAAAAACAAAACGAAAGATTCATTCAGCGATGTTACCGTTGTTTGCCGCAGTTCGCAGCGACTGGCTTCGCTCCGCGACTTACTGGATTCTGTTTATCCCAGCTTTATCTCGTCGAGGGGTCTATTAAGCGCTGTCGTTCCGAACATCGTCCACAAAAATCTATTATACTCGTTTTCATTACCGTTGAAATGCAATTTTTAGTAACCCCGTCTCGCGGTAGGTCTTCGCCGTCGTTATAGAATAATAGCAATTTAATCACGGAACTCTGCTTTGTCCCGCCGGGGACCCGGGCCATTTCCATTCGCTGCCATCCCTTTCCGGAACTCTCGCCTCTTATCGGAGGAGAAAATTGATTATCAGAATTTTCGCACGCGAATTTACCCAGAACCGTGATGGAGCTGGACACGAGCATCGATAACAGCCACACCGCAGCGATCTTGAACCCGACGAGTCTCTTCGTCGATATGTGTCGCGTTCGGAGGGGATTCCTTATGCCGAGGTATCGACCCAACGATATGAAAGACATGTGCATGATGCTCGCCGAACAAGCGAGCACGTCGCACGTGACGTAAACGTTGCACCAAACGAACCCGAATGGCCAGTATCCTGAAACAATGCGAGAAATTACCGTGACGATTGGATACGTGAACGGAGAAGACAAAACTGTAGCTCCTACTACCCCCTGATCTCACCGACTACGCGACCCCTCTTCAGTCACTCCTGGACTCCCCCTTCGCCCTTCGCGGATAACTGTAGAATTGTTCGGTACAACTCCCCAATCTACGACTTGCCTAATATTTTATACCAGAAAATACCGTATATTTATATACACGCATGAATTTGTTGAGCATTTTCTTTAAAACTACGCTTCAGCTGTTCATTAAAAAAGTAATTTACACGAGCAAACTAATAAAGGTATCAGGCGAAAATAAATACTTTAAGTCTACGTAGCTACAACGGAAAAGCGTTCCACCCCCCGTCGACAGAGGACCGTAGTCTTTTTTTGTCACCCCTTTTACAAGTATTCTCTAAAAATTCCAAGTTTCTCCACTAAAAATTGGGGGAGTTACGAGCGTTTCATTTGTCACATTTTATCTACGCATTTGCATGACGTAAAACTTTAAACGCGTTCTGCTCGGAATGACTTTCTCAGGATCGGTGATCAAAGTATCTGAAAAACGACTAGAACCATCTGCCTCGAATTTCCCACACATTTTATGTTCATCGAAACGCAACCTTTTTTCCAACGCGTACTCTTTCTTATATCTAGTTTTCTTTTGTCAAAAAAAACATTTTGTCAAACATCATTATTTTATTTAAGCATAGATAATACCCTACCAAAACTAAACATTTGGTCCCAATGCCAAGAATTGTGAAGGATACTTGAAATGATACCAGTAACTATAATATGCGCCTTAACTGTGGTAAATGGTAACGGTCATGATTTTTTTTACCCAGCTACTATTCTAATAATACAGGTCCATCTCCATAGTCGGAATTTCCATCGAAAATAATAAAACTTACGATGGGAAACTACAAGTTTCTTGGTTTAGTAGTAGTGATCATACCATCGTAATAGATGCGATGATTATTATTTTTTATGTATCCGTGTACGTCGTAATTCGTGGCCGAGGAATTCGGGATCGTTCACGGATTGATAATCTCGGAGGAACAGTCCCCGGATTTTATATATCCAGGTTTATCGCGTTTGTTTGAAAACTTGATATAATAGCCCGAACGAATAATGCCGATGGTGCCTTTCAGTCGGTTCGAGGTGGCTGCGCGAGATAAGAGGACTCAGGAATCGCGGGCGAGGCGAGAAGGATGCTCCGTAACAGTCGAGGAACTCTCGCCTAAATGATATCCAGCCGAAACTGGGAATTCGAGACGAGAATGACGACGACGTCGAGGGGCAGCGTCGTTTTTTCACAGCGAAAAAACCTTCGACTCTCTGGAATCCGATCAACGGTTCGCACGCCTCGTCGTCGATGATCAGGGAGCTTCGGTAGTTCTCCAGCTGTGGAGCTATCGACCGACGCAACACCGTAGTTTTTTGTTTTAAAAACCATACCGATTACTTTCACTAGAGAAATTATCTGCTGCTTTGTTGGGTTAACCCTGAACTTGTTTCCTTTATACCTCGATAATAATCGCTTTGTCGTCTGATTGGTGGGAGAACAGATATGCGCTGACTCGCGAGCATCTCCGGTACACCAAACTTCCATGGTAGCGCGATCGCCCGGCATCCGCAGATGAGAATCGCCCAACTTTTTAAATTGTACGCTGGCTCGGCGCATTCACGCTGCTTATCCGAGTTCCGGAATGAGAGGGTCCGACCGTGCAAAAAGCCGCGCGGGGCAACGCGCCAACATCGGCCCTCGTCGATGATTAAACGCAGCTGCGACGCGATTGTCGAGAGATCAGTGATCTTTCGGAATCCCGACGGTACAACTTTTCGTATAAAACGGTATATTGAATTACACGGTCTCGCACGTTACCCGTGTATAATACAATATAATAGTTACGGTTGCGCGTGAATAATATAATATCGGAGTGCTTTTATTTTTACGACCATTTTTTTTTCTTCCTCCCAGCTGAAAACTTTCCGAATAAAAACTTGCCGAGAATTTTGTACCTCGATAACCGGTCAGTTTTAGTCGATTAATAATCGCAAAGCGAATAATTGTTGCTCGTGCGAAACTACCTCGAGGTTTGCGTTGCTGGTGATCATTTTTTTAAATTAATAAAACTCCTAAATCACGTAGTTAGGATGGAACTAGAAAAATCCGCTGAATTCACCGCATTCGCGCTGATAGCCACGTCGAATGCGATCGGAACAGTCGAGGTCGGCCAACAAGATTGCGCGGCCGAAGCGTTGTTGACCGTCGTATTGTCGCGGCATGGATCACCGATTGGCTCGCGGAAACTACGGTGGCGATTAACAATGCCGAAGTCGTAATTCGGATCGCTGTTACCTCAAGGGCGTCATTAACGTTGAAAACTACGTAAACTTGTACGATAATGATAATGCCGATATACGGGGGAAGTTTCGTGTTTCGAGGGTATTTTCGTACGTACAACGCGTCGTTCCTCGTCGCGGCGTTCATTTTCGCTCACTCGCAAACTTACAGAAGCCATTATTCTATTATTATTCCAATAGCTACGTGAAAATCGTATAAATTTACTGGATTTTCCGAAGAGTTCGTTCAACGGTACCACGGCGAAAAATAAACTTTTCTTTTTGGATGAAAAATGTAATGTTGACCTTCAATTTTTTTCACGATCCTGGGTCATCGAACAGGCAACATCTTTTAGTTCGATAAACTTTTTCGAAAAATTCACTTTTTTTCGGGTGGTCGCGCCAGTGGTCCCCCTCGATCGCGCAGATTCGAGATAAAAGTGCAGCCACTCGAATCGTAGGCGGTAGCATCGGTTTCGGACGCCTCTCTTCCGCGTAGTGTTATGAACAGGAGTTCGAATATCGTCGTTCGGCGAGCTCGATCGTTGGCAGAGGAGCGTGCAAAATCCACGGGAGATTTTAACCTAGTCGGATTTACATTTGGACGAGGTCGAAGTTCTCTAGAGCGTTGGGGGCACGGGGTTGACACTCGCGTCTGGATGAAAATTAGTTTGGGAAAGCGTGAATAACGTTCCGTCAAGTAAACCTTCGCCGAAGGCTGAAGGGTTCGCTCGCTGCCAAATATGCGTTTATGAAATTTATGACGAAGGGAAATCCAAACAACCCAGAGTTTCGGGAAGAATCTAGAGCTTTACGAGCGACGCGAGTTTGAAATTAGTTCCTGCGAATTGCGTAGGAGTTAAACGGTAGTGTTCTTCGCGTCGTTCTCGAAACGACGTAATCTTTGGTAGCGATCGGGCGTCGCGTTCGCCAATTGAATACGACCTACGAACACGCGAATCGCGTTGCTCCGCAATTCTGGATTCGTAATTACCGCTCATCGCGAGTGGCAGATTTTTGGCCTCAACACTTTGGACTCGCGATTAGCGCTCGAATGCTTTCGACGTCTCGAGTGCAGCCAGAGCCTTATATCATCGTGACTTCCGTTCGTTATATTATCACCTTTACGTTTCATATTACCGTTACATCTCGCGTAAATCGTAGTCTTCCTATATCTGCGTAGCGAATATCTTTTCGTTTATTTACGTCTTTATTTACGCAAATATAAAGGAAACTTGCAGAAAATTCAACCTGCAGTGTTGAAATTGCCGAATCTGACTCGATCACAACTGTCGTTGAGGTAGCAGAAGCGAGTTCCAAAGCGAGTTTTAAATTCTTAGCGTACTTGATGTTAAAAAATTACGTTTTGCTGGTATGATTATAATTCAATGATACGATACGAAAAGAGTATTTTCTTTTCCGTCGTTTTATTCTACGACGACGTAGATATCGACACTTCTGTTTTCCCCATAACTTTGCGCTCTCGACTTTTATAAAAATATCAAATTTGAGTTTGCTGTACGCGATTGATTTTGCTGTTGCTTTTAAGACGAGTCAAAAAAGCTCCATATTCCCAGCGCATCGGAAGGATATCGTTTCAGCTCTTTCGCTTTTTACTACGGGCTACGGAAAACCTTTTTCGCGCCACATCTTCGAGGGGGTCGTCGTGCCCTGGTCTCTTTTGTACGAGGGTAGGCGAGTCTTGGAATTTTTTTCCCCTCGTTCATCTCCGCCGACGATACGATTTCCCCGAAACTACCATCCAGTTAGGTCGGCGAAGGCGGGCAAAGCGGGAAACGAGGATCAAACGAGAAGATACGAAGAGTCTAACTTCGTGTCGGGTACATAACGCCGAGCAGTGTCTGCCACGTGACCGAAATACCAGTCGCCTGCACGCGCGTTCCTCTTGATTTAACAAAGCTCAGTTGTCGCGAGACTTTGCCGGCGAGAATACTGATTGCCTAATTGATCGCGGGCCGGGGAAGCGAACGGATTTTAAACACTCGGAATATCAATTTACCAATGGACCGGAGTCGAATTCGCTTTCTGCAACGCCGCGAATCGAATTGGCGAATCGACTTGGCGAATCGAACCTTCGCACTCGAGCGAATCGCGCCGTCTCTTGAAATACCGTCGCGAGGTCCGCGTAATCAGCACGGGGCGCAGCCTCCCGCCGTGGCTCCGTGTCTCCTAATCGTATACGAGATGCTGGGCTAGTTTGCACGTACCAGGCGAGTCGCGAAACGTTGCTCCGCGTTAATTGAGTCTCGAAGCCCGTCGCGACCATCCTCTGCAGTCCCAACGCACCCCAAGCTGCACGCGATCCCTTTTTATGCCCGACTTCCACGAGTCGCTCGCTCCTCGTTCTCAGTCCGACTATTCGTCCTGCTCGCTCCTTGATCGCCGGTCGCACGGCTCCCACACCGATCGGCCAACAGCGGGCCAACAATTCCGTTTTTTTCCAACTCTTCGAAACCTCGTAAATTTTTCAGCTCGAGGCGTGGACTCCGATGAATATATCAGGGATTTTTTCTAAGTTTTTAAACATTTTTTTTAAAGCACACAGACGATGTTAGCCTTGACAAAACATCGCGTCTGAGAAAGACGAACAAAGATGTAATTCATGGTTGTTTGGTTTTATGATATCCGGTCGTAAGCAGCTTGCGAGATGTTGAGTAGGAAAAAACCTAAAGATTTCACACCCGAGGCTGAAAGGTTTGCGAAAAAATCTCAATAATTCTATTATCGCAATCTGCAACGAATCCCGCCACATTTTAATGTGAAAATCATCAAAAGTGAGGGGAAAAAACGTGTAGATACTCTAAAGAAACTAAAAAAACAAAATTCTTTGACGAATCCCGCGACTGTAGATCGTAGGAATCATCAAAAAATAGAAATAACCGTGGTCAGTCTCAAGAAACTACAAAAATGAAGAAAATCTTCAACGAATCGCACAACTTTGCCAAATAGTTGTGAAATAATTGTAAAAATAATTGAAATTTGAAAGAAAAAACGCGTGGAAAAAATTCTCGTGCGTTTGGTAATTCGAAATGACGAAAAATTAATAATGTCGCTGGGATCCCGCCGCAGGCTGTTTTGCCACGGTGATGAAGTCTCGCATCGAATTTTGTTGCGGCTGTAAATTTCGTTTATTACTTTTATCGTCCCGATTTCCGTCCAACTTTTTCGCAGGATTAATAGCGACTCGATATTGAAAATGTTACGACGAATGGTTCAACGGCGGCTCGAGCGCGATACCGCTCGGAGCTTTGCTCTCTCCGTAGTCTCCGCCGTTTCGGCCGCGACTCTTTTAAATCTCTCGCGAGATTGTTCCTCCGCGTAATCCTCGACGATCGATACCTCGACTCGATCGCGCGGAAAATCGCGACGAAACAACTTCGAGCAATTTCTCGACAATTTCCAAATATCCTTCGCGATGCCCGAGTGTCTTTTTCTCCTCCCTCTCTCGATTCTCGAGCATTCTCAACAACTCCCGCGTCTCCGTCGCGACTCTGAATCATCTCGAAGGACCACTCGATTCTCTAGAACCACCGTCGAGCATCCATCTCGTGTTTCTCGGTATCATTTCAAACTTTCAAACTCGAGCCTCTGAAACCTGCGATTCGAATATTTCTCAAAATTCCCCAGGAGCTCGGAAATTTCGAATAACTATCGTCTTACGCGATACGCACATCTACCGACTTATCTATAAACATTCAAATAAATAGTTATATCTATTTATAATCAGTTTAATACAACTGTACAAAATATTTGGAAATTATCCGCCAATAATTATTGTCTCAAATAATATATATATATATACAGACATTAATCGTGGTTCTAGCTGAAATTCGGGTTGTAAGATAGCTATGATTAATTTTTTGATGCCGACATAATGTTACGATGGGTAGCGACGATAACGCTGCGTGCGAGTAACTCCGCCATTGCCGGTCCCAAGCCCGGATGAGAAAGGAGGAGGGCTGCGCGCAGTATTAGGCATCGCAGATAAATAACCCCAATCGAACGCACGATGTTTGAGCCGCGTAAATATATTAAGCGTTATTAATTCCTCGCGTTACGCTTCCACAGAAACGCCCTGTAGATGATCCCAACGTCACTATTTTTTAAACGTAGTAGAAATAAATATCGCGAAAATAAGCATTCGGCGCAAAAACCTGTTGCCAAGTACGTGGCGCGTACGCTAGTATTGTGACAAATCTTGGTAGACGCGAGGTTTCGGATTCTCCGAGCAGTACTTCGAGGGGATGGGAATAGTTGGCGCGAAAGTTGAACGGAGAGGTCCGGGCATCCGCGCGTAAAATACCGTACCTACTTCGAAACGTATCCACTTCTCGTCCTCCGTTCCTCCTGGAAATCCTGTACCGTCGACGTACAAGCTCGCGAAAGTCCGTATAACTTGTTCGCTTACAGTTTTACGAATTATTAACGGGATTACGGAGCAGCGCGCCCCGGGTCGCGACCAAGTATCCGCGCGTTCCGTGCTGCACCTCGCGCGACTCCCTCCCAATTACATTATGCAACACCAAACGCTGCATTTCCGGGCAGTCGGAGCGCATTTTACGATCACTCTATCTGGCAATAATCTTCGCCGACCGACAAATATCGCGGGACATTTTGTCGAGTAATTCTCGTCGCGAAGAACGTTCTCAAGTAACCTCTTGGATCCGCACGATGAGAACGATTCACTATCGAAATATCTATTCGCATTATTTTCCAGTCTTTTCCAATTTGGGAAATATTTAATTTGAAGAAAAAAAAAACGAGCACGCTCGAATTCCTCCCCACCAAAATAATGGATATCACGCGATATATTACGAGATCGGTTCAGCTATAATTACAGCTTTGACCTTGAATTGAATTTTCACGATCGAATCAAGGCCAACGTTGCTGTTTCAAATGAAAACCCCTACTTTTTATTATATATTCGTATTTTCCAGACAAAAGTACGTATGTTTTGTCGGAAACATTTTCCTGGATGACGTCTTATTCTCTTGCTAGAGCGCGCTAAGCGCCAACTTTCCCGGATGTAGTATCTCCAAAGTTATACAAGATGTTCCGCGAACCACCTTTCGCACAACAGTTGCGAGGTTTCGACGGTACGAATAATCATGCCCAATGCGAAATAATTTCGATTTACGGTACAGTTTTACCGTTAAATTCGTGCGTGCAGAGTAGATTTATTGGAATGGTACCAGAAGGGTTAAATCGGTACACCCTCTTCAACGTAAAGAACGATGAATTCGTTGGAAAAAATGCGCGGTCCGGGGCACGAATCTCCACCCTGTGACAAACGTAAGGAGGGGTATTTTTCTGAAAATTGACGACTCACGCGAGGGAGAGAGAGAGAGAGAAACTCGATTTCGCGTAGATCGAATCACGTTTGCGGCTCGATATTTTTTCCCAGCTCTCGAGCCATCTGGATCGACGTTCCTCATCTGGTTCCGAGCTGATCGGGTTATCGGCTGCATAATCCCGGTAATAAAACCGAATCTTACCCCGCGTTCCGTGTACTATCTCGGAATCTTTTATCGCCCGCGCGAGGCGAAAGACGGACGCGCGAGGGAACAGATTTTTAAGATCTCGCCTCGAAATCTTGGATTCCTTCCGCGGAACGTACGGAATATATTCCTCGGGAGTATCGAACGATCCGCGAATCTCTTCGCGGAGTGACGAGAGAAAACCGTTCGCGATTTTACGTCGAAAGTGTTTCGCCGAAAAAGTCTTCGTACCAGCGAAAAAAACGTCACGCGCTCGTTTTCTCGATTCGATTCCAAGTTATTGCAATTATCTTCGCCGAACTGCGTCGCGCCACCTCGCTACTCCTCGAGGACTCTCGTTATTTCTCACGATGAGAATTGAAAATTGAAAATTGAAACTAGTCGGACGGCGCGTAACTCGACTTTCTACCAACGACCCTCATTTCCCTCTTCGCGCCCGGATTTAATCGCGGCTCATCGCTTTCGCACTTTTCTCCTTCGATCTCGCGCCCATGAAATTTTACCAGGCAAGAAAGTAAAAAGCGACAAGAACCTAAAACAGTTCCATCATGTTTGGTGAAAATTAGCACACGAACATTAAACTGCGATGGTTTTCTCGCTCTGCGTTATCGTGAATTAGATTTGAATCTGTCTTGAATTTTTCCCTATTTACAATTTACTTGCGAATACATTTGTATTCACAGGTCTTAATGTGATTTTTTTGTTATACGCAGGTTTTTATTCGAATATTCACCTTCTTTGCGGACAATCACGTTTTCGGTGAATTTGTTTGTATCCGCGGGGAAATTTGCGAATACAATTCGTATTTGCGCGCATAAATTCGTGTTTGCAAATAGGTGAAGTACGAATAAACTTGCATTCATATCCACGTCAAAATCTCGACGCGAATAAATTCGCATTCGTATTTAGAAATAGAACGGCGCCCAAAGATACGGCCACTGACGCGAAACGAAACGAACCGAATCGGCGCGTTACTTTTATTTCCTCGTCGCAGAGCTTTTTTCCCGCGATGCGCTAGAAACGCATCGAGTTTGGGCTCGAAGCGCGTCGGGTCTCCTTTACCAACGCGCTTCGCCGGCTTTACTCGGGAAATGACGCGACAGTTTTCCCACGCGTTTTATTTGCGGGAGAAAAATCTGCGTCCTTCGCTCGTCGTCGGCCGAATTTCGGAGCTTCTTCGAGGTGGCGCGCGCGTGACGCGCCAACAGGAGGCGAAACGCCGCCAGGTTCTTGGATATTTGAACGCTCGCGAATCCTGCGATGTTTACCGATACTCTTCGCGCGAGCGATCGCGCGGAGTCTCGTATTTTATTTACGGCTCGATCGGCCACTTTTTCAAAACGAATCCCCTCCCCCTTCCCTTCCCCATTCAGTTTCGACGAACGGCACGCGAAACGACGAAGAATTTACACCCGACCGGCGAATATCCGTTGCTGAACGAGAAAGCGAAAGACGCGGTAGCAAACATAAGAATAATCCCGAGCGCTCGTCGATACGCTTTTTTGACTCTGCCCCTCGAAATTCCAAACTTCCCGTTCGCATATTCTCGCGTTGCCGGCAATTGCGTCGACTTGAAAATTCATCGAGAAAATCTACCGCGGAATACCCCTCGAAATTTCGATTTCACGGACGAAGCCCGAGGAATATCCCACCAATTTCTTTTATCGCTGTTTTTTTTTTCATTCTTCCGGCTTCCGGAATTCCGAATCGTGGAATCAACCACGAGCGGAAATGAGGTAACCTCGCAAAGCCTGGGGTTTTCAATCGTGGTCGGCGCAAAGAATCGATACTGTTGAATATTATTACTATCGTTATTATTATTATTGTTATTATTATCAATATTGTTGTTGTTGTTGTCGTCGTTGTTTATTCATTTATTCGACTCCGTCAGCATACGCACCTACAGCAGAACTACTAGAGTGGTTGAAGAAAAAATGTTTTTCCTATGATGTCAAAAGTTTCTTTGAGGTATAGAGAACATTCTCCCCAACGGTCAGCTTGATATTTCAGTTCTACGAGACGCTCGATCATTTTTTGTCTCTTGTCTTTTGTCTGCCTTGGAGAAACTTTTGCGACGATGGGATTTGAAAAGAAATGTTTTTTGGACTACTCTAATAAGTACATGGATCGGCGTTTGACTCGACGAATCCGAGTTGTCGCCTCGCGTCTCGGATCAAATCGATCCTCATCCTTCTGCTTCGCGAGAAAGGAGGCGCTCGCTCTCGAGTATCCCGTTTCATCTCCCTTTTTCGCCGTCTCTCACGATCTTCGACGCGACGAGTATTTGCAAATAATTCGAGCAAAAATAGATCTTGAATTACCGAGAACTCGCGTAGTAGACCGGTGTTAAACGTGGGACACGTTGCGACCAATATTACGCTGAGATTTCGACAAAAATGCTCACTCGCCGTCGCGACTTGATATTC
Organism: Arge pagana; assembly: GCA_963969455.1. Lineage (NCBI taxonomy): Eukaryota > Metazoa > Arthropoda > Insecta > Hymenoptera > Argidae > Arge > Arge pagana. Next base: position 28,826,263 of record OZ018308.1, on the reverse strand, counting down.
TACGTGGAAACGCGGATTTTCGCGGATGCTACGTGTCGAAACTTCTGCCGTTTGCCTGGTGACAACGAGAGAGAACGTAGCTGGCGCGGGATACGGTCATTTTCGCGCGGATGCTACAAGTGCATCGGCGACGCAAAAATCTGGGAAGTTCGGTGCTCCAAAGAGGTACGAGGACTCGGCGAAGCTTCGATGCTCGTTCGACTCGAGCGGTTGAATCGAGTGGAAATGAAACACCGATTTGATTCCGAGATTCTGGGTTTCGGTCGCTCCTGCGAGACAAGAGCGAGCTCAGAGTCGGAATGCGATATGGGGAGCTCGATATCGAGAAGGTATTCCGCGCGTTCGCGTTTATTGAATCCACCGCTTCCAAGTCTCGAATATAATTCGTACGACGTCGAATACGAGAGGAGATCATCGACGATCACTCTTTGAATTTAAAAACGCGGCGCGGAACACAATTTTCCGTCAAATGTAACATTTTTTTTGATATATATTACAGCGTTAAAATAGAATCGATCATTTTTTCTTCAAAGAACATCGAAATCGTAAAAAATTCGCGAGCGACAAACTAAGAAAAAGTGACTCGTTTCACGAAAAAAATCATAACTCTCGCGATTTTTGATATTTTTGGGTGAAAATTTAGCCGAGTAGTCTCGAGATGCTACACTTTGAGACAAAAAATATCACAGCTCACGACCTTCCTCCGGAAATTTTTTTTATTCATCTTCCGTGCGAAATAGAGAAGAAATTGAGGTCGGGGTCATCTGGACCCCGAGCAAGCGACTAGGGTTGAATATTCTACACACAAATTTGGACGCTCTACCCAACGAGGGATGTTTTTTTACTGCGCGCGACGAGAAGCACTGGCAGGATCGTTGGCAAAGCTTCAAATCAGCCTAATGGATAAAACAAACGGGGGAATCGAGTGACACTGCTGCCTACCGACGCGCACATCAAATGGATACGCGATTCTCTCTCTCTCTTCGGTCTTCCCGTTCCTTTGACGTGAAGTTTGGAAAACGAAGTTTCCGACCGAACTTTGGAAAATTCACCGTTTGAAAATTCGGACACGGTGGTTCGTAGCGCGAAGCAGTCGACCAAGTTCAAACTCGCCTGAAATTTAACCGTTCGTTACCGGGGACACTCCTCAGCTTGTCCGAAAATCCGTCCGTATTGTTCGGTCCCGGGAAATGGCAGCAGTATTTGGCGGCGCGGGACGCGAGCAGCTAGCAATAAAAGCCGGCGAAACGGAAATAACTTCATCGCGCGGATCATAATTTCGCAAACGGAGTCGTTTGTCTTCTCTGGAATATTTAGCTCCGCTCATCCGGATCCGACTGCATTCAAATTTCCGTCCAGATCTGCATCGAATCTACGTTTCACGTAAGCTCGCGCTTTCAAATTTTTGTGCCTACAAATTTGCGCACTTTTTGTAGCTTCAACTGGGGGTGTGCGAATATTGAATTTGTCAAGTGGGACCTTGATAAATTAAAGTTCTCAGCAAAAACTGACTATCAAATGGGAATGTTCGAATTTTTTATTCCTAAGATTAGTATCATATTGACAATTTTACAAAAACTAAAGCCGCACGTTTTTGGCCACAAGTGACAAAATGTCTCATTTCAAAAACTTATTATAACATGTAGAAAAAAAACAACAACGTCGATTCGTTCTCGATGATCGCAGTCGTGGGGAAAGATCGCGAGGAGAACGGAGAACGGTTCTGGTAGGAGCGCCATGAATGTAACACGACGCATCCGCGAGATCTTCTTCCGTAGCTCGGATATTCACTTTCAATCTTGGAATCTTTTCCTCGGCGTTAGGATAATACGCAGAGTTGCGAACGCGAACGAGCAGAATCGCATCTCGAACGTGCGGGAAGAAAATAGTGTTCTCAGGAGAATCGGATTTTTCACGTCCAGCCAGTTCCATAACTCTGTAATCCGACCGCCTCCCGGCAATTTCGACAGTTTCTCACGTGCAAAGTACTCTCTCGGAGTTACCCAGGTTCGACCGAATTCAGTCCAGCATCGGAAGTTTCCTCGAGGTAGAATTCTTCGATGGGCGTCGAATTTTACCGCATATTTTTTCGCGCAGCGCTGAGAAAAATCTACGTAGGTGCTGCAAAAGCCGCTATTCCTGCTGTCTACAAATCCGTTTTTATTTCACGACGCTCGATGCTTTTATTCCCGAGCTTCGCCATTCCGCGATCGCGAGAGGTCGTAAATATTTTCTGCCGGATTTTTGCCCGCGGCAACAAACTTTCCATCAAATTTGAACACCTTTTTCTGCACAAAATCAGCGTCGTTTCGACACTAGTACGTTCGGAATTCGGTGATAAAAAATTGCCCAGCGGATCGCGATTTCCATGGAGGCAGATCACCAGAATCGAGAGTCGGGACCGATCGGACGGCTGAAGTTATCCGAGGTTGGTACGTATCTCGTCGCTGAGACGTGCCATCCGGCAAACCAATTACCAGCCCCGTGAACGTTTCTCGTTCCGATTCCCGGTTGAGTGTTTAATTAGAGAGCGATGCGAAGAACGGAATCGCGCTCCTTTTGCCTCCTCGACGTTGTCCTCCCGTGTCGCGGATTCGAGCGCCCTCGCAAGATCTCTCGCAACTCAATTTCACGAAAGTTCGCATCGGCTTACGAATGAAACGAGACGCGATACTCACAATTCTCCCTTTCGATCCGTCCTTCCGTGAAAATCCATCTCCGCATCATCGAGCGTAGCGGATTGCGAGTGAAACCGACAAAATAAGAGACCCCCCTCCCTCAAGCCTCAAAATACTTTCCGAACAAATTCCACATCAGTTGGCGATAATTAAAAAAAATCATGCCCCTTTCAAAAATGTACTTGATACGTCTACATAAACCTATACATACAATGTAAAGTATTTTTATTAATAAAGTATTTCGTAGAATAGATAAGACAGAGTACTTCGAATGTCTCGAAAAATTCCCAGAAACAACAACGAACTCAATTATATTCGTGGTTATCAGTTTTTTTTAATTCTTTGTATAGAAAAGTATTTTTGTTATACAACTCAAAAACAGCTATAGACTCGGTTATGTCCATGGTAGTCGATTGTCCAAATTCTGTTATGCGAATGCTTATTCTTGTTTTCAAGCTAGTTAAAAAAGAACTTTGATTTTTCAAAGCATTGGGAGTACTGCATTTTATCCTCTCTACGAAATACTTCGTATTACTCTGAAATCGCTCTTAAACTCTGAATCATAAATCAATTGGAAAAAAAGTATTGTTTCTCGGCAATTTTTGAGGGGGACCGTCGTGCCCCGTTCTCTCCTACACGAGAACTACGATCACACCGCGTGGCAACATCGAGACGGAGCGGACGACCAGCGTGCTCTTTTCGGCGAGTGGGAGAGAAAAAAAATCTTGGACCTGAGGAGCGTGATGTTTTTCTGGGTAACAGACTTTCTTGTACCCACGTTCGTCCACGGCGGTCCGACCGAAGCCGACTTTTCGATTTCTAGCCCGAAGATTTTTTATCTTCTCGTAACCTCGCTCCAATGAATTTTTTATCGCTGCTTCTATATAGCCGCGTCGTGATACTTTCCTCGAGAAAATAACTCGTGTCACCCGAACGATCGAAGTCACTTGGCTCGTGATCTCGTCTCGATTCGAATTTTCCCGAATCATTATTTATTGCCACGCGGAAAGAAATTTTCATTAAAAATTACCGTCGAAATCACAGCAAATGAAATACAAACTTGGAGAAAAGTGTCTCAGTTTGCGACGCAGAATTCGAATCTGCGGTAAAAATTGGGGGGTCCGTTTGGAATTTTGAAGTTGCCCCCGCGGGACATTTTTTAACAGCCTGTATGCAGTTTAGTTTTTTATGCTGGACTGCAGTCGAAATGCGAATAATAAATTTGATGGTACACGACGGTAAAATATGTCGGTACGAACCTTAAACAGTATCTATGCTAGCAGCAAATGATAACTCGACGTCCCACGATTAAATGTAGACTACGATAATTTTTCTACTCTGCGATCCATTCGCTGGAGTTCTTGTCAAGGATGGAAGAATTTTTTTGTACCAAAAACCAGACAACGAAGTGGTCGTTTTGCGAATACGTCGGCTTGGACCCGAAACGACCGAATTGGACGGTGAATTTTTGATCCGTTTGTTCTCCACGTTTCGTTAGGCCGTTTGATCAGTTCGCAGACTTCCAATTTAATCGGGGCAGGGGTGTCGAGACGTAAATTTCGACGAACGTTTTTCAGACGCGTGACAAAACTCGGGTCACGTATTTGGAAAATGGACGACTTCGGGAGGAGATCAAAGGAATTTTAATGGCATTCGACATGAAAGTGGCGAAGGCAGGAGAGAGGGAAAAGATCCGGAATGAAAATAACTCGATGCGCTTCGCCTTTGTGTTTTCGGACGTGAAACGTGCCGGGAAGAACAAAAAAAGGGAATCGCGTCGGAGTGGCGAGGTAACTAGGGAATACGGGGAAATTTCCGGTCACCGATATCGCGCGAAACGGGAAAGCAACGAAAAAGGCAACAACAACGTAGGAACGTTTTGGCGTTTCGGGGAAAACAATCGGAGCCACGAAATTTTGGCGAAGAACGGCGCAAAAAGCGGGGAACAACGGATTTTCGGCGGCGTGGGATCGGAAAAGCTGGTACGCGGAAAAGAGGGAATTCCTCCGAACAGAGGAATGCAAATCTCTCCCGGAGTGGGCGAAACCGATCGGTCGTATTATTATTGCTATCGCGCGATTACGAAGTTCCCGACGAAAACCTATCAGAATTAATCCCTTTGAAGTGGCGGATCCAAGGATCAGGGAAAGCTCGATGCCCCGCGACTCGCGGATACGCTCGCAAAAATTCAAATATTGCGATCGCTCGAGAACCGTACGAAACGCTTTTTTGTCACAAGCTCGATTTGTCGGGTTTCCCCGAAATTTTTAACTCTCAAGTTGGAAAACCCATTGAATTGTTCAGCTCGCAAACAATTTTCTTCGTCATCTCGCGGGTCAAACGAGGCAATTGGATACCCCGGACGTTTGGCGTGTTCCAAAATTTCCCGTGATGTTGGGGGTTAATTTTTAACGAAGATTTAATTCGGCCAAACGACACGCTCGGTTAGCGAATTTTTTTGTTGCACGGATAAATTTGGTCCGTCGGGGGAAAGGGGCGAGGTTTTTCGGGGGTAACGACGCGAGGCTTCTCCTCGGCGGTCGGTCACGTCTCGGATTAAACTCGGGGGCTCCGTCGTTCGAGGCGGATAGTTCGTCTCGCCGCGACGTCGGACAGCTTGCCTCGCAAAGACTCGTTGCGCGGATACGTGGGCGAAAATTATCGCGAGCGCGAACAGGAAATGACTCGAGGACGATTTCACCGAAGTTTTGAATTGCAAATCAACCCTCGTCGTCCTCTCGTCGGAGTCGTCGTCACGGGGCCCGATTCGCGAAGCGTATTGTATTTCTACACCGGCGAGAATGTGGCGTAGCGTAGGTACACAGCCGCGAGAATACACGAATACTTCAACTTCCTTTTTCAACTTGCTTTTCAGCCCTCCAAAATTTTCAAATTCGAATTTGAAGAAAAAAAAGGTTTATAATACATTTCCTTGTCAGTTTGATTGGACGTTTCGAAGCGGGTCAAAATCACGTTCGCAGATTTTGTTACCGAAATTCTTGCGAGTCGACCAGTTTTGCAGATTTTCCAATTCGGGTTCGACTCGCCCCGAAAATCGAGGAATTATCCGTTATCGTGTTGTTACCCGACGAAAACTGTCCAAATTCATTATGCCCCGAGTTTTTAATCGAATTGCCGCAAAGGATCGCTTGCCTTCGACGTAATCGCGTTATACTTCATCGCTCGGTACAGTTTTTCAGATAACGCGGGTTTTTCGACATTCCAAATTTCTGCCGCCCCGTTGACGAGGGATGATAGCAATATCGTTGAGGGGAGACGATCTCGGGCGGCCCGGAGTTAATTACACCGCGGAGGACGCGTCGCCGCCAAAAGTCGCATCGATTTACGGTATGCCTCGTTAAGGAGGCCGTATCGCGTATTCCGAAGTCCGGCAAGCGAGCCAAGCCAAGCGAGTAAAATAAGAAATCGAAACATTTTTTTTTTTCATTCGATTTCGGACGAATCGCGACAGGTGCGTTTGATCACTGGAATCCAACTCGACTCTCCCATCCTGACTCGCGGAAATCACCGGTTCGGGGTAAATATACGGAAAGAACTTTTTTTAACCCATTTTCTTTTTCTCCCGCGAGAAAAATTCCTCCTCGGTTTCCGATGGCACTACGATTTTTTTTTTTAGTTTTTTTTTGGCAATTTGACAAACTCGAGTTTCGTGTGTTCGAGACGAAACGTCGTACGTCTCGCGATTCGCAGAGCAGTCTCGACGGTCAACGTTTTCGTGGGCGAATTAAACGGAGCTGTGCCGTAAAAATTGAAAAAGTGGCTGACTAGCCATGTTTTCTGGTCGCATGAAATGCCAGATCGACGAGCCTCTCACCCTCGCCGCGCCGATCGAATGCGACGTCCCGTCCCCATTTCTACGTTTCCCTTACGCCGTCGCGAGTAATAAAATGAATCCGAAATACGGCCTCTCCATATTTCACCACGTTTCATTCGCCGCGATAGAATCGATACGACAGCCATGAAGTCGATAAAAAAATATATTTATATATTTCGCACGTGTACGGGGCGAGGCACGCGATGCGTTACACCGCAATAGCGCTCGAACTATTGATCCTATCGAAAAATCTTTCGGACAAAAGTCCCACTGTTCCAAAAGGCAACCCCATTTTCTTAATGGCGTAAACGCTGAAGCAACGTCAAGGTCAACTCCGATTTTTCGAGCGGAAGCGTGTATTTTTTTTCCCGTCGACCTTGTTACCGATCTTCAGACGAATTCAGCGATCTAAAATCCGAAGTCGTTCTCGTTAGGGCAAAGTACGAAAATAGTCGGAAGATCGAATTCCAGTACGAAGGGCTTCTCGAACACTGAAACTTTTGTTCGAAGGATTTTTCGATACGATCAATAGCTCGAGCGCTTTTGTTCTATAAAGCTTCAGGTGCCTCGGCTTGTGTGTATACGGAGAGAAAATCGAGAGCGGCAGAAACCGAAAATCGCGATCTCGGTTATGACGCTGCAAAATGTAGGATCTATTCTCGACGTGCGCTCACCCCGTGCTCGCGGAACGCGCAACAATGATCATTAGGGTCAAGTGTAACAGCTGACACCGGACTCGCGTGTATCCACTCGGCAGAGATTAATAGCGAGCGAGTTATTTTGACAGTCGTTGAAGAGAGAGAGAGAGAGAGAGAGAGAGAGAGAGAGAGAGAGAGAGAGAGAGAGAGAGAGAGAGAGAGAGAGAGAGAGAGAGAGAGAGAGCGAGTCACTCGTCGACGTCTCTCTGTAAACTGGCAATCGGCCACGTTCCACGCGTTTTGCAATAAATGCAGGAAAAAAAATTGCAAAATTTCGGAGATTTGCGACAAGCTGTGAACCAGGCTTGTAAACGAAGCATTAAATTTCTCGTTTCAGTGGGAATGATTTTCATCAATCATCGAATTCGTTTTTCTAAGGGAACAAAATTTCCATCTCATTTCTATTATATGTATTAATTTTTTATTCGAAAATTTCGCAACCCTGCCGCCAGCGAAAGGCGATAGCAGAAGCCTGAGGGCAGAAATCGAGGTACGAACCGCTGAGATAACGTTCAGAGTCGGACAGATCTAATTACGCGAATAGATAGGCGAATATTCGCGTCCGCCGCGCGACATCAGCTCGGTTTGTATACGATTATGTCCGACCGTTTTCAAGATGGACCGATCTCTGGAGTGGCGAATATCAGAGGCTGGCAAACGCTACAAATTCGAGCCACGAACCTCATCTCACCGCGGTTGTCGTCGACGTTCGTGAATTCCGACAATCCGGCGATTCGAGGCCGCAAAGTTCTCGTGGTGAAGGTAGAAAAGAACGTTCGTTGTCGTTTCTAAACCATTTGCCGATGTTCGTTCCTGCCGCTCCTTTGAAAATTCCGGGGCGAGGGACGAAAAAAATGAGGAAGAAATAGGAAAAGAAAAACGAATAGCATCGGCGACGACGCGTCGGGGCGAGGGTCGAGAGGCCGTTTGGTCCATCTGTCAGCACAAAGAACTTGGAATTCTTATTCATGACATTCAAATTTCCCGCGCTTCTTTGTCAATGATTCCGATCCGCGCTCTTCTTTTTTTCTCCCTCGACAATTTCTTTGCCAAGCTTCGATTCCCGTCTTTCCATTCTACCGCCATGGATCTTTCGGCTTTCACCGCGATCGATGCGACTCTCCCCCGACTCCATCTTGGAAATCACCAAAACATTCGTTTGTTTTCTTTTCCGTTTCCTTTTTTTCTCTCCCCCAATTTTTTTTTCACCGTCCTCTCTCCGCTTCCATTCATCGAAACGGACAGGAGAAAAGTGGCGACGACGAAAGAAAGCCGTGTATCCTTGCGCTAGATTATTTTTCTGAAAGGAAACTTCTTTCCAGGAATTATGAATACGCGAGAAGACGGGGGGATGCTCGTTAGCTGCCGGTGAACTTCTACGGGGAGTCGTTGACGAATTATTATCGCCAACGAGCTCGGAGAAATAAATGCCCCGCGTCCTTTCATCTCACCCGTGACCCACGGAGCCTTTCAAACGCGACGGTGATAATAACGACGAATAAGAATGCGAATATGACGTATACGATGCGTATTATCCGAGGTCTGATGCGAGAAATTTCGAGCTCGCGGGTTCGTCTCCCGAGGGAATAATTTCATTGAGCCGTGCTTGGTAACGCGGTGCGAAGAAAGGAACACTTGTTCGGGACAGACGTACGACGATAATAACGAAGAATTACGTGATACATCGGTAACGATCCGCAGTTGTTCGGCTCGGATCGGGCGACGGCGTCGCGGGAGTACCGAACTTGTCCGCAACCGCTCCGAGCCACGATTCTCCGCTTCGACGAGAGACGAATGCGCCAACGTGTTCCGAAGCGGTTGCCCCTCGTCTACTCACGACTCGGAAACCGCCGTCGCGAGCCGCGACCCGTTCTGCCAATAAGACGCTGATCACTGGCAGCGGCGCGGGTCCAGGGTCACAACGATGGCAGTGCCAAAATTTAATCGAGCATTGGCAAAATGTTCGACCTCGAATAAAATCGTTCCGAGCTGGATAATTATATTCTGTCGCGGAGAATCGTTTTGGTACCGAATGAAAATGAATTGCAGCTCTCAATCGTACACGGTTTTCGAGTCACAGTCGTCCCTCCGATGGGGTGGCAAATATCGAGGCTATCGCCTGATGAATTTCGGAAAAAGCGGATATACGAGTCACTCGTCCGGGTGTATCGTTTCGGAGGAATCATTAATTTCTATCGGATTACGCGTTCGTGTGCGCGACGTCAGGTTCGTCGAGCAGGTACTTCGGAAGCTTCAGAGTCGAGAGCCCGCTCGAGTATCGCTCGAGGGTCGTCTTCGTCGCTCCGCTATGCGGTAATTCGGCGTCTCTCTCTCTCTATCTATCTATCTATCTATCTCCGCGCGTCTCTCCGCGTGAAAGCAAACGCGCGAGCCATAGGTAGCGAAGCTGCTCGATCGCAAAGCTTCGAGCCTCGCTTCACCCGAGCGTCGCATAGTCTGATCATGTGCTTTCGCGAATCCGTACAGAGGCTAAGCTCGCGCTTCTGTATTATTAACATTCAGTGGTCTCGAACCTCGTGGGCTTGTTCCGCAGAGTATCGCGGCTGAATCGAGGCGGGAATGCCAAATCGCATCGATGATCGCGTGGCTAGGATTATGAGCAGGTACTGTGAATACAACGAGCCGTTGTCGGCTGCTCCTCCAGGTGTTTCGACTGACTTCCGACAATTTCTCAATTCCGACGTATCGTTTGAATAGAAAAGTAGCTCACGCGTACGGAAATTTGGGGGGGCGGTTGTCGGGCAAATAAGAAAAATAAATGACGTTGAAATTGAGAGACAGCCGAATTTTTCCAGGTCCCTCGAGCTTTGACCTTGAATTTGACCTAATTCGCGTCCTCGCCGGGGAATTCCCCAAAAGTTTCGCACGACTTTGGATCGTGGTCGCGTGATTCGATCGTCCCGCGAATTCGTCGCGCGAGCTTTCTTTTGGCCGCGTACCAAAGAATTGTGGCTTTTGTTTTTTTTTTGGTTTCTTCGCAGCAGCAGCAGCAAACTTGCGAAACAGCTGATAAATTTCTCCGCGACTCTCTTTCCCGCGAATCGTCGCGATACTCGAACGCGTGGAGGACGAAAAAGCTCTCGAAGCTTTCACCGACGCAGCGCGTCGGTCCCGTACGATCGCGTTTACCGCGCGTAAAGCGTACCACCTATCGGAATTCGCCGCGAATTTCCCGGCTGCTACGCGCGTCCGCGACTCACTTTCGAGGAAATTTCATCCCTCGTTTTTCTCCAATCGCGGACGAGAGAATTCGCGGCGGACACGCGATGCGAGTTCTTTCAAAGCTTTACCTGTTTACGATGCATTCGTTCGGCTCGTACGCGATTCCCACGCGCACGTACGATCCGGCAACTCGCCTCTGCTCGTTATTCTCCCACGCAGACTTTGATCTCGTTACGTCGGAACGAATATCGCTTAGGCGAAGCCGAGAGAGAAAGAGAGAGAGAGGGAGAGAAAAAATAGAAACGAAACGATGTTCCGCACGCGAACAAGGGGAACGTTAAACGAGAAACGAGAAAAATTTCATAATGCAACCTGCTCGGAAACACTAGACTCCGAAGCTCGTTGTCAGCTCCAGTCGAAAAATATACATTGTTTCGTTTCTACTCCCTCAAACTCTCAAATTTCCCTCTCGTCCGCTTGTTTTTTTGTTGTTTAATAGACATGTTTTTCATTAAAAGAGTAAATTAGATGGTCGACGAAAATTATTACCACTCGAAAAATAAATCCAATGGTCAATGGAAATTTCTCTCGATGCCAAAATAAATTCAGTGGCCAATGGAAATTCGTCTCGTCAGAAAAATAGGTGCAAGGGGCGATGAACACTCGTTCCATCGGAAAATGCGTTAAATCGTAAATGAAAATTTTTCTCCGTCGAGAAACGTGTAAATTCGACGGTTAACGAAAATACCACCGCGTTAAAAGTTCGAACGCGTGGATTTGAGCGTCGCGTTTTGCGGAATGGTAAGGTTCGTTAAAGACTTACCGAGAAATCCAGGAATCGCTCCCAGAGGCATCACGAAGAGGCTGACCAGGAGATCGGCGACGGCCAACGACAGGAGAAAATAGTTGGTCACGTTGTGAAGACGCCGGTCGAGGCCGACGGCCAAGCAGACCAGAATGTTTCCCAAACCACCGGCGACGATGAATACGGCGACGAAGAGAAAACTCCAGCCGAACCGTCGCGTTCCCAGGCTCCAATCGTCGCCTCCGTCGCGACGCTCGCACGTCAGCGGTACCTCGCGCGTCCACGAGCGCGCGCCCACCGAGCAGTCCATGATCTGTCGACAGGAAAATCGCCGTAACGGTGAACCGATTCGGGGAGCAAGGTCGGCTGCCGCGGGCTCTCACCTCCGCCCTGACGAGCGTCGAGTTGCAGTCCTGCCATCGGGGCAGCCGCGCGAGGAACGTCTCCTCGGCGCTGTCGAGGCCGTCGACGACGAGGGATACGTTCGCGTCGCAGTCGAGGTAGTCGCAGGGTCTGCAGAGGAGGACCTCGTCCCGCTCGAAGGTGCAGAGGTGATCGTAAAGCCGCATCGAGTCGCCTATCCTACCCGTACCGAGGTCGCACTCGCTTCTGCATTCGTAAAACGTCCCGTTGCAGCTCGCTTGCCGAAGTACCGTGGTCAAATTCGTCGCGTCGATTATACCGGATAGATTTCCAACTCCCATCGACATCTTTGTCGCGACGTTATCGCATAGCTGCCTCGTCGGCTTCCGCCTCGGATCCTCGCGTCCAGCTCCTAGCTCGTTTCAACGGAAGACGACGGATGCGATCGGCGCGGCATCCTTCGCGGTGGGGGGGCGAATTTCCCGGATTCGCGATCAGATCCCGACCGCGTTACCACGCTCCCGATTACCGGGGAACCTCCCGACGACGTTCCTCCTCGAGGCGACCTCCCCTCTCGTCGAACGAGCTGAAACAGAAGAAGAAGAAGAAGAAGAAGAAGAAGAAGAAGAAGAAGAAGAAGAAGAAGCAGAAGAAGAAGAAGAAGTTGACGAAGAAGAAGAAGGAGACAAAAAAGTGGAAGGGGAGGAAGAAGAAGAGGAAGAAATATTAAAAGGATCGCGAGTTTTTTTATTCCCGCGTCGCCTCGTCGCGACCGCGAGATTCCAAGCATCCGCTCGTATGCACTGAACGATACACCGGTAACTACGGCTTGTAAAATCGGACACGTAGACGCATCTTTACGAGCGTTGCGTTGTTGCTATTTTACGACATCTCTCGCGACGTGCCCGATGCAATTTCTACGCTAAATTTCCACGTTCACCTGCCAAGCAACGCGGAGCCAAGACTTACCCTCGCGCTTCCCTTTGCCAGACTTTCCGCCAAAGCCAATTATCCGCGTCGCGCTTCCCCGCTACGACGACGAACGAATCACCGAGCTCGTCGCATCTTTTTGTAACAAAAATGAGGCGGAAGAAATATCGCGCGTAAATCAACGCATCGAGCGTCAAACTTCGGGCACAACGCTCCTCCTTTATAAAAAAAAGCCCAACATTCGTTTACCCTGTTGCAAATAGCTTTTATAAAAACGTATAAAATCGAAAAATATATTTCTACCCACCTAGAATGTAAATTGGGCAACTTCTTCGTAGTTGATCGAATTCGGCGCCAAGGCACTTTATCCCTGCGTCCAATTTACACCCCCCGCGAGTGCAGTGAATTTCGTAGAATTTGCTCGCTTGCCCAATTTACACTCGTCCTCCGATTCCTTCCGCGTTCTCTGGAAATACGAATACTCCGGTGGCCACGCGCCCCAAGATGCCGTCCCGAACGAGCTTCGGTATCGATTTCCAGATCCCAGCGAGAAGTGAAAAATTATAGCCGGCGAGGGTTAAATAAATTCGGTACTTTTCATATTATACAGCGAAAGGTCGCCCATGCCGAGCCAACAACTCGGGATCGTTACCGAATTTATCGTGCTCCCCGAGGCGGTTCGCGTATCGATTTCCCTGATAGTATTTTATCACCGACACTTTCGCGGATCGACTCCACGTCAACGTTGATCATCCTTCCCCGTCTCTTGTTTGTCCCGCTCCATCAAAATCGTTGAGTAAGATCTCACGAGAAATCGTCGAAGCATTTTCCCAAAATCGTCGTAGTTCGTAGATATCAATTCGCAGCGATCGAAACGTTGGAATTAAAATTTGACGATCCGCAATTTTATTCGACGCGGATCGCGATCGTGTAAAAGATGCGTACGAACACAGTTTTCCAGATTATTAACGAGGCTGGTATTCGAATTAACTGGAAGAAATCTGTTGCGGAGCTCGAGTCTAATATCGTGGAGGATCAACGAAGGAAAATAATAATTTATCAAGATTATTATTAAACCGCTTATTCACCTGCGAAGTCCGACGCGTCAACGTAAAACGTAATAGCGCGATATTTCATCCCCCTCCCCGCGCGCCCCCTCCTCGCCGCAGTTCAAAAACGAAACGATGTTTCTACGAACAGCGGAAAGAAAAACCTCGCGACAGTTATTTTCTCCCGACAGGGAAAAACTTTTCCACGACAGTTGGAGTCGAAAATCGCGAGAAAAAACAACGACAAACAAACCGAAACGATAAAAAAAAAAGTTTTCACTCCAACCGCGAGGTCGCGACGCACCGATCCGGATACACCCGATGGACAATTATATATAATCGCGTCGAGCGAGACCATACGTCGAACTTCCAACGTTCAACTCCCAACGTAGAACTTTCGCCACCCCTCGCACGCAGCGGAGCTCTCGAAACTGTCACGCGTCACCGGTTGATTCACTGTCCCTGGAAGTAAACGGGAGAAAAAGGCAAACCGCGTCTGGTAAAGTTTGCTTTGAGTCGCGAACAATGATCATCGACGGATTCGCGAAGGTATCGTTCATCGGGGCGAGCGATCGAGGGCTGCGTTGCGGGGGTGTTGAGTAGATTCGACGTAAAAAGGGCATGTTCTTCCGGCGACGAGGCTAGTTCCAATTTTGTTTACTCGATTTCCACGCAATGATACACTATTCGAACATTATTTTTCGAAAAGTTCCATTTCAAAATATTTATATGCAGGCGAGTGGCAGTGAATCTCCGGAGGCGCCTCGACTACTTTGCATGTTCCAAAAAAGGCTATTTGTACGAATTTCTGTCGACGTTGCTGTGATGCATGTAGACGGCTATTTATTTATTGATTATAGTTTATTTTTATATTAATACGACATTTCAATTCAGTTTACTCGATATTTTTCGACAACAAAAAAGCAATTATTTAGAAAAGTATAAAGAATTCGCGTATCACGCGGGGTGGAAGTTGGAGCTGCTTCCAATAATCGTGGGACATCATCATCGATGACGCTCGACCGTAACACGGGTCACTCGAATCCGCGGGGCGAACGGAACGGCGATTTTCCGCCCTTCGTTGTTGAAAATCAATTCCGAACGGAGCTTTCGGTTGAGATTGTTGGGATTGTGATCCCGTTTGACGCAGGTTATCGTCCGCGGAACGGAATCAATTGGAAAAAGCAGGGGGATGAGCGGAATAAACTGACAAGATTTGCGAATCATTCCGACGCAAGCGCGACGCGGATCCGCAATGTTTCAGGGAATCCGGTGATTATCGTTGAGGTATGCGACGGGTAGTTATTTTCGCGCATCGATAGCAATCTGGGATAATTATTCGCGTGAGAAAGCTCGTTTGCAACGCGCAGGGCGACTCTCGCGAGCAACTTTCGGGTTCCGGGATTTCCATTTTTTATTCCCGAAGCGTCCCCCGAGTCCGAGAGTAGAGATCTCCGGCGGATCGGTATCAGTGGTTCCGATAATTGAAACATCCTCGAATCTCGGCAGCGCCGCAGATGTTGCTGAAACTTTGTTAGACCTCCTTTCGAAACTTTTGCCACGAACCCATCCGCCGAGAGCCGTATGTACGCTCGACTCGTTGCGGCAAAAAAAAAAAAATACTCGGACAAAACGTCCTACTATCATCGACGATCCTCGAGTACTTGCGAAAAGCTTCGAATTTCGCGACGATGGAGAACAAAATTAATATCCGTAAAAAATGCATTGAGAATAAAATGATTGTAAAAAATTGATGAATAACAATTTTTCATCAATAATGATTATTGGAGGGTGCGAAAAAGTGGATTCGAAAATTACTCGCGATCGCGTGGCGAATGAATATGCAAATTGCAAATCTGGAATAATTCGAAAGTCGAAATTCGTCGGCGGATACATTTTGCATTACCGAAGTATTTGCGATGCGATGGGGAGGAAAACGCGCAGAGGGAAAAACGAAAATAATTGGAAAAGCAGTGGAAGGATTTCGAAAACTTTGGACGCAACTCGAAAATCTAGGTTTTCGAAGCTTTCGGCAATTTTGACCGTTGCATTCGATCTCGTTGGGTGTCCAAGGTCACGGAGGGACAGAGAAATCGTGGAAAATATCACGAATCATGGAGGCAAATCGATCCATCGATGGGAACTCCGACGCGCAGACGTTTTGTTTGCCTGAAAAGCTCCAATGCGTCCGATCGGTCTAATTTCTGTTTGAAAAAGCGTCGAGCGTCGAGATATTTTTACAACGTTCTCTTCGAGCTACCTACGACGAACCTTGTTTAAAGCTCGTCGTCGACCATGAATTCTAGACCCGAAACCACGAATGTTTTATCATCGGGCGACACCGTTTGCCAACTGGATAATTCAATTACATCGATGCGATTTTACCTGGAAGATTTACGATCCCCATTTTGTTCACCCGCGCGTCCCACGCGCTGACATCGCGTCAAATATTCAATTTTTCGCGCTTCCGCGCCACCGGAATGCTCTTTTTATCGGTCCACAAAAAGAGAATCGGGATCTTTCCGTCGAAAGTATAGATCCTCGTTCCTTTCAGCCCTCGCGCTGTTTTTTTATCACCCCTTTCGCCGTGCCTTTCCCCCCTTTCAGGGGGATAAACGAACAAGAGAGGCATCCGCGTTTGGTGGAAACGGAAGTTCCTTCGCGCTAATGAAAATTAGTCACTGATCCCGAAATTTTTTTCCGTTCCCGGCATTTTGCTCGACCGGAGAGAAAAATGAGGAGGCTGGAGAACCGAAAAAAATGAATGATAATATGACCGCTCGTTTCTTTTTACAAATATAGTTTGAAAATTGCGTCAACGTTTTGAAAAGATCACTTTTGAGAAGAGCTCGTAAAAAATGGCTCATTTTCGGGCGACCAAAGGATTTACTCCTCGCGAAGAAGGACTTGGGATGTCGTCCGTCGAAACGTAGGAAACGACTCGCAGATCGGAATAATTCGAAGAAAAATATCGCGGAATGGAAAATTCACGACGCAACGGACCATTCCGAGACTTGGACCGTCGCAGCTACTACTTACGACTGTCGTGAGAGATGATGTCGTGTAAAAGCTTTCGCGGATCAGCTGGCCAGACGAACCGAGCGAAATAATCCGCGTACGAGAAAAATGCCACGACGGAGAAAAGCTCTGCTATCATGCTGACTGGCAGCAGGAAGTTTTTGCCTCGATTCGGAAGATTCGTGTTGCAGCGACCAATAAATAAATGATTAAACGAATAAATAGGTGAACAAATAAACAGGTGAACGAGTGAAAAAGCGAACTAGCGAATAAATAAATGAATATATAAACAAATAAACGAGCAGATAGGAATAGAAATGTTTTCGTCTTTCAATTTCGGATCTCGAAGATTTCTGCTTTTCACCCGCGAAAACGCGATTATCAACGTGGAGCAACGACGACCGTTTCGGAGCAATCTGCGTCGACTTGTTTCATCGATCCTCGATTGGTCCATTTCTAAAAGCAATCTTCGGCCGAAGAGCCGTTAATTCCACGATCACCACGGGCCTACCGAGCGACGAAGTTGGAAAAATCGAGATGCCATTCCGAGCGAACGAATAATTTGTAATCCATGTTCTCGCGCTTCAACCTCGCAGGACAAAGATGATACCACGAAGATTAACACGGAAATGATCGCGTGAACTTAATTTCCTTTCGCCTGGGATGACGACGATGGGAAAAATCTCTCGTCCCTTCCTCGAGGCGATGGGAGGCGATTCCTCATATTTTCCGGACAGCGTCGCGAAATGCCGAACGCTCGTACGAGCCGATTTACTCGTCGTGCAACGACGATTAGAAAACATGGATTATCTCCATATTAATTGTATATTCATCTTCTCGCGCAAAATGATAGATTTGTAGCGTATAAAAACTCGGTAGGCGTAAATATCAACGAAGAATGATAATATTCTATTCGTATCTCTTCCCGTGAATTAATTATTCGTTCGCTATTGAAATTGTTGTCCCATAATTTATATCGTATCGTGACCAATAATTTCACGTTTATTTTTCTTCCCATCATTCGTCGAAGCGGAAGAGTAGATCGACGAATTTCCATCGATGGGGAATCAAAAACGACGGGACGAAGAAAAATGAGGGAGATGAGGCGAGGCGTCGTTGGGATATCTCGTTTCCTTTGGTCGTTAATTAGCCTGCGACCGTTACTCGTAATAATTATCTTGATCTACCACCTTGTATCCGGATCATTTGGGAGGTTCCATTGTTCGGGCCGGCAAATCGCGCTGCTGGATCCTCGCTCCCGTAAATGTACCTCGTTGCGTTATTTCCCGGCCGTAGGTACCGTAGATTCGGGATGGAATCTTGCGCGGCAACAACAATACCGAGGTGTGTCGGTTGCGTTCCTTGGAAGCGCGAACCGGACGTCCGTTTGTCCTGACAAACATTCGCGAGTCTCATTCGTCCGAAAAACCAGTTTTTCGGTGATTTTGTCGCATTTTTTGCCAACGAAAAATCGATTTTCTCAAAAATGTCAACCCCTTGAAAAAATACCTGGAAATATCCGTCTCGCTGAGAATAACCGCGTCTCTTTCTCTCTCTTTCTTTGGACCAGCGTGCCGCAGAGATTAGCTCTTCCGTTTCTCCGAGGGCCGCGGACGAAAGTGCGCGAAGTACTCCGCGAGCGATATGAAATAATCGCGAGTATCTCTGGCGACGATCGTGCCTCCCCTATATTTCGGTAGAAAGAAAAACTCGCCGCTTCGAGTGCGAAGCGGGAGAAAAAATGAAAGTGACGCGAAGTAGAAGGAAAATCCGACCCTCGCAGCAAAACGAACCTTCGAGCTCTCGGGATTTTCGTCGGATCTTTGCAAAGCTACGTCTACGCGAAGATTACGCGTAGCTGACTACTTCTCGAGCGAAATATTCTCGTTTTTTTTTCCTCTTCCTCGCAGCTCCATTTTTCCCCACGGTTCTTCCATTTTTTACCGTTGTTTCCAATTTTTTTTTCAAAAAAAATTCTACCCCCGTTTATTTTTTTACCCCTTTTTCAATTTGTTCATTATTTTTTCATACCTTTATTCTCCAAATTCGGTATTTCTTTTTACAGATACTTTTCCAGTGGCTCGTTCCATTTCTGTCGTTCGCTGATTAATTATTCTCTGTCTTCCAGTCTGCATTCTCTTGTTTTCGCGACGTCGTTGTTTATTATTCCATTCTCGTCTTGCCCGCGACTCTTGTTATTCTTCGTCTCGATTTCGTCTCGACTTCCCTTTTTATAACTCGTCGTTTCGCGTCGATACAACATTATTTTGCCTACGTTTTTTCGGACCTCTCGGCGTTTTCTATTTTGTTCGTATTTTGACTACTATTTTTCCTTTCTTTTTTTTCGACCGCTCGAATCTATTCCATTTGATTTCTCCTTCCCAATAAATTCGACAAATTCGGTCGCATGAAAATTCATGACTGGTTCGTCACGCAACTTTATGAAATTCACCGTCGCGTTTTTATCAACAAACGAATGCGAAATCTGTACGTAAATAAAAAAATAAAAAAAACATACCAGCAGTTATTTCTCGACGAATCTCTGCTGATTTTTCCAACCGGAGCGAGTAAACGTGAATAATAGTTTGGAAAAACCAAAAAATAGATGCAAAAACGAATGGATATACGAATAGGGAGTGTTCCATGCCAACTCGACTCCTCAGATTTTACAAACTACAAAAATCTGTCATATTTTTTACAAATCTTGTGTATTTTTTCAGATTCTCAAAGCAAGGCGTTTTCTTCCACCTTCCAAGCTGATCCAAAAAATGCCAAACCAATGAAAAGATATACAAAAAAATTTCCAATCAGATCAACCACATCAAAAATCGAGGTCAACATCTGAGAGGTCGAGGTCGCGAGTTGATCGAGTTTGCATAGATAGATAAATGGATAGATAGAAAGATAAACAGAGAGATAGACAGATAGACAGAGAGATAGACAGACAGATAGTCAGATAGACAGACAGATAGATAAATAGATAGATGTATAGAAATATGGATAAACGTTCGAAGATTTTGTTGCATATAAACATGCGAACCAAGCTAATAAAAGCGTGTTAAAAATGGCAACGACGAAACATTTTTGCGCAACGAACAAAAAAATTGGTTGGAAATTCGTAAGCGATCGTCGAGTTGAAATACGAGCAGCAGACGATAAAACCAGAGGAAAAATAGAGGAACCAAAAAAAAAACAAAAAAAAAAATAAAGAAAACGAAACGGAAGGAATCCGATCACGGCCAATCTTTTTCGATTGCAGCAAACTCTGCCGAATGTTTGTTTGTTTGTTCGAGCAAATACGAGCGCGCGAAACCGAACGACCAATACGACTCGTCGCGAGTAATGTACCGACGTCTAATTGCTATTTGTTGATCCGAACGACCCGGCTAAAAGCCAATCTTAGCTACCGAGCGAATTCCACGTAACTTTTCTACGATCGGAAACCACAAATGCATTTTCGCTATCCAAACACAATTATGGAACGCCCTCGGCGTTAATTGCTCGAGAACCGTCGCGAGAAATCAATCAGCAGCTCGCGTTTCCGCACTCGCGTTTCTTTCGTGCTCGTTTGTTTGCGCGATTGAAAATCAACCGATCCGAAAGACAACGACGCGGAAGCGTCGAACGAAGATTTGTCGCGGTGGAATATTTCGGTACGATTGGAAAAGTCGAGCAGCTTCGAGAGACCGTCGTACGGTGGGAGCTCGCGTTTCGACCAATCGATTCGTATTCACTGGTCATTTCGACAACTATGAAACGTAAAAATAGTATTTTATTCGCGGTGACGTGATCAACCTTTAAAATTTCCCACGATCCGGTTGCGACACTTTTATTCCCGGTTATAAAAATTTCATTGCTGACATCGCAATTTCACGGAATATAAACAACCCTCGAAATAATACCAGAGGTGTGCGAATAGTCGTATTCGATTCGTATTATTCCAACTTTTCGAACAGCTTTGAAAAGAAACGAATTTTTCCGTTGAACAATTAATTCCGTATTTTTTTATTTGTTCGTTAATTTTTCAAGTTTTTTTGCAATCGACGATACTTTGACCGTGGGACCGGCAAACAGGCTCGAGCTTTCGAGAAAACACGTGGCAGCTGCACGACGATCGTACGAGTAGATGCGAGCGAGGCGTTACGAATGTACCGTCTGACCAAACGTCGTTCTACTACTTGGATCGTTGACGGCGGCGCGCGTAACGCCAATCCACGCGCGAGAGGACGAACGATCGAGAATTTGTCGCAAAAAAAGAAATACGCAGGTGAAATATGGAACGGGGAAAAAAAAACGGAGGGAATTTCGAACGCGAAAGAAAGTGAAAAACTTGGGAAATGACAACGGCAGGACGAAGGTATAATGGGCGAACGGATCGGTTTGGAAAATTGAATTCGAACAAATTTGTGGAAAAAGCTTGAAGATAAATTTCGGGAAAAAAACAAGGAAGTAAAAAAGTTCGAAAGAACGCGTTTCATCTATCCTGAATTCAGCTTTCATGCGAATAAATTTTAGCATATCAATTGAAATTGAACTTTCTTTCGGCACAATATAATTCATTTAATTCAATTTATTCGATAATTATATTAATTTTACATATCCGTAGGGACGAATCGTTTGGTTGAATCAAATGGAATCTAAATAAATAAATAAATGGACGAGCAAATAAATAAATAAATAAATAAATGGATGAAAAAGGGGATGCAAAAGGGAAGAAAACGTTTGGAAACGTGACAAAATCTTCGCCTACCTTCGGCGATTCGCATTCTTCCGTATTTTTCTCGTCTGTCCGAAATATTCGAAATTTCCTGGGTACACGAAAATATCCGCGACGTCGATTATTATCACCGAGAAACCGAAATCCGTTTCCGTTGATCCGGTTGACGTTGATCCCGAATTGTTTGGACAGCGGCTGTCGACCAGTCGATAATGTATCGCTGCTCGTATTCGTAACGGATCTAAAAATACGACGGCCCGTCGACACTCTCATTATCCACGATGGACTCGCAGCGTCGCGCGTCCTCGCCATCTCGACGTGATTATCCCCATTGTCTTCGCGTGCACCGACAACGGCCTCGAAATTACATCGATTCTCGCCAGAGCCGCGAGACAGAGCGAAGAAAAAAAAGCGGTAAAAAAAACAAACAATATTTCTAATTGTTTCCACCGCAATTTATGTCAGCGGCAAAGTCTCGCGCGAAACAACGAGTATTGTTGTTGTTGTTTTTTTTCTTCTCTTTCTCTTATTATCCGACAGGTGAGAAAACAACGCGCGACGAATTATAAATTCTCAGCAGAAACCGATCGAAAACAACTTTTCTCCGCGCGGTTACCGCAGCCGTGACCGATCCATTCGCGCGTGTAATTCGCGACACTTTTACCCCGCACACCTTTGCCAAAAATATTGTTTTGCTCGGCCTAAAAATAAACCGATCTGTTTTTTGCTTCACGCTCGAATTCGGCGATCCAAAAAATCGTCGGTTCGATAAACGATTCGCAATTCGAGGAAGTTTCCAAATCGACGTTCTCGAACGTTCGAACTTTCAAGGTCAACCTGTTCCAGCAACATTCGTTCGACGAACGATGTTTTTTTTTTATCACAGAGCTTTTTGGCGGCGGAGATTTTTCCAATTTTTGTTCAACCGTTTAACCGATAAATTAATTAAATTAATTGAATAATCTATTTAATTATCATTCGATTTATTTAAATTTTCTGCTTTTTCCTCTTTCCCTCGATACGTGGACCGTCGCGGCGCGGGAATTCCGAGATCGGAGCTTGCGAGGCGCGACGCGGCGTACGATCCTCGCACCGTGGCGGTGCGGGCATGACTGAACCCCAGGCCACGCGACGCGTCGTATTCGCGACCCGCGACTCCGTATCTCTCGCCGATTTACGAGAACGCGATCCGAGGTAGCTTACGTCTCGTCTCCGCCTGATAAAGCTACCTTCCGTCTCGCGAATTTTACGGTCCACGGTCACGCGGACGCGACGCTCGATTCGAGAAGCACGCGAAACTCGATCAATTTTTTCTTCCGCTTCCGAATCTTGGCAAAGGAAATGCTCTTTCCACCATCCGAGGGGACAAATCGAGCTACCCGGATAAGAATTGTCAATATTGATAATTGGCCCGGTCCTGGAACGCTCGTTATTTGCCGAGCTTTGACAAGGCTGAGTAGCCGAACGACGGTATTACTCGTAATCCTCAGAAACAGAGGCCTTGAATTTCATTTTCAAGTTTCGTTACTTAAACAGCACAACGTTTTTTTCTACATATTTGTACACGTTTATATTTGTACGTACATCGATGTGAACGATGTGTTTTTTGAAGTAGAATTTTACAATTTCGTTCGAAAAAAATCTAAGAGAATCCAATTTTTTTGCTCAAAACAGCAACCGAAAATTGCACTTTTACGGTGCAAAATGCATTAAAAAAAATCCAATTTTCGAGAATTACGCAACAAAAAGTAGAAACATTTTTTCCAGAGAATTTTGGGGAGCGGATGCAAAAAACTCATCTCGATCCGTCCATGTCCTCGAATCTCGGAGATTTTGGCTCCTTTCGTCTTGAATTTCCTCGCCTAATAGTAAAAACGTTGGGACCAGAAAACGGTTCTTTTTATTTACTCTTCTCGGCAGCTGGTATCTCAACGGGTCGCGAACGTTGGAATGCTTTCGAGATGATAGATAATACAGCGGGAATCATAGTTTCGTAGCGGTTCAGTCGTCGTCGTCGTTGCGATCGCGCTGTCACGCGAAATACGTCAAGGGCAGCTTTATTGCGAACGAGGGTCGAGGTTACCTCCATTTCCTCTGGAATTCTTCGTTACGAGCGGTGAAAAAGAGCAAAAAGTAGGAAAAAGAAACCGGTGGGTTTTCTTGATAATTTCGTTGCACTCTTTCGTGCTCGCGTGCGTAATCGCGATCGCGATGACGACTTTCCCGGGTTGTTATCGTTAGTCGTTCGCGACACCTTGGCCAGATGTTGATCGCTCGCGCGTACACGGCGCCAGGTCTCGTCATCGGCGAGGAACGTGACTCGCGAACGGGTGAAGTACCTACGTAGTAAGTATATCCAGAATTCTGCATCTGGCGCCCATCTCATTGCCCGCTCGATTCGAAGAGGAGCTCCGAAGAAAACGTGACTCCTCTCCCAACGCGCTGACCTTGAGCGGGGAACATCCGCGCGAAATAATAAATTCACCTACCGGAGCTTCCACCCCCGAAAATTTACCGCCATTATCGTTGGCTAGAGTAGGGTAAGTCGAAATCGTTTGACGAACCAACGGCGTTCGAACGTCGATCATCTCCGGGAGACGAGAGATGGGAGCTGGAAAGGCAAGAGTCGAAAGAAGGGAGAGAAGAGAGATAAACAATGTAATTGGATCTCGGGAGACGTTGTCGGGCTACGGATCGCTGAGACGTTGTTGGGCTAGATTAGATTTCGTTTTGCGGAAGATCGCGTTTCTCGCCAATGTATTACCTTCTCGTTCGTCGTTTGTTCTTGGATGTTCGATTACATTTTTCCCCTTTCTTTATTCATTCGCAATTTTCACGCACGCGCAGTTTTAATTATTGCCAGACGATCGCGTTGAAAAATAAATAAATTATTCCTCGTCGTGCTCGTTGTTTGTTACATAGCTGTTTAATACAGCGAAACGAACGTCGCGTCTCGTTTGTAGAGCTTCTCGATCCTTTCAGGATTCCTGCCATCTCAACAATCCATTCGAAATCGAATACATCAGTTGTATCGACTCGCTGTCGTCACGGCTACTTTGCAAGTCCCAAACGATGCTTCGTACCGCAGAGGCGGTTCGCAGTATTATCGATATGACGTATGAAAGTTATGAGACGAGTGAATTGTTACGTTCACGAGAGTACCTAGTAAGAAACTATTTGCAGGATGCTTCTCGATGGTTTTTTGTTGTTGTCCTTTTTGGCTTTGGCAGTGGTGGCTAATCGACGCGCGATGAACCGGTGTTTTCTGTCGGGATTCGTTATCGAGCGACTTCGTTGGTACGGATTCGCCTGCGATTGACAACCGTTTAACGGCTCGTCGTAATCGATGATCGGAGAACTTCATCGTCAGCCGAATTCGCGAGGTAGCGTTGTGTAGCTGACGTCTCTGACCCACTTCAACTCCACGTCGCGGCGGCCCTTCGAAAGCATACGACTGCCCCCTTGCCGTTTCGGAGCCCCGTCCAAAGACGGCGAGAGGAGGAACGAGAGGTGAGATTATAAAACTACGAATAGAAATCGGAGATGTTACGAAAAATGAAATGTAAAAATAGATTTTTTTTCTTCAAAAAAATTATGAGGCGGTTTATTTTTCGGATATTGAACGAAGATTCGCGACGACCTTGGCCGATTACGGGAAGACTGACGTAGCGTTTTCAATCTGGTGACGATTTCCAAACGCTTCTCGTAAGTCCAAAGTAAATTTAACCAGGTGGCCGCGTGGGACGGCACGTAATGGCGAAGCTCTTGGAAAATTGTGGCTCCGTTTAAATATGTATCTGCGATCGACGACATTTTCACGTCGATCGTCCAGATTCGGCGGAAAATTTTCCGGCTGGAAAAATATTTCCGACACTTTTTTTCTCTGCAAACATGAAAGAATTCAACGATCATCGAGATTCCGAATTTACAAAATCTAGAATCCTCGGTTTTCTGCTCCGCGATTTAACAGCCTTTTTTCTCGTCTGTCGAAATATTATTGGGAATGAAAAATGGTGCGATAACAAGACGAGCGATACTACGAATGTAAACAATTCCATTTATGGTCTGTCAATTCCAAGTGTTTCTTCGCATGGTTCGTTTACTCGTCTTATTGGATTTTATAGCACACTTTCGTCGCGCGAGATTCACATAGATTTTCGATGCAGGATTACTTTCGGAGAGTCAGGACTCGATTGCGTTTTATGACGTCGATCACCAAACGTTTCCCGAAAGTGAAACGATGGTATTTCTCGTCAGTTTCACGTTAGACGTTAAGTTTATCCGATATTTCGATTACTTTCTTTGGAATATCGGGAAACAAGAATCACACGGAATCACATGGAAGAGTTATTGCAGAAAAAACTGTTGCCAAACAGTACCTGATCTTATATCTAGGTCCGCTGGAAACCTGAAAAACGCATATTTTCGCGATTTTCCACGTGTTCCGGTCATCGGACTGCATCGGGACCATGTCCAGTGGCTCGAGGTCGACCCTCGCGTATCCCAAACAGTCCCTGATCTTATATCTACGCCCGCTGGGAGTCGAGATATTCGAAAAACAGGAGAAAGACCCCTCGCGAACCCTGAAAAACGCATATTCTCGCGATTTTCCACGTGTTCCGGTCATCGGACTGCATCGGGACCATGTCCAGTGGCTCGAAGTCGACCCTCGCGTATCCCAAACAGTCCCTGATCTTATATCTACGCCCGCTGGGAGTCGAGATATTCGAAAAACAGGAGAAAGACCCCTCGCGAACCCTGAAAAACGCATATTCTCGCGATTTTCCACGTGTTCCGGTCATCGGACTGCATCGGGACCATGTCCAGTGGCTCGAAGTCGACCCTCGCGTATCCCAAACAGTCCCTGATCTTATATCTACGCCCGCTGGGAGTCGAGATATTCGAAAAACAGGAGAAAGACCCCTTGCGAACCCTGAAAAACGCATATTTTCGCGATTTTCGACGTGTTCCGGTCATCGGACTGCATCGGGACCATGTCCAGTGGCTCGAAGTCGACCCTCGCGTATCCCAAACAGTCCCTGATCTTATATCTACGCCCGCTGGGAGTCGAGATATTCGAAAAACAGGAGAAAGACCCCTCGCGAACCCTGAAAAACGCATATTTTCGCGATTTTCGACGTGTTTCGGTCATAGGACAGCATCGGGACCATGTCCAGTGGATCCAAGTCGACCCTCGCGTATCCCAAACAGTCCCTGATCTCATATCTACGCCTGCTGGGAGTCGAGAAATTTTGAAAACACGAGGGAGACCCCTCGCAAACCCTGAAAAACGCATATTTTCGCGATTTTCGACGTGTCTGGTCGTTGCAAAAAATTGTACAGAATTGTGTAGACTTGTATATAACTCGACCGTGTATGATCGTATCGGGCTAATTTTTTTCGTATTATTATGCGTACGTCAGCCTTCGACAACGGGGAAAGTCTCGCTGTACGGAGCTTGCGCTACGATTTCGAGCTGCGAGCGAACAGATGATCGAGCGAGCCTGCATCGCCTCGGGTCACGAGCCACGTGATGTTTGACCGGATATCAGATGTCTCCGGAAGTGTCCCCGCTAGAAAGTTGACATCGAACTAATTACCACATCGGGATCAGATCGGAACAGCGGATTCGGTTCGCGTCACGACGGGAAAGATAAACGATAAATAAACTCGTCGCCTCTGATGGTACGAGCGAAAAAAAGAGGGAAAAAAAGGGGATGTTGGTCGTCATTTGTTCGTCGAATTCCACGACGAAGGAGGGAATTATTTTTAGAAAGGAGTCATCGTTTTTGGGGAGAAGCAAAAAATTCCCTCGAGGGATATTTTCTCACGTAGGTAGGTAGGCCTTTCGATGTTGAGACGTTCGTTCGTCCGTGTCGGATGCGGTCCGCGCACCCCGACGAGGGATCCCCTTCCTCGTGGAAGAAATCACCTGAACTTGTTCCCGTGATGGCGGTGGGGGTGGGGTGTAGCTCGATAAAGACTCCTCGTTCGTTTTAACTTTCATTATTTTCCTCCTCCATTATTTTTCAACGACGTTCGGGTTTTGTGTTGTTAATAATTCAGTCTATTTCTTCCCTCCTATTTCCTCGCGACTCTGCGACAACGACGCAGAATTTTCGCCCAACAATAAATACGACAGTTTCGAGTAGGAAAAAAATACTTTTTTTCCGCTGGATTCTCGATACGTGATCGGTATCGTGAAATTATTCCGTCTGGTCCGTTGATTGTTGAAATTCTTCTCCGCCTCGCCGATGCTTCGCATTGGTTTCGTGTCTCCGCGACATTTCTTCACCTTTTCATTCGTCCGCTACCTTTTTATATTCCTATCCCACCCTCTTCGTTCAATTTTTGACCTTTCATCTCCGTAGGCTGCTTCGTCGAATTTCTCCTACGGTTACGTCGATCCTCGTTTGATCCACATTCGTGCGAATTGAATTTCTTCGTCGTGAGTGGAATCCGGACGAGAGAATTTTGCTTGCCTTGCCGTTCGCTGTTGGGAAAATCTCGGCTGGTTGGCGAGTCGCGACACTCGGAGTCGTCAACGACCACCAGAATCCGCGCTCGTTTACCTACCTGGAGGTCGTTGACGAGAATGTAACGCGATAGGCGATCTTTTGTTCTAGGATGAACGTTACGTGGTATCACGACGAGAGGTACCAGGATTTACTCGGAAGCGCATCGTTAAAACGTAATTGTTTTCGCCGCCGACATTAAATATACGACTGGTATTACGCGGAGCAGTTCGAAAACGGATATTACGAAGTTTTTGAATGACCTTCAATTGCAGAACATTGTGATCAAAATATACGTGGACGTCCGCATGAACAGGGCCCACTTTGTCGGCCTTAGTTTCCATGTGGACGTCTCCGTATGGATTTAAACATGTTGCATAAATTCATAATTGTTTCCTCGTTGATCTGTTAAACTGATAATATCTACAATATATTCTATGTGAGATGATATAGGATAATAATATATGTGTATCATTTTACAAAGCATCAATATGTTCCGTAAAATGTCCTACTATCGTGACGAGGAGCGATCCAGATCTTACATTTGCAATGGTTATCAATGGTCGATGGTAAACCATTGGTAAACTTGCATTACGGTAGCAATGTTAAAGTCCGATACGCTAACCGGGTGGTAATTATTCCCTCTCGGATGACTTCACTGCAATCAATACTTGCTCTACGAATCAAAGGCTACACGTGTACCAGTGGTCTTTCTGAAATTATGTAAATCTACCACTGATGCATTAATTATAACATGTATCATACGTACACATTCGGGACCGATTATAGATTTGAGAAAACATAATTCTGCTTTTCTCAACCTCACAGTGCTGTTCTTCGCTATACTATTTCCCTTTTTGCCCTGGACATAGCTTGTCAAGTGTCTGTGACGAGGAGAAATATTTAGAAAATTTCAGCGGTAGGAAAAATTTATTTCACACGTAAATCTGTGAATTGGGAATTGAATTTTGGTAGAACTCGTTACATCTCTTTCGAAATAAGACACAAGTTGTCGATAAATTATGAGATCGTTGACAAATTTCACGAAGACTCGATTTCTCTGCGCGATGAAGTTTCCAAATACAACAGTTTTGCGAATAGCTGATTTTTAACACAGCTAATCTCAGCTCACAACTGATTATCGCCGAGTGACTCGAGCATCCTGCGTTCGCAAGCAGCGAAGACACCAGCGACACTGGTAATCCGGTTCATCGATTCACGTTGCATCCCGATGATGGTTCAGATCTACGCAAAGTAAAAAATTCAACGCGGTGAAATATTATTCGTTTCATTATATCGAATAGCCATGATTTTCAAGATTGTTTGATTGAAGCGAAACCCTCTGAATCCACAGTAGTTTGCGCATATCTCATTTCCCTACTTGGTCCATTGACGATACTCTACGTTTGAGATCTAATTTGATACTCGTCTATGGATTTCTTTACGTTGAGTTCGAGTCGACATTATTGATTTCCAGAATAATCGAGAGAAGTTTGACGAGGATTTACACTTTCGTTACATGAAATTTCCAAGCGAGATGTTTATTCTTGACGTCGATTAAATGAAGCCATTGCGATTCACGAAGAAGTTTCAACATTGAGCATAGGTTGCTAAGATACATGTCATTAACTGATTTATCTTTCCCAACAATAATGAATGTTTTTAACAATTATTGAATTTCTTCAATAATTGTTAGTCTTGGAATGTTTTCATACATGCGGATCGCAATAATTTTGTAATTCAAGATTATGAGTACCGTGTTTTTGATATGTAATGAGTAAAACTCAGGTGGATTTTGACATTTGACGTATCCACCATAAGATTCTAAGGTTAAGTTTGGCGCATGCGACCACATGCGACGTGCATGCGACACAGTTACGAATCATTTCAAGAATTCGTACTACCGGTAAATACAAAGCCGTACAAAAGATTTAAATACTTATTTTCAAATAATTTCTCAATTTTTAATCGTTGTAACGCATAAAAAAGTTTTGATAATATAAGAAAAAAAAGAATTTGAGTCGCATAATTTTGTGCGAATAATCAAAGTGCATTGCGCGACAATTGCGTAAAATAGCAGAAAGTGTTTTCTTAATACAGTACAATTCGTCTGTTCATAGTCATAGCAAATCATAGTGCGTGACATTGACGCTGTTTGTATGGCGTTGCTACCGCGCGCCCGCGTTCATTTGTTTTCTGGTGTTTTCATAGAGAAAAGAAGCGAGGGGTTAGCATAGAGAAAATAGCGGAGCGAGAAGCTCGTACTCCGGGAACGAGGATGATTTTCATCGGATAAGGCTCAAGGTATGTAAATTTTAGCTTCAATCAGTAAAACATCGAGCTACGTTCGACCTTCTATCAAGAGGGGTAGAGCATTTGTTTTCGTAGCGTGCGAGACGCCGTGACCACTGAAATATAAGTATACTATACAGTATGTATATAGCTACACGCGACACCTGTTTATATTCAGATCTATTGTCGATTGTATTTCAGTTGATCGTTCGTCGAGCTTTGCGGCGTAGCTAAATAACGCGATATATTCGATGACTAAACAGTGTTTCGTGCCTTTTTCGGGTGATTATAGATAAATTTTCGTGGCGCGTTAGTCAGCGAATCGTCGTCAAGGTCGCGAGTTCGGAGATATTCCAGTGGCGTCGTTGATTCGCGTGGGGAGAAAAAAAGACGATCGGGTTAACAAGTGACGCGAGGGTGGACGGTTACGATGCTCATTTGAAGACAAATCGCCATATTGGGAAGCCGACTGCATCTTTGGTAGCGTTGATGGAATCCAGAGCGTTTTTCGCAATTGCGAAGGTGAGTACCGTTGTCTATCTGCGTTACGATAATCTGCACGCATCGTCGACGTACGTAAACGTTGATTATTATCAACATTTCGCGAGAAAAGTCTACGCTGAATTTGTCGGTAGTTATTTCTAACATTCGAGTCGATTTATTTACGATTATATAACACGTATTTTTCGAAATTCGTAGCACTTCATTTTTCGAAATGACGATCGTGTAAAAAAAAAAAAAAATTGTATCAGTGAAATAGTAGTATATTCTCGAAGGTTCGATTGTTTCCGCGAGTGATAATGGCATTGGAAAGTCTATGTGATGTTGCGTTTGTGAATATTATGTCGATTATTGAAAGGATTCGAGAATCTCGCGGTAAAATAGTTTTCGGAGTAGTTTTTTGGGACGTGCGGCTGGACGGGTTGCGACAAGTCCGCGTCATCATATATGCGAACAACATATTACGTCAGACATGGTGACGCGTCGTTGCAACAAATGACGATCGTCGACGGCCATTTGCAACATCATTGCGTATCTCGTACCGAATCGTCGTGAGATTATCAAATTTTCACGGAATATAGGGTAAAAACAATGGAAAGCAGCATAGAATTTTTTGAAACCTCTACACCTATTTCCCCTCTTTTAAGCCTTTGATTCTCGCGTGGGTCATAGTGACCCAAGCCACTATGTGTAAAGATAGGGTTTGTCAAGGACGCGAGTATCGAAGAGTTGAGAACAAAAGTTACTTCACTGCGAGGAATCGATTCTAATGACATCCTTTGCCTTCCAGTTTCTACGTTCACCGAGGAAAATCATCGTCAAATCGATATTCGAGTCGCGGACAAGAATGGGTATTTCGATTCTTCGCAAGGATTCGAGAGGCGTTTATCACTGGCGCAGTTATCGTAATTCTTCAGGGATGCAGATGCGAAGGAGGTCGGCCCAGCTATCTCGGCAGGATCGCACAGATGACCTCTGGCCAACCTCAAAGTAGCGATAATCGTCAGTAGCGAAAAAAGTCTGCCAGTGCGGACGAGTAGCGAACGCGTGCTGCCAACAAACCACCTTTAACCCCGGTGAGTCGCATGTGTTGCAGTACTTCGGGACTCTAACAATCGGCACGATGGTCCGCATTGTTAGTCCTTCCGTTGCCTATCTATCTTTCTCTCTCTCTTTCCTATCGCGTGGTATGATTGCATCACGAACTAACGCTTCGTGAATATTGTTCGTTTGTAACCTGCATTTCTTAGCTTTGACTGGGTAGACTCGACGCCAAGTAACGGAGAATTTCTCTACCAATTCATTTTTCATCGAACTCGCCGCTGAAAGGCTCAAGTTCATTCGCGTTCGAAATCTCGTTAGCGTGCTCTCCGTTACGAAGCAGCGAGTATCGCGGCAGGAATTATTGTCGTTCGTGCGATTAATCGAGACGATGAACGTCCGTAGTTTTGCCTCCTCTATTTTCTAACGCCTCGCACCGACGACAATTTTCCGAAGAATTGACAATTTCTCTCTCTCTCAAGTCTGGTATTATCATTTGACCAATCGTCACGATCGCGGGATCAAGAATTCGATTCTAACTGCGTCAAAGAACGGGATAAAAATTTATGTCCAAACATTCAACGCGCGCTCGATCGTTCCTAGTACTCCTAGATTTTGATATGTAGATTCTCGCAGCCAGCATCGAAGTAGACCGATCAGATACTCCAATTAACTCGTTAGGATGTTTAATCTTTCTCTCATCCCCAACAGGCACAAAACGGTGAGTTGAAATCCACGGTGCGAATGCGAGCGTGAATGTGGATTCGATTTTTATTCTCGGTGGATATAGGTGATAGGTAGGGACCGGTTCGCAGAGGCGCGCGCGAGAACCGGCGACGCGAATTTTCCGGGTGTACGCACGTGGGACGTATGCGAGCACTAATGTCATGTCCGAAGGGCGGGCGGGAACCAGGCGGGGGTAGGCAAGGCGCGAGTACTAATCATTTTTCTTCCAATTGTATTTCACAGCGTCGAATTGCTACGGAATAGATATCATCGCGCGTTCCACGCGAGAAATAATATGCTACGCTTTCTTCGTTCGACGATCATTCGAGGTGTTCCATCGGCAAGTCACGTCGATTCGATCCGTAGCAATTCGAATGGACTGGGACGTCGCTAGCCCCGAGCTCTCGTGGTGCTCCGGGCTACGCGACGCTTCCCAAGTCCGAAGACATCACTGAAGAGGACCACCGGCAATCATACCACCAAAAATGCATGCGCTTTCTCTTCTCTTTCCTTAATTTGTTCTCGCACCAACCTTCAATATAACTATAGTTATGTCGAGGGAAAATGCGAATTTCGCACGAATTGTATGCCCTGAAACTTTGTTAGACATTTTCAGCTGAATAATTCATGATCAGTTATTCAATTCAGAATAGTTTTCATGCCACTAATACGTCGATCTTTAATTCTTGCTACTGCCATCGTTCAAACCAATTCTCTTGATCAATGACCTGCAATGATTACGAATACATGTTCAATGGTCCAAAAAAAAAAATTGTTTTCAGCTCGACCACCTGAAACTATTACTAGCATTATAGGATGGTCTCGTTTGTTTCGAAAATTACTCACCAAAAATTCGAGCTGATTTCAGGAGCAGAATTCAGGGTAGTCGGGAAAAAATGGAACGACTGCCAAAACATTATTACGCGAGTGGGGAGAGGAGAGGAGAACCGAAACGATGCGCAGCAGAAGTTGGAAGCATTAGCAGAAGGTGGAAGAAACAAATTGCTGATTTTGAGACAAAGCGCGACACCGCAGGTACGAATATACAGGATTAACGTTTATTTCCATAATTGCATCGTTGAAGACTCTTTTCTTCTGCCAGAGCGACTCATTCTCCCCATTATGTTTCTCAACAATGATTCGTTGTGGAAATTATCTCTTCTCTACTTCTCGCCAGAACTTGAAAGCGACGCGATTGTCAAAAACTAGTCTTTGTCACACCGAGATTAGCGCCACAAATTTGATCGCACTTTGCCACAATTATTGTCCCGGAAATTCGACGATACGGTCGCAACTTATAAAATAAGTAGGTGATTCGTGTTCTGAAATTAGCCAAATTTATTCCGGAAATTGCACAGAAATAGTCCGACCAGGATTTCAGGTCAGATTCAAGACTGTTTCACAATCACCGGACGTACATATTGTCGAATAATTATTTTCCCGAAGAAAATTTGCTAAACCGAATTCCTATTGAAATATGCACAGAAAAATGTTATTCATTTTTTATAACGAAGCAAGAAAATGTTTAATTTGAACAATGGAACAGGTGTACCGCAATTACTTTTATCGTAATTATTTCAATATTTTTCACGGCTACCCCTATAAAATTTGACTTTCTCTTTATAAATTCTCCATGATTTTCTCTAAAAAAATATATATATTTCTTGCCTGCCGAAAATTACCGTATGTCGGTATTCCAACAATATCCGTCGGTAACGACAGTCATTACTTTCAGTCCGCAAAGAATCACTATTGGTAAGTCCTCGCGGAATCATGGTAAAAGTTATATCAGCGGTCGGTAAAGAAGAGAGCACATTCTCGTTCTTACCTTAGATTCAAGTCGACGACTTTATCCACCGAAATTCGTTGACCTCGAAGCTTCAGGCTATTTTTTGTACAGCACGATAATTTGGCCTGAAATCGAGTAGATTATTGATATAACTATGGGTAAAATATTCGATGAGGACGAAACGATGAATAGACGTTGTTGCCTCGATTCGTCAGTTATTCGCGTTCCTCGCGAAGAAATGGGTAATCAAAGGTGGCCGACGAATTTTCCGCGATGAATATGTATAGAAGTCAGTGGAATAAGCTCCAATCATCTTTCCCAAGTCGAGCGAGATTAGCCATGATCGAATGGTTTCCCCGATGTCGCATTATTGATTCGGGGGGAGATTGTGGAAAAATTGAAGCAGATCCTCCCTTTTCTCGCAAAAAAAAAACAAAAAAAAACGGCGAAACGACCTCGATGCCGAGTGGAATCAATGGCACGTAACACCGGCTCGCGGATGAAACGTTTACGTATTCGCGTTCGGGAACGGTATTACCCCAGCGATATACTTGCCTCCAGCTATTTTCGTGCGAAGTACCGTCATCTATCGGCCCGACTTCCGTTTCGAGCATCATATCAATACCTATCCGTCGCGAATGAATAATCCATCCGAACAAAGTGGCCCATTCCCAGGAAAACGACCCTCGGTAAATCGGAGATAAAATTGATAGAAATGTAGCGGGAGACAACGCTACCTCGACGGCGTTCCGCCAAAATCATGAAACATATATCTTTGACTCCATTAATTTTCCAACTCGACTCTGTACGAGTTTCCCGTGTATTTATTTATTTATTTGCTTGTTTGTTTAATATTTCTTTTCTTTAAATAAAACTGTTTCGAAGCCAAAGGGTCAAAGCTTACATCTGTAAAAGCGTTACGCAAGATGAACCAGCGCGCGACGGCAATGCATTCGCGGTATGCAATCAATACCATACATTCATTCCCGTTTCGCGACATCCGATATAACACCTCTCACCCCGATGGCCCATGCCATCCGGACGTACTATGCGATTTTCGTTCTAAACTCTCTCCTTGGGGGGTAAACTACTATAGAGGCAAAAAAATTGGGATTTTTTCGCCAAAGAAATTAAACTACGCGTCGAAGTTTGATAAAAAGGTTTTTAAACGTATTGAACGCTGTTTATAAATTTGAGCAGAGCTCTGCTGAACAAAATGGCGGCCTCGTAGCATATTTCCAACGGAGTTTCTTTTTTTTTTGGCTTTCAGCGTGGCTTACCCCGTTAAGTCTACTCGAATTGCATGCGGGATTCGCGTTTTAAAATTAGTGGGTGTGATTCTTGGTGAAAAAAATTTACGAGTGGATAGAAAATGACATTTGCAACTCTGAGTGGTTTGTTGATTGAAAAAGAGAGAAATCGCAAGCCGGAGGTACGATGCCGTGATAGCTGGAGGCAATCGCTCGAACGTGAAGGAAAACATCGGGGTTCGGAAGTTCTCTATTTCCTCGGGACCACGTGCCACGATCTTGTGGAAAACTTTGCCCGAACCTCGCGACAGCGCAGTCAAGTTCTCTCTGGTATATACGATACGCCTAGGAAATATTCGCTCGGAATCGTAAGGCAGGTTCGCGGATCGGAACCTCTTTTCCGACAGCGCGCACATCCGGACTCGCGACCTTGAACTCTCGCGTATAGGAATCACCAACTCGCACCTGACATTATTTGCCAAAGGTAACATCCCGAGGCTGGTCTCCGAGTGCCAAAAGGGAGACTGAAAATCGAGCAGGTCGATTCTTGGATGCGCGGTACAAAAATTGTCTGTCGTCGTGTAAAGTAGAATATTCCAAATTTTAGCGTGTTCAGTGTGTTGTTTTGATAGTCCGTTTTTCAACACACAAAAATGTTATTTGATACCGAGGTAACACTATTTAAGTGTTACTATACCGTTGTCTCGTGTTACTCTCAAGGCGTAGCTGTGTTAACTTAGCACTACACTTCATCACTAGTGTTGACACAGCACTAATTTTGTGTTTAAAAAGTTGTTGACGCGAATTTTGGTGTTAAATTTGAGGGAAAATGTTTTACCGTGTAAAGATGGGGCGACCACTTTGACCTTGAACGGAGTTCGGTAATAATGGAGTAGAGCTAACAAACTTTGGGTATAGAAGCTGTTGAAGATTCAAGGCAAGGCGGTGTCTCGGTGAAACAGGGAAGGCTGCAAGCTTGTGAAACTTCTGATGGGAATGGAAATGAACGAAATGGGATACCATAAATCGATAGGGAACTGTAGGTAGGTACGTGATACGCGCCGATGTAAGTGCCAAGAATCGGACCCGAGGGTCTTGGGATAATGATATAGCAGCTCTACCTGCTGATCACGTGCTAGCGCTTCTGGGACGAAAGTTTCGATCGCGAGATGTTGTAACAGGTGGCACGAATCTGAAGGTTTCATTGTTAGTACGATACGCAAATGCTCGCTGCCCGTTCTAATGCCGGAGATAGCACCACGACTATTGAATCAAATCTTTTATTCGGTATAACGACTCAGTTTCACGGTTCGTTGTTACACGTTATTCCCAAGATAGCAGCGACTATTTACTTCTCTTTCGCGAATCGTATTTCCACAAATTTTAGCGCGCGGTGTAGGACGGCTCGAATTTTTTTTTCGCTCGTATTCGACGCAGCCGTCCACCGGAATGAATCGGATGGTGGAGTCGATACACCTCGGTCAACACGTTCTTCGATCGCTTCGGTATCATTTCCCTGCGGCATTTCCTCCCTAAAAACCACCAAGACGTGGATTCAGACAAAGTCTGTTTATACAGGGTGAATCCCCTCGAGTGTCGGGAGTGGGAGGAACTCGATTGTCACGAAGCCCCGCCCTTTCAGCCTATCAGCAAAAAGATACCGATTTTGGGCAACTTTTTTCGCCCAGCAAACGGTTTGTACACTTTCAGGGAGGTGACAAAAGCAGTCTGTGAAAATTCGAGCTCTCGATATTAATACGAAGAGGTGCCTCGCTTCAAATTGAAAAAACGATGAATTTTCACTCGTTTCGAACTCTGAAGTCGAATATCATTCGACAAGCTGCGAAATTCAAATTTCGAGGGACATCTCTTTTTACCTTTCTGAAAGTATACAACTCGTTTCCGAGTCAATCGATAAAAAATGAACGAGTTTAAAGAAACGAAAAGAAAACGCACATTTCTTCCGCACACCCGATTCGTTGGAGACTATTCGTTCGGCTATTTGTTCGGGCGTCGCTTTTACGAATTATCCGGTCGCCGCGCCGAAAATTCGATTGTCGGTAACAGAAACGTATTCGCTGACGCGAAAATTATCGGAGCTAACGAATCCGTCGACGCGTTTGACGTTATCATTGTCGAGGTTCGATTTCTATTTTTAGTTCACTGGAGACGAACGCCTTTGGGTGCTCCTTAGAAACTGCGTAACTCTCGCCGACGACGTAGAATTGCCTCCCGTGGGAGGATACGAGGCTCGAGTGTTAGGAGTTGAAAATCGAATCGAACCCCTTGGTTTTCTAATGGTTACGTATTACGGTATGGCCCATTACTTTCGGGTCGCGCAGTCGCGTGGGGTGGTTCGATCGATCGTTTCCTCGAAATTGAATATCGGCAGGACGCGAAATTGGCTAGAATCAAGCCTCGATTATTTTTTCCCCCAAGTCGTTTTTTCACACTCTACTTGGTGCCACGTCTCTGGAAAAACGTATCGCGTATCGTGACTCCCGAAATTATCTCCCCGCGGAGCACTCTACACGCGCGCTCCTCGAGAATCTCCCTCCCGATCCGTTCCTCAAACGGCAACCTCGTTAGACCGTGCCAAGAAAAACCGACCATTTTTTTCTCCGTCACAACTAAAAAAAGTTTGCCAATTTCGGCTCTGTAACTCAATTAGACAGCTCGTACTCGCTTAACGACGATTTCCCACTTAACCCCGTATACACTATCGGTACGAGACAAATATCGTGCGCTGGGGTTCCACGCACCCCAGCAGTCGAAACGATGCTGTTGACTCGTTACTTGCGATAGACAGCTTTTTCTTGTTCATATGAACGCTCGAGCTCTAAACAATAAAATAAACCATCGAGGAAAGGTCTAATAATAACTGTTCACGGAGAAAAAGGAATTGAAAAAAATTGACTACATAATTGTTGGGTTTTTTACTGGAATTGAAAAAAAAATTTATAACGCTCGAATACAACGTTGGTTTGAGATTCCGTGGAGAATTTAATTCTCTACAAAATCTGTCCTCATACCGAATCTCGAAAATCGGCTACTTTTTATCTACACGTATTAAAAGTTCGATCCATCTATAAATTTATCAATTAACGCTTTCCAATGATTTTACGACCACCCTATCGACAAAATTTACAGACATGAATTCGTACGAGATTTAGTGCTCTTTAAAACTAGTTTTCACGCTTGAAACCGTAAAGTTATGTATGGGACATTCCACGCCAAATCGGACAGTTGGAATAATTTGAGATTTTGATTTCCTTCTTTTTTTCGTATTTTCGATTACCCATCCAAAAACTGTTTCTGCTGCAGCCCACAATTTTTTTATCACCGGTTCGAAAGACGTTCTTTTTCGGATATCGCCCGTACGTTTTATTTCATCAATCATATTTGCTGAATTATAAAATGAGGAGAAACAAATATTTTTTTGTACTGTCCAATCAAATTATAGGGCTCAATTTGGTACCACATTTTTTTCTGTAGAACACGTTATTTTCGTACGGGATTGGGAAAAAATATTAGTCGGTTTTTTGGGCACGGCTTAATCCTTACAGATTCGCTGCCCGAATAATCATGCACTTTGTACAGTTGGATGCGACTTGACTTGGATTTTGTGTCGAGGCCGATTAATTACCGGGCCACCATTTGAAAATAGAGCCTGGCTCGACTTACGACGCTCGCGAGGAGCGAATAATTCTCCGGTGACCAGTTTCGGATTCGCAAAGATTCCGACCCCCACACTTGCAGGGATCCGATTTCCATTTACTTCCGAGTCGTGTCGCTCGAGAACCGGAGAGAAGCGGGAGTCCTCCGCCCTCCGCCCTCCGCTCTCCGCCCTCTCTCCCCCGGCGATCCTTCGCATCAACGATCTCGGATTCCATCGACGGCGTCTTATCGAGAAACGCCAACCGAGTCATTTTCTCCTGCACTCGTCATTCGTAATACGAATTTCTCGTATTCTCTCTACCCACGCCCACGGTCTCCGTGCTCTCGAATCTTTCTCGTATCCCATCCGACCGCGTAGTCTAGCCTCGTCGAACGATAATCGGCATCGTAATGCGAAACGTACCAACTTTCCAGACCATCCGACCCCCCTAACCTTCGCTCCCAACATCTGCGGAGTACCATGCCTATTTTATAACCAACGATCGTCATCTTTATTCCACGTTACTCGCGCAACAGCTGCCCCGAGGAGCACGTAACGATATCCCCGTAGAGAAGTGCGGGTACTCGAGCAGAAGCCCAAAAAAACATTGAGGGCTTACGTGTAGTTGAAATTTTTGAAAACAAATCGATTTTTCATTCTCGACAAATTCGTATAGTACAATTTGCCACGGCTCAGCTGCTATATATAAATTGCAACGAACCAGCTCTAAACGATGGACAAACAGCAGAAACGATGCAATAAGCTATAAGTATTTTGGCCGTTGGCCTTCCAGCACTTTTTGTCAACGCGTACTTTTTTTACTCGCGGGAAGTCGATAGGCGGAACCCGCGTCGCGATTCGTCGGCGGCTGTTTTTGATAGAAATCTTTCGGCGGAAGGCAAAAACGTTTGGGAAAAAGTTCGAAGAGTGATTCTGGAGCTACGCTATAATGGTAATGAGAAAGTCTTTCCGCGCATTTTTTAGCCAAGGAATTTCGCGGTTAGGGAACGGTTACTCGAACGAGTTAAGAACCGCGGAGCGAAATGAAAATTTGTTCGGGAACAATTTTTCAATATTTATGAGACAGCTTCTTTTAAATATTCCACGGAGATCTGCTCGCCTCGAATCGAGTAGCGGATACGAACGTGGTCCGGAAAATGGCGGACGGAAATTTGAATTCCGTTTAATTAAAGTTCGACGCGCGGGCGAGTGAAACGGGCCGAACACGTTCCGATTTGACAAGGAACCGCGATGACCTCCGATCATCGATGCCCACAGCTCGCGAACGTCGTCCCGTCGCCCCGAAAAATTACGCGTATCACGTACATCGAATAAAACGAATAAACAAATACGCGAATAGATGAACGCATAAATGTATAAAAAAATGAAAAATAAATAATGACAGTGATCATTTTTATTCGCGTAATAAATACAAAATTCATCTGAGTAGTCTAGGATTTTTTTCGCGGTGACAAAAAAAATGCTTTGTGAAAAACTTGCCGAAAATTTCTTTCCTAACTCGTTCGCGAAGCATCAGGGTAGCTAATTTGTTCCTCTACTTAATTCGTGCCCGAGGCGTTGTTCTTGAGAGAAAAAAAAATTGCTCCGCGTAAGCTCGTTCTCGGTCTTCTGCCGTTTGGAATCTGAAATAGCGGGGAGTCTCGCAGAATTTTCGTTGTAGCCTCGTGAACTCGCGTAACGACGACGCGATTCTGGCTGACTAGCAGCTTGAATTACTACTCGCTCTCCCTCGCCGTCCTATAAACCACGCGAAACATTCCCCGGTTGCTTATCGAGCCCTTTGACCCCCTCGGCTGGTTTTTTTTTTCACCGCCCTGTTTTTCTTCACTCTCATTTTTTTCCCCTCTTCCGTTCTCTTCTTTGACGAAACGTTTCCGCTGCGAATTTATCACCGAGCGACACAAATTGCGAGATGTCCTTATCTACCGCGTTCGCGTCAGCCTCGAATTCCGACCGGAACAAAATGATTTTCGCGAATCTATCGTCAAACATGCTAGTTATCTTTCACTTCCGGTCCGGGAAATATTACTCGCTGGAAATCGTCGTACGCCCTCCGTTTTTTTTTTTTTTGCGTCCGATGCAGATTTTTTCTTTTGCTCCCGTTGCGATTCGTCGTTTCCACTTTCGAAGGCGCAATGCAGCGAATCGCGTGCAAACAACCAGCATGAAAAATGGGGAACTGTGCTGGCGAGCGAAAAGTCCGGAAATTCGTTCGTTCGCGAGCGTTCAACGTACGCTGGCGCGAGTTCTTCCGGGGTTCTCGCGTTCGGAGCTTCGCGAAAGCTCGCGTATTTTCCGAGAGGCCGTAGTTCACCCAGCCGCCAGACTCTACGGACAGTCTGCTCCGGGCTGGAATTTATCGTATCGTTAACCGAAGAGCATGTATCGTCTTGTACGCGACGGCGAAGAGCGGGGCCGGAGAACTCCGCTCCGCCACCCTCGGCTGTAGGCGTAGAGGATGATGGCAGGGATGGTTACCGTCGGCGAGCTTTCGCGAGGGTCTCGTTCGGCTCAACGACAGAAACGAGATTCGGCTGGATTCTGGCCGAAATACGCCGCGGCGTGGGCTCAACGATCTTCGCTCGACTAATAATCCCTGACCGTTGGTTCGCCCGGTTGAACACCGGCTGTACTCTCGATCTTCGAGCTCGCGTGGGCGTCTTTGCGTCTTTGCGTCTTTGCGTCTTACTGCTTCTTAACACGAAACGACCCGGATAAATCCCGACCGGAGAACTCCTAACGAGTTCCGAACTCGGAGCGCATGCAGGCGCAGCGAAACTGGAAGAGTCACACGAGACTCTCTCTCGACTCGCGATTCTCTTCGACTATTCCCTCCTGCGTCGCGCGAACAACTTACCAAGCCATCAAGGCTCGGGCAAAACTGGCCTACGTAGCATCGAACTACGCGCGGAAACAAGATGCCGTTTTCAGTCGCTTACGACAAATTATGAAAACAAATTACGATGCGTGCTACGGACGCACCGCGTCCAACGGTCCAGCTGCTATCGACGGATCCCGCGGAGCTGGAATCATGGGAACGACCGTTTTAGAACGGATCCCGGACCTTTTCGCGGACTCGGCAGATTCCACCGCGCCGCCGAAATCTCCGAGAGCGCTCTGCGGCCGGAGCAACTGGACCCTTTTCTCGAGCTAGTGAATCGTTACCGTCGAGTGCTGCGCGACGGTCCCGGAAAAATGACCACGAAAGCTTGATCCTCAATATTTTCCATGTTCCGGAACATCAATTGTTTATAATCGTTTCACGCTCACAAATTGAACTTGACAAACGGTGTTACAGGGGATTCCCTCGATTCCCAATTTTTCAGGATAACAGCTTTCGTGTCAATTCGCTTAAACAATTTTCCATAAACAATTGCGAGTAACAAAATAAATGACAGTTTTTTTTTTCTTCTAAATTTGGGTCATAAATGGGGTAGCTAGTTTGATGGTGTCCAGTCCAGTTTTTGCTGGGTCCCGACGGGCTGGTCTCGCGAGATGCGCGAATCCGAAACAACGGAACCGCCACATCCGCATCGATGGGAGTGCCACGGCAAACACGAGTCGGATGAAGTGGATTTGATTTCTTGGCCAGTTTCCAGCTACCCATGTCCCGAACAACTCATCAGCTGCTCGCTCCGAGGCTCCCACCCAACTTGCTTATCATCGCGATGAAATATCCTACCCGCGACGAATCGAGTTTCTTATTTTTGTGTCGAAAGTTTCCCAAGAATTGGCGTATAAAAAAGTTGGAAAATTATCGCCGAGCGCTACGCGCACCGAACGAGTCGGGGGGATCGCGATTATCGTGGAAAAAAAAAATGATCGACGCCATTTCAACGGACGCGAACCATCGGCGACCGGTTCTTATTTCTATTCGTCCGCGGAGGAAACAATTTCGTTGCGCAGCGATCGATCCGAGGAACTTTGTCGCGTCTCGCGGAGAGATCCGAACGTTCGCGGTCCTCGGGGATCGACGATCTCGCGAGCTACTCTTCTGGTTCCGCGACTCTTCCTTTCCCTTTCCGATTCGCTCCCGTACGCGTGCCATAGCTTCGTCGATGTTCCAAATTTCGGTCCCAAATTTGAACGCCGTACTCCTGACATACACTACTATTAGAGCACGTAAAAAAAATCGTTTTTCCAACCCAAGCTACCGGACTACTACCTTGTACGCGAGGTGATAAAAAGATCGGAAATCAAGGAAGTGGCCTACTTTTTGGAATCGGGGCAATTGAACTTTGTCTGGTTTGGCAGGAAGTTGAAAGTTTCGGAAACATTTCTCGGCTAGCTCGGTGTCGATTCTCGAGAAGTTGACGAAGTTTGAGAACCTTTCGAGAAGAATCCTCGAGCCGGCGATATCGGTCGGGATGATGGCCGAGGTTTCCACGGAACTCGTTCGTCCGCCCTAATGAAAAGTATTTAACGAAGCTACCGCGGAAGCTCTTATCGTTCCTCCCAAATCGACGAGCAATTATTCTCCTCTACGATCACCAATAGCGTCGCTCACGAGAACATGTTAGTTCACCGTGATCAAAAGACTCGCCGAATGTGATGAAAAAATGAAAGACGCAAGATAATTATTTTCTTTACATTGTTTGTTAGCAAATTTGATCTTCTGCAGAGAAAAGTCTTCGTCAATTATCACGTTAATATTGTACTTTCGAAGATAATCGAAGTTTTATACAAATATTGTCTTTTTTGGCAACGTTTACTTATTTTATGGGCGAAAAAAAATTGTTGGAAAATAATTGTCCATAAGAAATAAAACTCGCTACAAAAATAAGTTTATCAAAAAAAAATTGGAACAAAATTTGCTTACTCGCAAAATAAGTGCAAATTATTAAATAATAATGATAATAATTTTCGTATCAAATTGGGATTCATATTTTTGAAACAACAATTTTTATTTGCCTCGTAGATTAATATGATTGCTATTACCAAATCGATTTCGAAAACAAGCGGATATTTTACCGCTTTATTTATGGATCTAGCGGATTTTCGTATCCATTTAGATCGTTCTGCCAGCGATTTTCCTCCCGACGAGCGCAGATTTATTATATTCTACGCGATAGCAGATTTGTCCCGTATTCGATCTGCGGACCACAAATCTTGTTTAC
Source organism: Arge pagana (assembly GCA_963969455.1). Taxonomy (NCBI): domain Eukaryota; kingdom Metazoa; phylum Arthropoda; class Insecta; order Hymenoptera; family Argidae; genus Arge; species Arge pagana. The sequence continues at coordinate 28,782,077 of OZ018308.1, read as the reverse complement.
CTTTGGCGTACCGATCGGGACGCGACACGATATCAATCGTTGATCCCGAACTCGGTCACCGGGGAACGCGGCGAGGTCTACGCGTGGCTTCGAGAAACGGAATCCAAATAGGATTTGGCGTGCTTTTGGGAACGCGGTGAACCGATAATCGAAGTACCCGCCGATTGGTAAATTCTGTGGCCACGATTTCTCTCGACTTCCGGCGTCGCAGCTTCGCAAAGACGTTCATCGCGAATCAATGAAACGGTGTAAAAATCTCGTCTACGCGTTTTCCTACGCGAACGTGTAAGATCCCAGCGAAATGCGGGGGGGTGGAAAAGTAGCGAGAGTCGGGGATGCTAGCGAGTCGCGAGACATTCCAGCAGTTCCGCGCTATTCCGCGAACGAGTTGTTCATCGCTGTCCAATAAATGGAGAGTGGAGAACGGAAGGGCTGCTGGAAATGGTTGCATGCCGTCGCGTTGACACGTTGGCAAATGCAGGACGCGGCGCGTGACAGCTTCTGGGACGGTTAGGAGCGAAGGAGCGGGCCACGGAAAGCTCTCGAGAGGGCGGGGGGCGGCGGACGCGGGGGACGCGGAGGGAGCCGCGACGATGTACCGTGGCGAGGGAACCGCGGGGTCGATGTGGCGGCGCTCCCGGGTGCCGCGAGGTTTCGCTCACTCGGAGATATAGGGGCTGGCGCCTCAGTTCGATAGGGGCAGCCGCGACGTCCGCGTCGCGTACGTAACGTGAAAGCTCGCGCATCTTCGAACTTACGCTCGAAATGATCGATCCCGCGATCGATCCGCGCGATTCCAACCGATTCCCGACTTTCGACAGAGACGGGCGCGTTCAGTGAAAGTGGTGAACATCGTTCGGGACTATCCGCAGCCGCGATTCGCCTCTGATCATCGGCTAGTCTGTTTTACGTGGCGCCAATCGCGGAGGGTAAGCTTCCCAAAAAAAAACGACCAGCAACCTTTTCTGTATATTATTTTATTCGTTTATTCGTTCCTTCGTTTATGTCGGTTATTCATTTATTCGTTCATTCGTTCGTTCATTTATTCATTCGTCCAACTATCCAGTTATCCATCTATCCCACTATCCATCCATCCATTTATCCATCTCTCCATCTTTCCATCTATCCAACTATCCATTTATCCAACTATCTATTTATCCATCTATCCAATATTCTGTCGACTTATCTATTCATCCAATTATCCATTCCTCCATTTGTTCATCCATCCGTTTATCCATTTATCCATCTATGGATTCGCTCGTTCATCATTCGTCCATTCATCGATTCACCTTTATTTATTCATGTCTCTGGCATCGAACAATTTTCCCTCAACGTCGAAAAATTCTTTCGCGAACGAGCGGAAGGAAGTTGCGCGAATATTTTTTGTTCGCTTTTCCTCCACCTCGCTTTGAACCTGATGGATAAAACGACCGGCGAAGACGTCTGCACGCGGGATTAACTCTCCGTCACCTTGCCTTTCAATTTATCGCCCTTGACTCGTTCAACCCTGAGGCTTCTTTCCCGCGGTGAAACGCGAGACCGCGACAGAATTGCACGCGCGACGAATCCCCGCGCGTCTTCGTCGTCGATTTTCGAATTTAGATCTGCAATCGTCCGAACGCCACGAATTTCCGTCAGTTTTCCTTGCAGATTCCAATTTTCTCCTCGCCTCGCTCAACAATTTCTCGTTCTTGATTCGCGCCCGCTTTTTGCCCCGTTCTCCGTCATAATTCTTCACTCCAACTTTCTTCCCTCGAACTTCTCACTTTTCGTTCGCACCGATCTATTTTTCACGCTGTCGCTTATTGTTGCCTTTTCAATCCGCGCGTCGTTTGCAAACGCGTCGCGACTTATTCTTTCCTCTACTTCCCGCGACTCGATTCGTTTTTCTCTTTCTAGTTTTTTATTCCCGTTACTTCTCTCGCACTTGATTCGTCTCGCGCCCTTTTACTTTCCATCTCCACTCTCCGTCTTTCGTTTAACGTTCGAATCGACTGGATTTTTTCTTCCGCGTCGCTAAACTTCTCGAGTTCCCATAATTTTCCATATTTTTTCCAAACCCTGTACGATTCATTCCGCTCATCAAAAGTTTCTAATTTTTTTCATTCCTCCTTCCCTGATATTCTCTTGCCCTCTATTTTTTTTGTTCACCTCCGCGCTCTCCCGTCGCTTGTTCTCCGCCTCCTTCCATATTCCGTGTCCGTTCCTTTTTTTTCATCGCCGTTCTTAATTTCTTCCGATACTCTCTCCTGCCTCCTAGGCAGGGCAGTTCTCAGCCTCTGTGTACGCGCGCACACAGCGGATGCGTACCCCGGGTGGCGTGGATTTATCGCGATTTATTTCCTTTTGCGGTTCCAACGACAATCCCTCGACGGCCGCGTGATATATTTTTCAAAAACAAAGCGTCCCTCCCCTCGATATCGTGACGTCGGTCGTACATCACAACTTTCTGAACAACGTTCCCGTCCGTTTGACATTCGCGCAACGTGGAACGTGGCCGTCCCAAATATACGGGAAAATCCACGGAACCTTCAAATTTCTTGATACTCGAGTATCCACGGGTCAAAAACAAATTAAAGTGGGTTCCAAGCCCGTAAACCTTCAGTTCCGCGTCGTTAATATCTCAAGGTCAAAAAATGGTTCACGCGTTTCTGAGAGTCTTTCAAAAATGAAATAGCTTGAAAATCGTACATTTCTCAGCCGTACTCTGTTTTTCATTTTTGCCCTGTCGTTGAAAAAATTGAAGGTTCTGTGAATTTGCTTTCACGCATCCGAATGTCCGCGATGGCCAAATTCGAATTATTTTCACCAAAAACTCGCCGACACGTCGAACGAAGCGTTCGATAAATTGCATTTTCGCTCTTCTTCGCTCACGTTTGCCGGTGACGCAGAGCAACTCGTTGCAAAAACACGCTTCGCAGAATCGCATCCAAATTAGTTCGTTCGTTCGGACGAAAATTCAGCTCCGCGAGCTCATTGGACAGAGAGATGTTCCGTCAGCTCGGAAAATAATTGCTGCTCCGTCCCAATCGCGGCGGGAAATGTTGTTTCTCTCCCGTTTTCCAATCGCGCTCGCGTTTGCCCCCGCACATCTGGGCAAGATAGCATCAAGCTAACCGCGTCATTCGTAGACAAATGGAAAAAATATCCAGTTTTTCCTCCGTCATCCGCAATTATTTGTAGAAAATCCGAATTCATCGAACAATTTTCGAGACAGAAGCGAAATTTCCACGAACCACAAATCACCTATCAGTTTTGACAAATTTCCAAAAACAAAAATAAAGTTTTATTCCGTTCGCAAACAGAAATATATCAATTCTCGCGATCTGTTTTGCGAAAGTTCGGAGATCCGCGCAGTTTTGTCGCGAGATTCGAAGGAGCGCGAGAGGAGGGATGCGTTAGCCAAAAACTGTTGCAAATCTGTCCGTCGACTGCCAGCAAATGGGATGAAAAATCACCCGTCGTCGCATCGTTCCACGGACGCAACGAAGCTCCCTCCCGTCCGGATAGAGAGCATCGCGCTCACGCCACGGGCAGCGGCGCGAGCCTTGCTGCCTGCTCTTTACCCCCGATCCACCTGAATTTAACAAGCCAGTAAACAAGGAATAATACAGCTTATTTCTCACTCGTCGCCCACCCCGCTGCACCCTCCGCGACCCTCGGCGCTCGTTTCTTTGTTTGTCCAGCGGACCAACACTTCGTCGAGTCACCTCTAGGACTTTCTTGTTATCGCGTCCCTCTCGCGCATCGACCTCGGTCTCCCCGAATTCCCACGACGCGATACCGCGCTAAAAATTAGCAAAAAAAGCTCCGCACCGATCTCCCGTCTCTCTCTCGCTGCCCCATTTTTTCCAACTCGCACGTGCCATCGCGCGAGTACGAGTAAAATATTCGCGCGCCGCCGTCAATTCGTCCGTGGAACCGAATTCAAATATTCGGTATCGTTATTCATTGCTAATCGGGGCGTGAACAACAGTCGCCAAATATCGGCCCCTTTTTTTAAAAAAAAATGTTGGGGAAAAAACAACTGTGTATCACGTGTAATTTAACGAATAAAACAACAGGCACAACGATCCCACGTTATCGAAAATCATCAAAAACTCGTTTATGTTGTTATAAATTGTATAAAGATGGCTTTTACAAAAAAGTACAAATTCCAAAAATATAGTTCGAATTTCGAGATCACGATAATTCGTATTTTTTTACCACCTTTTCGCGTTATTTAGGCGTTGACTGAGAGATTTCTCGAGTGCGAAAAATCTCCGAATTAAGTTGATGGCGGTTTTCGGAATTATCCGATTTTGCTAAAAAATTGCAAAATCTAGTTGAGGGTTCCAAAAATACTTGCAGAAAAAATTAAAAATACAGCTTGGCGGAATGGATCATATACTTTGAGTCGGATTTTTAACTGAGATATCGACCTTTTTAACCCTTGGCTTCGGCGTTGGCCAAAAAATGACGGACATTTTTTCGATTTTCAATTCTTAGGAGTACGTCTCTCGCGACTCTCCCAGGCCAATTGGGATTTGTCGAACGGGGACGGAGTGAATTTTCGGTGAGGCACTTTTCCGAATTGAATTCTCATCGAATGAGATCAGTTTCGTACGGATCCCTTTTCCCGCCGACCGAGTCCGAATATCCCTGATTAAAAAAATGTTTTCGAATCTGCAAAAACGACGGAGTTCGATGTCGAACGAACGTTTTTGCGAATTTGGAAAAACTGCAAATTCTGACACGTGAGTAGCGAATAAATCGTCCGTTCCGGTGAAATTCGTTTTCGACCGAGTTACGCGATGATTCCCTGTCAACGAAATACCCTCCAGATTTTTTCGACATGACGTAACTTTTTCATCGATTTATCTCGCCGTACGAATTTACCGCGAATTGGAAGCCGCGTTAATTCGTTCCCAACGAGATTACGCTGATTTACCACCGCTCTGAGTTGCGTAACTTCGTATGCTCGCTCGGGAAAAAACAATGATGCGACGAAGCCAGAAAAGTATTTCCCTAGAAGTTGCCTCACTTCGGGCGAAACTTTTCCCTAGAAATCTCGACTCGAAAAGCGCTGTTTTTTTGGGTCTAAAGTTGCGGGAAAAAGCGATATGCAGGTATAATTGGGCAAACATTGGCGAATCGAAAACGTTGCTATAGAAAATCGGAGTGCGGGGAGGATTTATCGGCTGTGTCGAGAGGTTGGCGAAGGCCGCGGGCAAATCTATCGGTACTTCGGTACGACGAATCGAGTCGATTCGGGACAACGATTTCTCCCGATTATCTCGTTTCCTCCGTCGATTCGTCCTATTTTAGAAAATTTGTCTCGTTCGTTGTCGCCCAGACGCAACTGTGAGCCACGTGTCTCCGACAATCTGTCACTCCGCGCACTTTTCCCTGTCCCCACACCCTCGCATCGCGTCTCGGCTGTAGTCAGAGAGAAAAGAACCGACTATTTCATTTCGTTCCCCCTTTCGTTCCTTTTCGACCCTTCCAGACTGTTGGAAACGTGCAAATAGAAAGTCGCGTAAGAACCCGGGGACGACACCGGGATGGGGCGCGGACTAATCACGTGGACGATCGGCGATCGTTTCACCGTCGAGAACTGTTGTTTGTGCAGCCGGGTAGTGCACATTAAATCGTTCGCCTCGTCATGACAACTTATAGGAAACGGAGCGGATAAATAAATACGAATGCAACGGATTTAGCTTAAGTAAAATGTTCTTAATATTTCAACGGTTCGAAGGTTTCAGCCAGACCAGACTACGGTCGTGTCGACCCTTGAGAATCCTGGCGCCTGGTCAGGGAGAACTCTGTTCTTTCTCAGCACATGGCGACCGCCTGTATCTGCGTTTTGTTCGTTACTTGACCAGCATATGGTGGCCGCATGTATCTGCGTTTTGTTCGTGATCTGACACGGCGATTGGTTTATGTACCCGTGGTCGTGAGACCGGAGCGACCTGAGTGCCAGTAACGCAACATTCCGACGCAACTCGCAAAATTGGGTAAAAATGCGTGGCTGTTCTCGTGAAAATGAAACTTGTCTTCTCGCATGATATTCTAAGGTTTAGATAAATTATAAGATTGCGATAGACATAAGAGAGGCCTCTCTAAGCTAGGTTTACGTATAAGAAAAGTAAAATGTAAAAGGAGAAGCGACGCGCCTGATTGCGAGTGGATTGACTTATCGATCGCGAAACAACGCCTAGCGCTAATCGAAAACCCCAGAACAGGGTCTGCCTATACGACGAAACCAAGGTCCGGCCCAGGACTCTCGGGGCCCGACGCTCGCCCACATACGTGCACGGACGTGACGACGTTGTAGCGGCCGTATAGCCCCATACAGCTTCATGAGGTTAGCCCTGTGAAGGCTGTCTAACCCCACGGGGAGGTTTACCTCCCAGGGATTGTTGGGTTCAGCGAAACGGAAGGGAAAGTCGGAGGACGGACCCATGGACCGGGTGGGCAGGCGAGCGATAGAGCAAGCGAGAGAGAGGGCTGCGGACGACGGTAGTAGTGAGAGACGGAGAGTCTGGGGTGCGCGCGGCGCTTGAGGCCCAGCTAGAGGGCGAAAAGTCGCGGAAAACGACGCCACGATGGCGGTCGAGGAGTGGGAGGCGCGAGGGTGTAAGTACCCTCGCAGGCCCAAGTAGCGGGAGGCGCGAGGGTGTAAGAACCCTCGCAGGCCCAAGTAGTGGGAGGCGCGAGGGTGTAGAGACCCTCGCAGGCCCAAGCACACGGCAGTACACGGCGAAAAACAGCAAAGGAAACAGGCGAGTCGCTTTTCTTCCTATAATTACGCGGGCCCTCAGCCCTTTCTTTGTCGTATTTCGAAATTGTTAACTGGTACAGAATAAAGAATAATTGTAAACTAAAAGTTAGTCGAGCTATCGAGCGTGCGAGTTTTTTTGTGATCAACCTGATTTTTTCAACCTCATCATAGTTATTTTCCTTACTTCGGCGTTCTAATAAACGCTCAATCAGTCCGAAGTTGATTTGAATTTTGTTACATTTGTTTTCACCCGACCTCACCCTTTACAAATTGGTGCTCCGGGTGAGGAACTTTCGAGAATCGGGTGGGAAGCAAGAGTAGTGGTGCTGCATAGTTCTTTGAAACAGTTACAGAATCTTCTACCCATCCAAAGGAAACAGTCGTCATCCAGTTGACGATCCAATCACAGCGAGCTGTCATCCAGCGCAACGCGGACGGGATCCAGTTTTGAGCTTCGTCGCAGCCATGGCGCCGAGGAAACGTCGAGCACCCGCACCACCTCCAGAGACGCCGCATTCGAGACAGCCTCGATCTGGCGACATCGAGGGAGTACCAGATGCCACGTCCACGCAAATAATCACGCGGTTCAGGAGAGCCAGCACTGGCCTTTCGCCGGTGCAAACACCGCAGAGACGAAGGCCTCAGCAGCAGCAGCAGCGACGAGAGCGGACGCCTGAGCGTCAGCGGCCGTCGCCGGTTTTTCAACAGCCACCAGCCGATCTTCGTCAGCCACCGCTTGAATCAGCACAGCAGCCACCGCAAGCACATCCAGGGGACGTCGAAGGCAGCGTCCGCACCCGACTTGAGATCCAGGTTCCTGACGGCGATAGGGAAAGATCCGGCCACGGTATCGACAACAGCAGGGCGAAAGATAATCGAGGTACTGTAGCGAGCGACCAATCAAACCTCGGTGCGAGTTCGGCCGATAATGCGTTGATGTTGTTGTCGAATACTTTGATCGAGACCATGCGTGTGATTCGTGACGGTGTTGGCGAGAACACCTTAGGGAATACGCGTATGACGGAGTCAGTAGATCACGGCAAAAGGTTGCCCGAGTTTAATGGAAACCCGTTAGAGTGGGTTCACTTTATAGAAATGTACGAAGAGTCCGCGGACAATTTCAGCGATCGGTATAACATCGGGCGGTTGAAAAAGGCCTTGGGTAGCAAACCAAAGGCACTCATCGGTACGCTTTTATATACCACCGATAACCCGGCACTCGTGATTGACAGTTTGCGAAAACACTTCGGTAATCGCCATTTAGTAGCGAGGGAAGTCGTGCGAGATCTGAGGGGCTTGCCGTGCCTAAAGTCGGGAAAGTGCAGCCTGGTCCATTTTGCAACGAAACTGTCCAGCGGTGTCGTCGCGTTAAAGTCGTTGAAATTGTCCGAGTACATGAACAGCGTTGATTTACTGTCAAGCGTGGCCGGAAAAATCCCGAACGATTTAAAGACCGCGTTTTATCGTTATTCCGACGAGGTTGCTTCTCAATCAACGACATCGACGTTAGAGAGACTCGCGAAGTTTATGACGCGAGAGTCTGATTTAGCCGTACGCGCGGGTATTTTCAATATCGAGGAAGCATTCTCAGCGGACAACGAGAGACACGCGTGTGTACCGAGGAGACAAGGAAAGACTGCGAGAACAGCCGTTATTTGTACATCGAAGTTGCAAAACACGCACCAACAGAGGTCGGGAAACATGAGCACGGGTACATGTCCACATTGTAATCGAGGGAAGCACGCGGTGAGCAATTGTCGCGATTTTATAGGGCAAAGCGCCAGGCGTAGGTGGTTTTTAGCAAAAAGGATGGGCCTTTGTTTTAAATGTCTCGGGGGCGGGCACGCGCGGCACCAGTGCGGGGAGCAAACGGTGTGCGACCTATGCCGAAAGAATCATCACGCGCTCCTGCATTTCACCACGAACGACGGTGATCGCGAAGACCCGGGACGCGGGAGAAGTCGGGACCGTCCCAGGGGCAACCAAGATCGGCTTGGACGGGATAGTACAGCGAGTACGAGCGATTCGGGCGCGAGCGACCGGCAACGCGCGGGAAATTCGGGATCGTGACTAGGAACTAGGAGGGGCCTGTTGAGAATCGTGCCTATTCGCGTAATGGGTCCGAACGGGGAAGCGAGTACGCACGCCTTGCTCGACGGAGGTTCCACGATTACCGTAATAGATAAGAGATTTTCGCGGGAGTTAGGATTGCGCGGGAAAGAATTACGCATGTCCATCCAGGGCCTGTGGAGCGGCGCCGTTAGCGCAAAGTGTGAAAAGCTAAGCTTCGTCGTGAAGGGTGCACTCGGGGAGCAAAAAGTAGAGCACGCGTTAGCAGTCCCCGGCTTAGATTTACCGCCTCAGTCGTTATCGCGAGAGATAGTCCAGTATGCCAAGATCCACGCGGGAATAGAAGTAGAACCCTACGTAAGCGCGCGGCCGCGGGTTCTCATCGGACAGGACAATTGGCGTCTTATTGTCACAACTGACGCGCGGCAGTTGAACGACAGCGGCCTCGTAGTCGCGCGCTCGGCATTAGGTTGGGCGGTACATGGGTACACCGTAGAAGGAGAAGGAATCAAGAATATATTTCAAACAAATACGACGTGTAACATCATAGAAGACTCGGGAGGCAACGGCCGGCCATATCTCGAGAATCTAGATAGGTTAATACGGGATCATTTCGACATTGAGAATCTAGGCGTGAAGATAACCGCGAATAGGAATAGTAGGCACGAAAGATCAGAAACGATCTTAGAATTCACTACTCGCAATACGGGAAAAGAGTGGGAAACAGGATTGCTTTGGAAGTCCGGATTATTTCCAGAGATCAACAGCAAAGCGACCGCTTATAAACGGCTCCGCTCGTTAGAACGGAAATTAGATAAAAATCCCAGCTTTGCCTCGCGCTATAATAGAGAAATGGAGCGTCTGATAGCTAACGGTTACGCGGTCAAAATTTCGGGAGAAGTGGCAAGGCCACGAGTATGGTATGTCCCACACTTCGGAGTCGAAAACGCGAACAAGCCGGACAAAGTGAGATTAGTATTTGATGCGGCCGCTAAGACGGGGGGAGTGTCGTTGAACGACTTATTAGAGACCGGGCCGGATTTGTTGGAGTCGCTGCTCGGCGTTCTGTTGCGTTTCCGACAATTCCCTATCGCGGTAACAGCGGATATAAAAGATATGTTTTTGCGCGTGAAGCTGATAGAAAGAGATCGCGGGGCACAACGATTCCTTTGGAGAGGCGCGGATCGCGATCGCGAGCCGGACACATATGAGAACACCAGCTTGATTTTCGGGTCGAAATCATCTCCGTGCAGCGCGATTTACGTGAAGAATAAAAACGCAGAGCGGTTTCGCGAGGTGAAGCCGGACGCCGCGCGTAGTATTGTTAAGAATAGTTATATGGACGACTATCTCGCGTCGGGAAATTCGGTAGCGGAGATGCGGGATCGCGTTCGAGACGTCATTGCGATTAACCGCGAGGCGAATTTCAACATGCACGGCTGGGCTTCGAACGATTCGAGCGTCGTAGACGACGTACGCGACGAACACAAGTTAGGAAAAAAGGTGCAAGCGAGTCTCTGCAATGAGGAAGAAAGGGTTTTAGGCTTGTATTGGGACAGAAACGAAGACACGCTTAGGTTTAACGTGGGCTTACAATTAGACAAAATCCGAGGAAATTTAGCGCGAGGTGAAATCACGCCCACCAAACGGGAATTTTTTAGTGTCGCGATGTCCGTTTACGATCCGCTCGGAATTCTTTCGCCGTTCACACTTAGGGCCAAACTCATCATGCAGGATATCTGGCGTAGCGGGGTTAAATGGGACGCGAAAATTCGGGAAAAAGAATTCAAAGATTGGGCAATTTGGCTGAAAAATTTGGTCGAAATGAGGAACTGCAAAATCCCGCGTTGCTACCTTACCACGGGCTTCGAGGACGTTAAAACGCAGCTACACGTTTTCTGCGACGCGAGTCTAAAAGCTTACGCTGCGGCAGCGTATTTGAGATCCGAGTCGCGAGTCGGTGAGGTTAATTTGTCTCTCATCATAGCTAAGTCGCGTGTCGCGCCGGTGAAACCGATGACAGTACCGCGACTCGAACTGCAGGCGGCGTTGTTAGGATCGAGAATGGCAGCCACGGTCGAGAAAGAGTTGGAAATCCCGGTACACGAGCGGACCTTTTGGACGGATTCCACCACCGTATTGCAATGGATCCGCGCGGACCCGCTCCAGAAGCAAATGTTCGTTGCTAACCGACTAGGAGAAATAGGCGAATCGACCAAAGTCGCGGAGTGGCGATGGGTACCCACCAGTTTGAATCCAGCTGATGACGCGACGCGACCGTCAGAGGTGCCGATGCACTCGAGCGATCGGTGGTTAGTAGGCCCCAAGTTTTTGCGCGAGCACCCTGAATCATGGCCTCGGGAAAGACCATTGAAAGACTCGGAGAAACGCGAGATACACGATTTAGAAGCCCGCAAAGAATTTATCGGAACGTTTAGTGCCGACATGGCAAATCGGTGGAATGCCTTGGACGTGCGATACCGAATACTCGGCTGGAACAGAATTAGGGAAGTAGCGATAGACGTGCGGAAGTATTTTTATATCTGGTACGACAACGCGTGTAAGAGAGTCAAGAATTTAAAGGATCGCACGCGAGCGTGTAGACGCGTGAAGTCGGTTCGGGACCCGCGGTCTAAAATAGCGATACCCGCGCATCGAAAGCTCGAGTCCGAGGAAGACCGAATCATCGCGGGAGAAAAAGTTTGGTACCGTGTTATCCAGGCTACGCACTTCGGGGTCGAGATTGGCGCGTTACAGAAGGGGAAAGCGTTGCCGAGGGGAAGTAAATTAATCGATCTAGATCCGTTCATAGACGAAGAGGGTTTGTTGCGTGCGAAGGGACGCGTATTAAGAATTCTGACCGCGAATAATGAAGAAGGAGCAGAGGTAGATATTCAACCCATAATTTTGGATGCAGCTCATTTTGCGACGCGAGCGCTGATCTACGATTTCCACGTGCGGTACAAACACGCGAATAACGAAACCGTACTTAACGAGTTGCGCCAACAGTTCTACATAATCGGACTTCGAACCAGGCTAAGATGGCTTGCTAAGCGATGCTACGACTGTCGCAAACGTCGGGCGAAGCCGACGAATCCGCCGATGGCCGCGTTACCTAGGAGTCGTTTAGCGTATCAGCAGCGGCCGTTCACACACTGCGGCGTCGACTACTTCGGGCCAATGTTAGTAAAAATCGGGCGACGTCAGGAAAAACGTTGGGGTGTCATTTTCACGTGTATGACCACGCGGGCGCTACATCTGGAATTAGCTAGTACGTTAAACGCAAGTTCTGCCATAATGGCAATCCAGAGATTGGCAGGTAGACGGGGATTTCCGCGACACATATACAGCGATAACGGGACGAATTTTGTCAAAGCGGACAAAGAATTGAAGGACGCGATAAGGGAGATGAGCACCGATAAGAAGCGACAGCAGGAGTTCGCGAAAAAGAATCGCTTCGAATGGCATTTTAATCCCCCGGATGCCGCGCACATGGGGGGAGCTTGGGAACGCTTAGTTAGGTCCGTGAAAATAGGGATAAACTACACGCTCAGTGGCCAAGTTCCTACGGAAGAGGTACTGCACACGCTTTTAGTTGAAGTCGAGCACATGATCAATTCCCGGCCCTTGACGCACGTATCGGTCGACCCGCGAGATCAAGAAGCGCTTACACCGAACCATTTCTTAATCGGTAGTTCGTCCGGTCATTTGCGCCTCGAAAAATACGACGCCGAAGTATTACATCCGCGAAAAGCATTCGAGACTGCTCAAAACCTCGCCAATCGCTTTTGGACGAGGTGGCTGCGCGATTATTTACCATCGCTGCTACCGCGCACGAAGTGGCACAATCCGACTGTGCCACTACAGATCGGGGACATCGTACTGATAGTCGATTATCAGACGCCGCGT